>BMAW01054336.1:139920-254347 GCA_019974015.1 Nephila pilipes
TAACATAACATCCAACATTTATCTAACATAACATCCAACATTTATCTTGAAACTCTCAAAGTTTTCATGACACATTTTTTTGCCAAATTATTAGTATTTCATCTCTCCACTGACATCGATTCTGTAAAACGAAATCAAATTTACATCTTGTCATCGTGACTTGCTGTAAGGGGTAAAAATCCAAAGATGGAGGCAATCCAAACACTTTTATTGACATAAAATATGTATGTTGGTTTAGCATAATAACATTAAATGTGCATTTAGTTATGTATCATTTTGAAAGTAAATATTTTATGTTGCGGGAGCATTAAGCCTTCTTCAGAAAATGCTGGGTATTCTAAGAGTTACCGTATTGACGATTCATGAATTTACTACACAAAAGTTTTCTTTATATGAACTTTTTCAATTTTTCTTTCATTTGAACTTTTTCTTTCAAAATCTTTCTTCAACTGAAATTTGAAACAATTATTTTTATGCGAATAATACATAACGGAGGGGGAAAGGGAATTCTGAACTTGCATTTAAAAAAAAAAAAAAAAAAAAAAAAATCAAATCCTCCGCCCCTTTCTTATAGCAAAGCTGAACTCGTGAGAACATTTTGAGAAACTTGTTTCAAGATGATGGGAGTGACTTGTTGTACCCGTTGAGTAAATATGGCTAATTTCAGATCATCTAATGTTTGAGAATTATTTCAGTAAGCCCTATTCTATACAATCTCCACAAAAAAAAGTTATGGAATGCTCAGATCAGGGAAATGATTGAGCATTTCCCGACTTGAGTCAAGGAAGATGGTACAATATGCCATTCGAGTAATGAAACCATGGAAATGTTTCAAGATTTTTTTTTTTTTTGGGGGGGGGATTGACTTATCTCAAGAAATCTGTGAATATCTCGTTCTTCTTAATCTAAGTTATCCCTGACTTATTTTATGTGAGGATATTCAGAGAACAAGCCTGACGAATATAAGCACCAAACAATATATGATCAGAAAATTATTGTATTACTCAAGGAATACAAGAAATCATTCCCAGTACTTTGGAACGCATTTCTCAAAATATTCGCAAAAGAGTTCAGCTTTGCCTCCTAGAGAGGAGCAGACATTTAGAAACATATTTTGTAAATGCAAGCTCAGAAACTTTTTTCTTCGATATACTGGAAGTGCCTTTCACCATTCTCATGAAAGTAACTAATTTAAAGTTCGTTGTTTTTGCATAATAAATTCATGAATCATCAGCACAGTCTTAGGACACTTGGTAGAAGCAAAAATGAAAAGGGAAATGTCTATTATTTATTAAAAAACAAAAAATTCTGCTAATTGTCAAAAATATTAAATAAACAACAACTTAACATTCCAAAGGTAAAGTTGGGAATTGGTTCTGCTAAAACTCTTTCAGGTTTTGTTAAATTAATGTCATTCTACAGCAATATTGAGAGACTCATCTACTCCCTACGCATTCTTCAACATGAATCTGTTATAGAGTCATTAGTAATAAAGAAATTTCGGGCAAAATTCGTATTGTTTTCTAATGTTCATAAGTATTTCGCTGATGCAGTTGTAATAGATCAGTATAGCATGATCCATAAATCATCAAAATTGAATTATATAAAAACATAAATAACCATTCTCCCAAAGTCCCGATAATAATCTTAATTCATGGTATGAATTTTAAAATTCACCAATTGTATTTCATGTGTCGAAGAACTAAACCTCGACGACAGTAGGGATTGAAAGCACTGTGAGGAAATGACAGACGATACAGCGCCTTACTTCCTTTTACAGTTATTTTTTGAAAACAAAAATATTAATTGAGCAGTCACCCCTTCGGTTACGTATTCTGCAAATTAGAAGGCGCTGTTCTTGGCGAGAGAGAAACTATCAGGTTCTCCACCCTAGACTAGATCATTGACCCTCTCCAATCGAACATTCGAATGAAGACGTAAAAACAACTGGACCCAACCGAAATCGAGTCCTTAAAGAAACAAAATTAAATCATTATAAAGGATCCGTCTTACTAACTCGGTGTCTCTATCAGAAAATCATAGAGGAGGTAAAATATTCAGTGCCATAATTACAGACATCGGCCAGCACCCCGCCTTAAATGAATAAACATTTCATTGACCATAATCATGGTGGAGAGATGTACACAAAGCTCATAAATATTGAAATATTCAAATGAATAAACAAAAAAGAGAAGTGTTTTAACCAGATCTTGATAAAAATGCAATTCTTTATCATCGTTTGATAAAAACCTTATTTGCATGGCGGCAACAATTATTACTCAAATAAAAAATTCTTACCGCAACCTTTTTAACAGTCCAAAAGTAAAACGGATTAAATTACTTTAATCGTAAGCATTCGCATATGCATTTCGTTTTATGCTTGAAAGTGATATTTAAATATCATCGTTCTCTTGGGACTGGAAAGTAAATAAAATCTCAACGTACGTATTTATCAATTCGTCAAAAGGCCTCTTAGGAGTCGAGATATACGTTAACCGGATTATAATGCGAATCGGATGAAAGCTATTTTTTTCGCATTTCATTTTATTACTCTCGAACCAGTACACATCAGGGCATTTTGGAAAGGTTGTTCACGTTCCATTTTTAGAACCGTTTCTCCAGAATATGGAATCATGGGAAGCAGAATTTTTATTCTTAAGAATAAGATAATGCTTCAATGTTGGAAATTTAGGAGGTTATATTGTTAAAATAATCGAAAATTCTCTCGAATTCTTTTTTATTATTGGTGTATTGTTACATCTCCTTTTTCTATTTGTAGTAATATTTATTTAACTACTATAGCTTACTGCTACAAACAATTGATCTACTTATATCTTTCGCAAGCTAATATTTGTCTTCCAGAATACCTCCCAAGTGGATTTTAGATGGATATCACAAAAAATATTCAGAATATACATATAATTTATTCTATTTATACATTCTTATTACTTATTTATTAGAAAAAGATATATAACTCTCACCAGATGTTCGTACCGGTTCTGATTAATTTGTGCGATATTTCAAACAGTTTAATAGTAGGACTCACGCATGAGCCGTAATCTCTGCAACGATTAAAGCGCGGGATGATGGACTTCAACTCAATTGAGACTGCAGACCTCGTAGGAAATGAAACTCTTAAGACTAAAAGTATCCGCTGAAGTGTCATCCTCGTCGTCTGACCAGGTTCAAGAAAGTCGGTCGCCAAAAGTTTCAAGTGCACTATTTATTTAAAAAAATCAATAAATCAATGTTTCCTCCGTAGAAAAGTCTACATTAAACATTTTTAGCGTTTACCATGTCTGTTTTAAATATACAACTAAACTTTTATTCGAGGGTTCATTGAAGATTTTTTTTTTTCATTATTATTTTTAGCGATTAACAACGATAGGGAGTTTGATTGTTTATTAACATCGCATTAAGAAACAACATGAAGACAGATCATTAGGTGAATGACCTCGTAATTTGGAACCACGGTCATGTGAAGAGGACGACTCATAAGCTGGCATATGCCGTCATGTGTTTACTCCCCATTCTCTCAACATGACTACTTTACAACTCTTCATATTTACCGATCACCAGCCCTGCTAATTGATGTATGTAGTAGCATCAGGATTCTAACGCTCGACTTTTCTCGACTTAAATCACTGAGCTGCCGTTATTTTCATAAGCAAAATAAAAATGCATTATTTTTTAATTGTCCATAATTTTGTGTAAATAACTGAAAAACACACAGAATTTTTTAAAAAAATATTTAATAAGTTATTTATTTATTTAGAATTATATTTAATAAGTTGTTTGTTTAGAATTATATTTAACAGCTATTTATGTGTATTATCGCATTCAATTAATGTTATTTTACTCGAGACAGCTCTTAATAAAGATTAATTAACCATTTCAAGCGAGAAATAAAAGTACCATCTTAGAAATTAATGAAACGGATTTCACGTAAACATTTTAATCAAACGGGGAAAAAAGCCACAATGTATTCGGAGTGAAAGGTTTATTAAATTCCTCTCTCATTTCATAAAATTAATTTTTAACTTGCAAAGGTACTTAGCAAGTATAATCAAAATGTTAATTAACTCGAGCCTTACCTTCTTTTCTGCTACTACACAAGAGAAGAAATATAGACGAGTAAACTTTCAACAAATTTAAGCGTTGGTAGAATTAAAAAATATCCTACAAAAATATTTAATCAATTGCTTACTGTAATAACTGTTCTAATAATTAGGACGATTCAATGAAAAGGTGTTAAGGATTTTTGTTTACAGATCATTAGATAATTAATTTCGAGAATAAATAGCTCACATAAATATTTACTTTCCTTCTGACTCCAACAACAGATAAGCAATTAAATAAAACTGTACTTATATTAAAATTTTCAAGGGTTTTGTGAAGGCATTTGCCTAAGTATTGTCGGATAGTTATTTATTGTATCAAATATACAGGGTAATTCAAAATGATTCATCCGATTTAAAAATTCCATATTTTCAAAAATAAACGACACAGATTAATAAGTAACACATGAATACAAAGGAAAACTATGGAAGTCATACATTTTGAACAACAAATAGCTCTCGTTTATTCTTCGTTAAGCTATTTCACGAAAGCAATTTTAGAAGCTATCACGGAGCTATCCCGCAGTTGGATCTGTCGCAGTGGACCGAATGATTTGATGTTACGCAGCTGGCCTCCTAAGTCATCTGATGCAGCCTCATGCGATTTTTTTTTCCTTTGGGGGCTTGTAAAAGATAAAATGCAAGAGTTGCCATTGCCTACAAATTTATTTGAATTTAAACCCTGACACTTTTCAACGTGTTTGGCAGGAATTTACATATCGAATTGACATTCTTCTTGTAGCTAAAGGAAGTTATATCGAACCCTTGTAAAAAAACTTTCATATTTTCCCTTAGCATTCCTGTATTACTTATAATTCTGTGTTATTTATTAGGAAACTATAACATTTTGAAATCGGATGATTAAGTTTGAATAACGTTTTAGTTTACCTCATGTACAGCTTCTACATTTTATAACTAGACAACAAGTAAAAATACCAACATTGTAAACAACAATAATCCACATACATTGTAAATGTATATGGATTATTCCCACTTACCGCACTGCATTTTATTATAATTGATGCTCTCAAATGTAACCTATTGTAGTATTTTCCTAGTCTTTTTGCTGCCAATGTAATTCTTATTCCTTTATTCTGCATGTTTCATTTATGAATGTAATTAGGACAAGTACGAAAGCTCTCTCTCTCTTGATTGATTGATGGAAAAATACTGCCTCAATGGTTATAACAGTTTTGTTAGCATATTTAGAATTTTTTTTATTGTACCTAAAAGCTACATTTATTCTCTACGTATTACATTTGTTTTCTCTGTTTCCAAATGTCGTTGTTGTTCTTAGAATACATGTTGACCCACGTGGATATGAGGTTGACAGTGATTGTAACCGATAATTTACGTCACACTGAGAAGCAACACGAGGGCCATTGGCGATGGACCTCGTAATTTTGAACCTCGATCAAGTGACGAAGATGACTCCTGAATTGACACCTCTCTCTCCAAACATCCACACCACTTGGGATCTAAAAAAAATTAAAGTGCACCAGTCCGCAACAAGGTGGGCCTGGTGCACTTTAAATTTATCTGGTATCTTGGGTTAAAATGGCAACGGGGATTGAACCAACGAATTGACGAAAGCAACGCCGGGCGTGAGTCCGCAACCATGACCGATAGGTTACCGTGGCCACGGTGATGAGGTTGAAGCAGCGAGACGTCATTGCACCTGACCTTGCGACTTTCACCTCTTCCACAGACGAAAGTTCTCTTTCGTCTTAGGGAATGCAAGGAACATTCCTTTCGTTCTAGGCACGAGATGGAAACTGCAATAAAAGCTTGGTGTCGAAAACAATCTCCGGAATTCTTCTCTTCCAAGTTTGCATGACTAGTCATGTAAAGGCGTGGAAAAGGATGGAGACTTGTATCAAAAACTGTATTACACGGAAAATAAATGTCGCTCTCAGGTACAACAAGAATCGTGGAAATTGGTCTTAAAAAAGCTATGGTCATCGAGAGACATTACTTTTCAATAAAGCCTCGTAAAAATACTAGATTAATGTATATTACTTGAAGAGATTATGGATATTAAATCTTCCAACACAAAATGAATATCACCTTCTAAATGTGTCCCAAGTTTCTATTTATCTTTGCGACTATCAAACATAACATTTACTTAGCTTTAGTTTGGTATCTTGATTGTTCCGAATATTATAAAACTGAATAACATTTATTTGCTAGAATTACTAAATAAAGGGACTAATCTTTGGTAAAATTTAGCAAGTGGTTAAGCTACAAAGTTAATATTATTCGTTGTATTCCATTTCCAAATACTCAACTGTATCTACAATAGTTCCAAAACTTCAGTGTTAAACATGCATATCAAACAATATAAATACTTCTTCCCAAACGCTATTGGAACAAATGCAAAGGTACGTATCCTCACCTCCAGTTGGGGGTCCTTCCCCGAGCATCCTCATTTTGAAGTCGATGTAGTTTTCTTTGTCATTGTAACCGGAACCTCCTCGTTCCGACAATCGCACCACCCCTTCACCCAAGATGTGGAAGAACAGACCTATGAAAAACATCAACATCAGATTTATAACACTATAGAAAATACCGAGATAGATAAATAAAATACTGATATATAGATGAATGAAATACAGATACTTGTGATTTGATAGCAATTAGATAGCTCTAATGAAAATATTCCATCCGTTTTCTTTATACAAGATGTATATTCGAAATGTAAAATTATGATACAATATGTTAAATATAAAAGTATTAAAGGTACAAGAAATAGAACAAATCTATTGCATTAATAGGAACTTTGTGTCTATGAATTAAAAAAAAAATTCCAAAATGAGCAATAAAGAATGAAGTTTGAATACATAAATATTCCAAAGAAGCACACACAAATTTACGTAAGAGATTAAAAAAATATCAGTTTTGACAACAGATGGCGTTGCGAATTGTTCACTCAGTATGAATTCAACCTACGAATAATTTAACCATAGTTTCAAAACTTTCCTACAAGTTACAGTCGGACATCGTTGACTCGCAGCAATCGAGGTTCATGGTTGCTAAACCACGAATTACGGTAGCATTATAAATTGAGATATATGAAAAATTCAAATGTCGGTATGAATTTTCTGCGTTACGTTTGCACTCTTTCGACATTGTTTTTCATTATTACAAAAATATCTTATACAAGGAAAACAATCTTTATAACTCTTAAGATTTGACCCATAAAAAATGGTTGAATCTTGAGACTAATTTCACTGACTGCGAAATCTTGAAAACAATCTCTTTAAAAAAAAAAGAAAAGAAATCCAAACTGGAACATCTCACTATCTGAAAAATCCTGATTCCTACCCAATCCACATATTCAATCCTAAGAAGGATAAATAATAATTATTAAAATGCTCAACCCTCTCTTAACCCTAAGCCTTCGTAGGATGCGTCTCAAAGACAACCTTTTGATAATCTTTGCTTAGATTTTATATTCTCTCTTTTGTGACAAAAGTCACCTTTTGAACTTTATGGTGAGGAGACTTTCGGATTCTGGTTTTGTAAAAAGATTTCATTGCTTGTTTTAGAAAGAAAAAGTATTCACTTGACAGAAAGTCCTGACTTCATCGTTAAAAATTTTAATCGGAATCTCATGAAAAAAGAGAGTCATGGTAAAACCGAAAATTAAGCGGACGCGAGTTAAAGGGGTGTTGGATGAATGTTCTTAATTAATGGCCTAATGTCCTTACCTCATAACTTTTGATTAAAGAATATGACGAATAATATAATAACTTATTCGTGTAAAACATTACAAAAACTTTACAGTACAATTTATTAACGCAAACTTGTATACGTGTAAAATTACAACATAATGAATCAAATGATGATTTTTATCGAATAATTATTAATACTCAAATTTTATTCAATTTACCAAAAGGTTATCAATGAATAATGACCTCAAAGTTGGCAGTCTTTCGTGGCTCTTAGTATATTTAAAGGGAATTCAAGTTCCGACTCAAGCATTTGCGGTGCAAGACTTAAGATATAGCAGCAATAATTCTGCACTTGAGTTCATGCAGCGAGAGCCAGTTAGAATTTAAGACGCAAGGCTCAAATCTGGTTAGACTGAGAGAAAATTTGCTTTAACTCTAATCAAGACGGAAAAGGAGATGAAAGTAAAAATTGGTTGATAAGAAAGATGATCGAAAATAAAGAACTACTGGGTTCTTCTTTTCATGCGTCAACTATGGTTACTAAAAACATTAAGCTCCATGGGAAAGAAAAAGATCACATAAGTACCTTGAGGTCATAATTCCCTTACTTTCCTAAGGTAAGCCCCTAAGGGGTTGAATTCATGCAGAGATGACACATACATTTTGCAGATAATGTCCTCTACAAACACGCACTAGAAGCCCAAACAGTATCAAGTGATGTAGCAGTTTTTTACATCACACTGAGAAGTAACACGAGAGCTAATGGCAGAATGCCCAAGGAGACAGAGATTACCCAAACAATTTAGAGCTACAAACCAACCCCCGGGAGACAATCACCCCCTCATTCAGCATTTATTGGCAAAAAGATTTTTTTTTCAATAATAAAGGGTAAGATATAACAGTATGTGTTGAAACAAACAAGAGATATAATTTATTCACCACTATTTTAAATCGCGAATACGAAATTATTAAGGCCCAAATTCTATTCACAGATCCACATTCAAAATTTAATTTTGCTTACAAAACCACTAAATGGTCTCTTCCTATAAAACCCCCATAAAGAAAATTCAAAAAATAAATAAATAAATAAATAAAAGCAACAAAAATGTATCGAAAAAAGTTTAAATAAAAAAATGCAAAAAAATTAAGAAACTCATTATCACTCAGCATTGTTACTGAACTATCTCTGCCTCTCTTTTGCTGTTTTCACAGCTGTTTTTCATGCCATTGTTTTTCTGAATACGACATTTCGCCGAGGGCCGCCATCTAAATGTTTCTTCTGTCATTACTTTCTCCTATAAACTAAACACAAGCGATGACTTGCTGACGCTCGTGAATCATCTTATGCAGTAGTAGTAAACAAAAGATATTACCTAATTTCGAAATTCAAAAGAAAACAAAAACTAAAAATAAGTTGACGTCACAGTTCTAATACTTCCATTTTCTTTCCTTCTTTCTTTCTTTTTTTTGGAATGCATATCAATCTGAATTCCGATGACGTTATGACTTCCTGCCCACAACTGATACTGACACTATGACTCACTCCAACAGTTAGTCTGAGCGACAGCGACTGGCCGCAGCGTAGGTACAAGAAAAGCACACAAAAAGGTAAAATGAAATATTCAGAAATGAATTTAAAAATTAAAAGAATTGTGAAATTTGTTGTGTAATTTTACGAGCCGTAAGAATACAAGATTTCAGTTTGAAATACAAACAAGGATTTTCACACACAGACATTAAACAAATAGGTTTTGCTTCAACAACAGAACAGTTTAAATAAAAACTTTTGGTAAAATTACAAGAAAACACGTATTGGTTAGCATCTCCAACAAAGCCGCAGAGATATAATTTGTATTTTTCAAATTAAAAAGATATAAATGAGAAATGAAGGGAACATGGCCAGTTAAGAAGAGAGTAATAGAACCAGAATTTGTTTAAAAACTCAGATTTGGTCTTGGAAAATAGGACTGAACCCGAATACCAGAATTACAAGTTGACCACCAGACCTCTCAGTCAGAAAGAAGCTTATTTCTTCAAATCACAACTATATGAGACCGAGGGGCAGGGACTCCATCAGTGACACATCATCAGTGACAGCGAGCTTTGCAAAGAAATCCGCGATTTCTTTATAATAATCTCCGACGTGTGCCCGAATCCAGTGTAAGTTGTAAAATTCAGAATAAGTTGCTAATTTTTTTTCAATGATATTAATAAAAGCCGATTTATTTCTGGTACTCTGAAATAGTAGTAGAAACTTTGAAGTTATGCGAGACAGCTCACAAAACGGCAAAAATCCGATTGCTGAAAACTCATGCCAGGAAAAATGAATTATATGAATTCAGTTTGAACATGTAGACTCTATTTAAGACACCCCGGAGGAGGATACACACGGCGGACCCAGTTTCGGACCCGATCCTGGATCCGTTGGAGTAAATCTGCCACTGAGAGGGTCCCGAAAATTTGTTAAGTAAAAGAATTTGTTTTTCAAGACGAACAGATCTCAGTGAAATATTTCAGTCGAATGGGATATTATTAATCGAGTGAAAAACTTTGAAAAACGCTACTTCAAAAATTTTGTTGTTTAAGAAAATGAAATTTTAAAGTAAGATGAATAAAGAGAACCCCATCCTTGCAACGAGAACCTGCCATCCCAGAACCTGCAAATCCTTGCAACGATGAAAACAAAGTTGATACTTATCCTGTCTAAAGCAATTTTATCAAGTATTTATGTGCAAGGAATGCCCAGATAATAAGAGTACTGAGCATCTGATGCTGAAAAAGAATATTTTTCAGCAAAGTTGGTCACACTGCGTTTAAGATCAAATTCTTGGGAGCAAAATGCATGCTCGTTCGTCTCAGTCGATTGGGAACTCTTGTTACAATGTCGTGTTGAAATAAATGGCTCGATTCTAAATCCCTCCTGCTGTGAATCGAAGAACCTTACTTCTATGCGCCTTTCCAGATATTCAACGAAATAAATACTATTTACAAGGATGGTATCATGAACCGTACTAATGTGCACAAGTGATGTCGTGAATGTTAAACCTGCAGAAAAAATTCAAAACCATTGCCTCTTCCTGAAAAATTATGGCATCTGTATTTTGGGGCCGTAAAGAAACCCTTCTTATTGAATGTTTGCCCCATAAGAATGCAATTAATTCCGAGCGGTACTGAGAAACCCTAAGCAAATTACTTTGGGTGATAGAGAACGAAAGAAGGGGAATGTGAGCGAAAAGTTGAGTGGGGACGTATAATGGTAGTAACATTCCTCACTCAACCATCATCACCAAGCAACTGTTGGACTCATTCGTTTGGGACATCATCAACCACTCCTCCAACAAAATTCATCTTTTCACTTCTTTGAGGTTGCTTATGGATGGAAAAAGGTTTCCGACCACCAATGAAGTCCAGAATGATATCAAACAATGGGTCAAATTGGCGGTGGGAATTTTTTTTTTAAAAAAAAAAAAAGGTATAAAGAAGTTTATCCATCTGCTCACAAAGCGCAATGTGAAGGAAGGCGACTACGTCAAAAAATAATGTTTGATGTACGAATATTAATTTGTAAATTTTCAAAAATATATTAACTTTTCGATTTTCAAAGTAATTGACTCTTTACTTTCTGGACATATCCCTTGCATTCAGAATAGAAAGGGGGGGAAGAAAATTACATTTAAAAACTCTTTGTAGCAGGTATACGTAGAGGAGAGAAGGAAAAATAAAACTGTTGAGCATGGCCTGCATATTGTTTGTTGAAATTCCGTAATTTATGAGATGATTCTAAAAACCGTTAGTATAACAGAAAGCACTTATCTTAAAAGGTTACTCTCCTGGGAAATGGAGCAACATTTCCTTTTACTTCTGTCTTTAATTGGAGCTCTGTGATGCGTAAAGTATAATAAAACCTTTTGTAAAAACACACAAGTGACCTCATTTATTTGAAAATTGAAATTTAACCTCAAGAATAAGCTGACTCCGTTAGGATTTCCAGAAATAAAATGCACGCTTTGCTCTGTATAGCACATTTTTCAAATTATTTTTCTTCAAATATTGATTAGAATCCAAGTATTTATAGATAATATCAGGTTTGGAATAAATGTAAATCAAGGAAACATCTTTACATTTAATTTGTTACGATGTATAAAATCAAATGTTAAAGATCAAAAAGCGAATTGAAATATCGAAATCAATTTTTAAACAGTTCGTGCGATTCAGCACAAAACAAAATAAAATTGATATTTTAGATTCACATAATTCTTGTAAGAATTTTTTTAAAAAAAAAAAAAAGAAAGAAAGAAAAAGAATTTATTAAAGTTTCTGGCTAAAATTTCTTTGTTTTAGGTTAATCTATTGTTTTTATTCAGTTTTCTATTAGGCGGATAGTGTCCATTTAGCTCTCACGAATATTTTTTGATCATTATTGAATAATGAATTCTAATTTTAAATGTGCCAAATTCGAGATTTTTCTCAGACTCAAAAATAAATTTCCATTTTTCTTTCTTTTACGTAGATTTACTTATTATTAATATTACACATACTTTTCTGAGTATGCTCTTAAAGTATTTTTTACAATTTCTAAAACAATTTATTGGAAAAATAATGAAAAATTGTTAATTACACGTAATAAATAATTATTAATTATAAGACATTTTTTCGCAACTATTACTTTGCCATTATCTATATTAATACTGTGAAGGTTGTTCCACATCTTTAAGAAGGAGAATGGAGCGATAATTCTCAATAATAATACTTATTCCAGATAATTGCTCTTTAGCGGAATCAGGGCTTAAGCCCACAATTTGAGCAAAACATCACTAGTGACAAAATTTTCGACCTTGATCACTATCTACTACGGCTTTAATCACTCACATTTATTTGATATTGCCCACTTTTGACAGTTTGATTACTTATCAACGCCACACTTAAACTTAGAAACCAAATGAAGACTATTGGCATCGGACTCGTAATTCAGTCAAGTAAAGAGGACGACATCTTAGATGGTACCCCAATATTTAAATTTCCACACCATCCCAATGTGTGGACTTGAAATCCCGGCAAATTTAATGCGCATCCACCTTTTTTCACGATAGATTGTAACGGGTTCTCTCGCGTGCTTCTCTTCATCTAACTTTGAGAGCTTTCCTGTGTCTTTACTTGATTTGAGAACCCAAGTTGTGAACAGTAGTGACTTATATAAATTAACATTGCTATACAAAAATTGAAGAGAAGTGAATAGGCGATCGAAAAATGCGGATAGCGAGATTATACATGTTCTTATATTGCGAGGAATTTGAAGTTTAGATAACATCGTATGCACCGAACATTGATGCCAGTAAGTAATTTGGTTGCAGGTTTCTGAGTTTGGAACTGGATCCGGTGTAATTGTTCCTGAATCGGACCCACTTTTGAAGCGAGTGAGATAAGTAGAATCTTCACGCGAGAAAGTTTGCATTTGTAATAATATTGAATTTCTGGATCATTCTAAGAATAGAATAAACACAGTTTAAAGATTTTTGACTGCCCTATTATTTATTTAACTGATTACTTAGCAGCTTAACTTTTACTGAGTATCGATAACTGAAATGAATAGTAACGAAGCTGTAACGTCACAAGGTCTCAAGGCATCAGGGCTCAAAATTACGACTCGACTGAAACAAAACCAGCCACAATCTCAAGATCATGACCTCTCAGTTACTTGGTCAACTTCGGTATTGCCTAATTACAATGACTACTGAATAATCAAATTTATTCAAGTTACCACTTTACAATGCACGTTAATTTATCAGTCTAAGAATAACTTTGGACAGTTGAGGTCTTTTTATAGTAAAATATAATAGAAATATGTATGCGCCTTTAAATTTATTTTAAAAATAAAAAGTACACTTTGAAAGTTTTCAAATGCGGACTTATTTGTACACGAACAAGTTAGAGAGAAGTCTTATGAAATTATAAATTATTGCATGCCCAAACCATGTTAAGCTATGCCAATGGTCGTGAGTTTCACGCCCTGCAATAATAAAATCAAGCCGTGAACTCGAATCTTGATTCTTCCTAAGTTTCCTAAAATCTTTCATGGGGGTGTATAGTATGCACTCGTCTTCAGCATTTAAAATTTAACTCAGTATCGAAATCCTCAAGATGTGGGGCTTGGAATTTCAGAAAGCGACTCTCTTGGCCGAGTGCCGTCCTCGTCACTTAATCCGAAAATCCATCGCTAACAGTTTTCGTGTAGCTCCAGCGAATGATATTTATTCAAACTAATTAATCTAATGTGATTATTATAGTTTAAAATAAATTCCTAGCCATGTTTAGAATGAAAAATTAAGTATATAGAAACCATATTCATCCATTTCTATGGAATACTGAAGAGCCTAATTTGCACATCTATCCAAGATTAAAACAAATTTAAAAATACTTATTGTGGTATTGATTCTGTATAAATAAATTAAAAGCTGTTCTTTATTTCATTTCATTTTAGTTCTCATTACATATTTGGCTCGTTCAGAAAGTAAAATTTCCCCCAGGAGGCTATAAAGAAACACAAAACATAATTACCTAGAAACACGTGTTGAAACAGGTACAGCAGTCTATCTACTATCTCTCAACTTTAGAACCGCCGAAATTGAAGGATATTGCATACTATGAGATCAAATCTGTACACCAGTGTCAAAGCATTCCACATCTAAGAGTAGAGCCAGCCTGTAACAGCTATCCTTTGTCATCGTCACTGGAAAAATACTGCCAGGTTAGGAACCTTTTCAGGTGTTGGAGCAAATAGTCAACGAGGCTTCCATGCGCTATATTTTGTGATCCGTGGTGAAATTATTCGGCAAATGGAATGTGCAGCCGGTGGATGTTGAAGAATTCCCATCCCCAACAAAATATCCAGCTCATGGAACCATATTCAACCAGGCAGCATTTCCGCAGTGACGACGACGTGCAGACGGCTGTCACACGCTGTCTCCACTCTCCGGTGGAAGATTTCATGGACACCCACATGTAAAAATTGGTATCACGATATGACAGGGGTTTCAATTCCCGTGTAGCTGTACGAGTGATGTATGGGTTTCAACAAATGTTTCTGGATAATTATGTTTTGTGTTTCTTTACGGTCTCCAAGAAACCTACTTTTTGGACGAACCGTGCATGTACGCACATATATATATTTTGCAATTCAATTACGTTAAATGCTTCCATTCATTTTATATTAAAAATTTTAAGTTGACAGTGATATTAAAAGTGAATTAATCTATAATGTTACAACAAATTCTATTTAAAGAGTACTGGGAACCAAAATATTATTCATTTAACCAGCAGGAATTGTTTTTATTCAAAATAAAAAGTATTATACATCAAGCACTTAAAGCTTCGCTATGTATTATTACATTTTATTGACTGCTAGACTATTTCGATTTAACTTCATTTTAAATCTCTTTGATGTCGAAACATATAAATTTGTTATGAACTTCAAACCGTAGTACAAAATAGTTTTTCCGAAGAGAAAAATGGCTCTCTCTCTTACAAGAAACTGTATTTTTAATATTATTTCTTATTAATGAAATGTAAATAATTTATTGAATTAAAGTCGAAAAGTAATAATTCCTAAGTAAATGGGAAATTAAATAGAATTCCCCGAGTTGAAAATGAGAAACCTGAATGTAAAAAAAAAAATTAACTGAAGTAGATATAATTGCGATTGTCACACTGTGAAACATATTTCTTTCTGATGCTATCAAAAAAAAAAGAAACCTGATAGCAATTAATCAAGACAAAATGCTAAAAGTCATACCATAAGGGAATTGAATAAATTATTTCTGTAACTTTTTGAAAAGATACCGAATGAAAAAGAAAAATAATCTGGAACAGTTAGATCCCAGATGATGTCAGAATTCTTCTAAAAAATATGCTACTTCTTTACATTTTCTTGCAACAAATCTTATTTTCAATCTTTATTCTTACTATACAGCAATGAAGCCATTTAAAAAAATGAAAACCAAGCGATTTTTTCTTACCTTATTCGCTATTGCCATCATCAAATAAAATTTAAAAAATAAATCCAGATCATGGTATCACATTATTTACTTTACATTTTAGAAGGAGATTTGATTTTTTTTAAAAAAAAAATACTATTAATCTTATTTTTTTCCCTTCGGAAAAAAACAACATAAAAAATCGAAGAATCTTTTAGTGGAATAAAAAAAAGGAAATATTACAATGAAAAAAATTTGAGAAAAATCGGCACACTAATTATTCATTTAATAAGATAAAAACTAATTAAGTACATTAAGAAATGCGTTTGATGTGTACCATTATCATGATGTCGGAGCTACTTTTTTTTAAAAAGGATTCCTTTCTGAAACCTAATGTAATTATATAATAGTCTAATTATATTGCAGCTTCTCTTAATACTTTCTTTTAAGTGACAAAGAACGGTAATAATACTAGGGAAAGAAACGACTTCGAATGTAAAAAAGACAATTAAATTTTGACATAACTATGATATACGCTAATTCAAAAATGCACGTGCTTCGGAAGAAAATTAAATTTTTAAGATATCACTGTTTTAAACGCTTTTTTTTTTCTCCTTTTGTAACAACGGGAGAAAGAAATTAAATTAGGGTTTTCATCAAATTGTCTAGATTTCCCTTTACAAGTTTTTCTTAAGTTTCTTTTTCTCGATGTGAAGTTTTCTATTCCCGTCACATAAATTAATTAAAAGCATAAGAGACAGATGTGCAGTTCTTACTTTAGTCTTTGTTTCTATGATAAAATAAAGAAAAATAAATTGTTAAGCTTCGCTTTACTTGCTTTGTTGACAAGAGAAATGCAACCATTTGTTAAAATTAAACTAATTAGCTGCTTGGCAAAGATTTTGACAAAAGCTGCTTAGATATTTAAATTGCAGTCGGAAAGGCACAGTTAAAATTGGTACTATTTAACAAACACGTATTTTAAATTAAACTAGGCATATATATACGCGGAAAATATCGGAATAAATTGCAAACAGAATATTTAGTTTTTTGTTGCTAAACTTGTCCTCGCGGAAATAGTGAATTTAAGCGCCGGTGGATAGAAAAGACAAGCTAAATAAAATGTAAGGAGCATTTTAAAAGAACCTGTTTTACAAGCTTTTATTTAACTTTAGTTCGTATATACGTATGTACCTCTAGTTTAAAATGTGTACTCGAATTTTAACACACTTCCTATAATCTTATCGAGCTGAATTGTTGCACATATACTTGTAAATCTGTCGACAATACAATACTATGGTATGTTCTAGAAGTGGCTTACTTTTTTGGGTGAGGATTGAGAGATTGGGAAACTCGGGCCTTGTCCGTAACAACGTCCAATTCGGTTGAAATTCTGCACACACTTAAAACTTTCGTAAATGCTTTATAGTTTTAAATTTCCAGACAAAAAAGAACTAAATAAGTATAAATAAAAAAGAACCGTTTTAAATCAGGATTTTATTTAAAAATTGACTAAAAGATTTAGAAATAATTTTAAGCATAAAATAATATGTACTTTATAAAAGCTTGGAGGCGTTCATATTTCTTTTGATCTCACATATAATTAAGTAGCTTTGATACTGAATTTATCTGTAATTATATAGTTAAAATCTTAGTTAAGAACCTCAATTTTCTATGAATTATACATTATTTTACATTTTAAAAAAATCACTTTTGCGGCTTTTAATTCATCTTTAAATAAAAGCTTGATAAAAAAATTTTTTCCTTATATATTATTCAACAGATGTTTGAAAGAACAGTCTTCAACCCACTGGTTTCTCAACATCGGTACACTTATTGTTTTTATATTTTCAAGCATATTGTGATGCTTCTTTTTCATTATTTTTCACAGTCAATGCCTCAATTCTAAATAGACACTAAATTACCAAAGCAAATGAAGACAGATCGCATTCTAAATTACCTTATTGCCATTCTTCAATGACCAGATTCAGAAACAAAATTTACAGGTTCTGAAGTTTTCTTCAGCTTTGGACAGTTTGGGCGTAAGTGATCAAAAGCGTTGCAGTAAAAGCATCTCAATTGCCTTCTTTCGAAGTACAATGCTTACTGTGATTCGGCTCAAAATCTTTTCTCTCCGGCTTGTTTGACTCATATTCGGAATTTTAAACTTATCGAGAGTTTTTCTCTATCTTTCCAAACTTGTCAGATCCTTTAAATTCATACTTTTTTCTCAAAAATGCATTAAATGGCTTAGTTTGGATTTTTTTTCCCTCACATCTTCAAATTATTCCTGTTTTTCAGCCAATTCACTAGGCGAGTTCATGTTGAACCATCCATCCAAGTAGTATTCATTAAACTGATATGGTGCACGTTTTTTCATCTGATCTGCAATGATTAAACCCCATAGTTGATCGAAGTTTTCAGCTTTTAGTTCTGACGTCCATTCATCATAATAAATCTGCAGTTCATGATCAAAATCCTACCAAGTACGTTCAGCAATTTTCTGGTGCGTTTTAAACAGTTGCCAGAATTTTTCAGGAATTATCGTAAATCTCTTTCACAATGATTTTTTCTCGTGATTATAATCATTGGCTTTTTTTCTCAGGCTCACGAGAAATTGTCTACGTGATTTCCCAATAGGTGAGTGGCCTGAAATTCTTTTTAGTGAGATATGCTCTTAGTTTGAAGCTCAAATAGTACTAAATAGAAGCTAATATCTTCTTTCATATCATAGCTATGAATCCTTAATTCCTTACTGGGTGCTCTTGCACTTTCTATTTGAAACTCTTGAGTTGGTCTAATTTGAAAGTCTAACTTTTATTTTTCTAGTTCAAAATTCTCTCTCCTTTTTCTTTCTTCCAATTCCAATTCTGTCTGTGTTTTCGTTCTTGAATTTCCCATTTTCCTTTCCGTTTTCGCTCTTTAACAAACAACGATTTAACGAATTCTTCTTTGTATATATCATTCATAAGAATAATTTCTTTTAATCTTCATATCCTGTGTAATTCCTAAATCTAATACTTCCTCTAATCTCTCCTTTTTTTTCCTTTTACTAAATAAGCATTTTCTTACGGAAAGCAAAAGACAACATCGGAGAGTGATTTTGACTCAAATAAACTAAAACTTTTGGCCTATCCACAAATGTAAAATCTCAAACTTTGACAAAATGAAACTTGTTTTCCTTCCCGAAAAAAGTATATAAAAATATTCACATAAAATCAAAACCCAAATACAAGAAAGCAGTCATAAAACTGTTATATTTTTAAAATTTAACTCAATAACTTTCTTTTTAAATTCAAACTTAAAACGAAATTGGATAGAATTCTTATCATTTTAAGTCTAATTTTTTTGAGGATTATAATTAAATTAAAAAAGCATATACATTCACTAAAAATATCAAAATTAAATTTGTATTTGAAAACCAAAAAGGAAAATGATTTCTTTTATCAACACAGCTTTAATTCTTCACTAACACACACAAAATAAGAAAAACAGTAAATACTTAGAATACTACCATAATTTCCATACAAATACAAAATAATTCTTCAATACTGTATAAAATCTCACAACGAAACTATCCTAGAGTTTCTTAAAAATAGTTATAATATATTTATGAACTCTACAATCTTTTCATGAAAATACAGTAATAACACAAAATATTGTTCTTTGATAAATTACCAGATTAATACAATCAAAACAAAAATATACTATATCAATACAAAACTTTCCTTGTAAATACTAAAATCACATAAAATCAGTATTTTATCTATTAAGTTATTCCAATGAAAACGAAACCATAAAATTTATATCAACCTAAAATTTCTCAAAATAGTAATAACTGGATGGTATAACTGAATTTTATATCAGAGTGTTATACACAATTCACACAAAATATAATTCAAAATATCGACAAGCTATAGATTAGTACTAAAATAGTATAATATATTACTTTTCAAAACAATAGTTTATCAATATCCGAAAATTAATTTTTCATGAAAAAATAACACTTATCGTTTTTACTGATTTCAAAGACACAATAGTCCGCAATAGTAACAAATTGGGCTACAGGAACCTCAGTATTTCTTCTGAAAAAGTTAGGTGTTGGACATAGTCCAGACAACTGGACATAGTTTAAACTGGACATAGTCCAGTTTAAACTCAATGCCAGACACAATTCCAAAATTAAACACAGTGCTGGACACAGCCCTTTCTCTGAAATGCAAGGTACAGTTTCTTCAAAATGATAAAATTCAAGTACAAGGAGCATCTTTTTCCAAACAATAAAATCTAATTGCTGGGGGCCCATTCTTCCAACACTTATATCCAAGCGCAGGGAGCACTTAAACAATAAACAGAATTGTTATAATATGAGTATTCTTCGCCTTGAAAGGTGTAGCTAACTTTCACCACATTCCAAAATAAGCATAATTTTCTCAATCAAGATCATATTTTAACGCTTACCACGAATAAAATTAAGCTGTAGAGTAGTGACAGGTATTTCGTGGCATCCATTTGATTTTTAAAAATATCGAAGTTTTATATGACATGCATACTATCACGTCACAAATCATCTCACAAACCAACACTCAGGCCAACATCGCCGAACACACTGACTGTGGGTGACAGTCAAAGTATCAATATCCACTTTAGCAGGAAGTAGTGACCGTCAATGGAAAAAAGAAAAAAGTAATAAAAAGTTAAAGAAAATGAAAAATATGAAGTATATGAACTATGACGTCGCAACGGGAACTACCGGCTTCTCATACTAACTTCTCCACCAAATCATGACTGAGTTTAATATTTAAATCACCATCGCTTTTATATTCCTGTATTTCTAGAAATATGTTCAGTACACTTCTAAAGTTAATCTAATCTGCATATTCACTTTTCATTTTTTTTTTGGAAAGGAGTTGGGAATTTAAATGTAAATAATTTGAGATAAAAACCAACGTTTTTAAAAATAACGTTTTTATATGGTGGCAAAGTTTATTAAATTATTATTAAAAAAAATTATTGAAATACTAGTTAAAACTTCTCGCAAATGTCTAAATATTGCATTGTTAGACGAGTAAGAATGATTCCCAAGGTTTCAGAGCTCAGCTTGATGGGAAGTTGGTTAAATTAACAATAGAAAATTTGATGACACACAGATACACACACAGACAGATACACACCCTGTGAAATACATAAAAACGTTAAAACTAACTAAAATTAATTAATTCATCCGGTGAATTAAATGGTTGGAATGCAATTTAGCCCAACCACTCTTGGTGACAAGAATTATTTGGTGGTATTTTGCCAAATATGGCTACCCTGGTCCGCTTCGTGGACTTTATGTTCAGCCAAAAAAAAAAATCTCCTAGTTTGGCAATTTTTGAAATCTCGCCAAGTGGTTGGGCTAAACTGCATTATTAAAAAAATGTTAGTTAAAACTAGTCGAAAATGTCTAAAAATCGCATTGTTAGGCGAGTTAGGAACGATTCCCAATGTTTCAGAGCTCTAGTTTGGTGGGAAGTTGGTTAAATTAACGATCGAAAATTTGATGACACACTGATACACACACACCAAGTGAAATACCTAAAACGTGGTAAAATCAGAAAGTAAATTCAGATATTAGTTTGTGTAAGATACTCGCTTACATTTCAATATAATTTCAGAATCGGCAATTTTCTAACCGGGAATCACACGTTATGAAAAACTTTTGAACAGCTCTTTCATTTCCATTCTCAAATCCTCATATCAAAGATTTTCATAATCTGTATGTTTGTTACACACAATTTATAATATTGAATGGAAATCAATAACTGTAAATAATGTAGTTAGCTATTTTATAGAATATTTATAACTTGCATGCTTGAATATTACCGACTATACGGAACAGATTTACGTACAAAAACTAATTACTCATTTCTAGAGAAACTGTTTCTCACTAACAGCGGGTATTCGTTATAAAAGCAACAAAAAAAATATTTTTTCAGAAATATATTTTTAAAAGTGCATTTTATGGAAAATTTTCGGGGATAAAAATTCGAATCGTTATTTTGATGTGACAGATGATACAATTTCTTTGAGATTTCTGTGAAAAATCTAAAAAATTTCAAGTACAATGAATTTCTTACTAAATTTTCTTCACGAAAAGATAAAAATGTGTAATAAGAAATAATTCTTTTGAATAAAAAAAAGAAGAAAAAAAATTTAAAAAACTAATTGAACAAATAGAAAGGTTATTAACAATTTGACAAATTTGAAATCTGAAGTTAAAAAGATTACATAAATTCGTAAAATTTATTTTCAGTTTCATTGCTTTAATTCCGAATAAAAAAAAAAACCTTCTGAGAATATTAATTCATTTTTCATCTCAAAATTTTCCCACGTTAATTTTTCTTTTTTTTACTTTTAGTGTTACATCTACGATCGAATTTTATAATGTAAAAGTTATATATTTTTTTCATATTTAAATATTCATAACTATAATCACAAAAAGGTTTTTCACGAAAATTTGGATTAAAAAGAATTTATTTCAAAAAAATACATTCACAAAGATTTTGTAAAAATGTAACTATTTCCTTCGCGCAGCTAAAAGAAAAAAAAAAAGAAATTCATAGGAAAAGAGTGAAAAAACAGTAGACGCTACAGAAAAATAAAAATTTAAAAATGGTTTTTTTTCTTTCTTCCTTTCTCTTCTTACCAATTAGAATTGGCTATTTTCCTAAAAGAAGCTGTAAATAAAATATGAGATAAAATTAATTTAACAAACGTGTATATTAAAATGTGTTTGCACTGTCCAAACCTTTTATCAAATTACATCGCTCGTTTGAAAAATGAGGCTATTTGTGTATTTAAGGAAATATTAAAAAAATCCCATTTATGTAACATATTCTTTTTATACATTAAAGAAATGAAAATTAATGTCAAAGTATGTAACTTTTAAAAATTATTACATTTTAAAAATAATAAGTTATAAAATATTCTGTAAAAAGCACGTTTGTTTGATAGAAGACTAAATCTTATCCTTTAACTTTTATGAGGCTCGCTTTTTCGAAAATGAAGCTATTCGAAAGTGTAATCAAAATCAAAAAAGTATTTTCAAATAAAGTAATGCGTTTATTAAGCATTACATTCGTCTAGACAGAATTTATCATTTTTATTTATGAAGAGTATTTTTACAACTGTGATTTTTATAACAGCAGCTCTTAATCTATTTGTTCAAACATTATTTAGCCATGGCTAAAATTCTGAGGCATTCCCCAGGATCAGATTTCGGGGAATTTTAAGGAAGGCACTCTCTCGGAATTTAGCAGATACTGGACCAAAGCACCACCAGATTACAGAAAACGTCGGATTACCGGAAAATCTCTAAAATTATAGCAATTCAACAACAAGAGCTCTGAATTAATTTATAAAAAAAAAAAAATTAATATAGTGTACACAAATAAAGTGTCAAACACTATAAAGAACTAAAATTACGAAAAGTGTACTGTTTTGTATTGATATCGTACATTATTCCATAGAAGTAGAAGGCATAAAATGGCTTTTTGACTGGTCAGTACGTGTTAAAACGCCAGATTCTTGGCAAGGCCGGAAAGGTTGAAGTGTTGGATTTTAGAGGGAGTACTGTATAAAGAAATAAAAAAAAAGCAACAAAGCTCTGATACAGTCACAGAAATACAAATCATAGTCAATTACTATATAGGAAACATACGAATAAAAGGAATCAAAACCATGTGAAAAACGAAGCAAGACAAAAATGGTTTTCCACAAACAAAAAATAGGTTATTTCCTGTCTCTCCTAGCCATGCCTCTCCTCTTTTCTTTTTTTTCCACTAATAAAATCTCGATGAAGAGTTTCTTAATGACGAATAAATCAGAATTTATTATAATACTAACCTAAAATTATTAAGAAATCCTTTAGAAAAAAAAAAACAAAGATGATGACAAAAATAATTTATAGAATAAAAATGAGTCACAAAAAGGAGCTAATGAAGCATTGACTTGTCTTCCTGCGTAAATGCGGGCAAGCCGGATAGACAAAGTACAGATTTTAGAGCGGGTACCGTATTTTCTAATTCTTTCCATTATTTATTTATCTCTGAAAGATTTGAGATATATAAAGAAATGATTAGTTGAATTTTAATTGCTACAAGAAGATTATTGGTGAGAAATTAAGTATTCAGATAAATCTACCTGATCAATGGATTAATTTCAAAATGTTTATAACTTTAATATCCAATAAACTAAGTACTTAATAGTAACACTGTCGCAGATAATTAATACCGTTTTTACTGTCTTGACCTTTAATAGCAAAACTAATAGCAATTAAGATGGCTCTCTCCCGTAACCTAATGAACCCGGTCATGTTTTCAACCGACGGATTGGTGTTATTTTCTCAGACCCATAATCTGCTCTACAGCCAATTAAAAATGGCATAACTAGTATCTCTCACACTCGTGTACTTAAACAACACTGTAAAGGTAAATCCCGTAACCTTCAATGGATCTCTTTCCATATCAATATATATATACGGCAATGAATACGCAGATTTCCTAGCCAATGAAACACAAATGATGAAACAGAGCTCTCCAACCATCACACTGGTTGAAGCAAAAGCGGTAACTAAGTGCAAATTTTCAGCCAACCTCTGAAGAAACCTTTTATTACAGACCTTAATTTCTTCACATCAATAGCATCCACAATAGACTCAGAATAAATCACAACACGGGCATGAAAATTCCTCCTAACAACACAAGAACCTATGTCAGTTCTAGAAATTTGTGTGACATGATATGCCATTGCATCAGAGCATATTTAATTCTGTGAATCTTTTAAGCCACTTCGTATTAATTTATCCTCTTATGAATTCTTTACAACCCTAAGACAGCCTGACCTTGGCAGCTGTTGTCATTCAAAACTCTAAAACTATATGATGTATATTCTGTATGGGCAAAATAATCGGTTTAAAGAAACAACACGTGAATTACCCCAATATATTATGAACAATTTTTATCGCATTCTATTCTCGGTCATATATTCGTGTTAACATTACTTAGAAATGCTTTCGCTTAAAATTTGTATTCTTTAAACAGAGAATTGTCAGATAAAGCATTCAAAATTTAAGTGTAATAAAATCAGCGATGTTCAAATGTTACACAGAGAATTGGCTATTGGTAATGTGGACAATTTTATCCTTTTCCAAAACAATTGTAAAAAGCACCAAATTCAATTCAGACATGAGAAATTCAGTTGCCACCACAAATCTATGTCTCACAAGTGAGCGAGTGATGGTGAAGTTTAATGATGCAAGAGCCAAATGTGGCTATGCTGCACCAAACTAGATACAACTGCGGTGCAAACGTTTGAAAAAACATGGAAAAAAGGTAAGAGTCAACAAGAAGGAGGGTAGAAAATATAGAAGGATAGCTAGGGTATCCCGGGGACGCGTTACCCGTTTTAACTCCATGGGAAAGAAAAATATCACTATGGTACCTCGTAGTCATGCTGTCCGTCCCTACCTGAAGAAGGTAGGCTCCTGAGGTCCCCTGATATAATCCCCAGGGGCAAGCTGCCTCACTATACTCCCAGGTAATAGGTATCCTTTTTAGTCGCCTCTTACGACATGCATGGGCTACAGTGGGACTATTCTGTCACACCCGGTCACCATACGAGTGCTATATCTCAGAATCGGTGATGGCTTCCAATAAACCATGGGAAACCGGTCAGGTGATGAATGATGGGCTTTTTAAAAAACATTTTTTTAATGCTTTATTTTGTACTTCCGAACGAAAATGCAATAAAATTATACAGAGAGAAAACTCACAGTACTTCACTTCCAATAATATATAACAAAGAACAATGAAAAAAAGCAAACGTAGAAAAAGTAAAATAAAAGAACTTATAGGCGAGAAGGAAAACATATATGAAAACGCTTGGTAAATGGGACCTATATATCTGATCCGTTGAAAGGTATAGAAATAAAATGTGTCGACATGCTATAGATGAAGCGATCTAATTTAAAGGTAGAAAAAAAATGTTCAATTAAATAATAATACTAGTTCTGTCACCAAATAACAATATTTTCATTCTTCTTTTAAAATGATTTCGTGAGATATGAAGAAGCATCTGCGACAGACGATTTTTAAAGCAAATACGAAACGTCAAAGATTGAACAATCGCTTGTGATTAAAGAACTGAAGGAAAATCCATTTTCTAAGAATGCAACAAGCCATGTGTATTTTGCTGAAATCGATATCTTCAATTTTAGCCTACAAAAGGAAAAATATTTTTTTTGTTCTGAAATGATATTAATAAGCCATGTGTAATAATAATATATACTGTACTTTTAATTCTTATAACCCTTATGCTGTGCTAGAATAAAAATCAGAAGGTACGATTTAGTGCGAATGGTCTTAAGATAATGACTAAAAAAGAATGTAATATAATTTCTATTACAAATTCATCCTATATATATGGGATTATTATTCATTATTATATTAGTTTTCATGGCTCGAAACTTCAAAAAAAATCTTAGATGTTAATATATTGTATTTATTTCTAGGAAATTACG
The DNA here is from genome assembly GCA_019974015.1 of Nephila pilipes. NCBI lineage: Eukaryota > Metazoa > Arthropoda > Arachnida > Araneae > Nephilidae > Nephila > Nephila pilipes. Next base: position 166,244 of record BMAW01054336.1, read on the forward strand.
AGCTCAAAGTGCTTTAAATAAAATGCAAAAAACTAATTTTAAGTGAAAAATACTTAAACTGGTTTTGGAAAATTCTTCATTTATTTTTAGAAGTTAAATAGCAATACCTCTGCTATTTTTTAAACATCCTATAGTTATATTGAGTTACAATACGCTGCTTTTTTACATAGTAAAAACTGTATAGTATTTTTTTTAAAAAAAAAATTGAATACCTTTTTTTAAAAATTTATATTTACGAATACTAAGTGTATTTTTAGCAATTTTTGCCATTATATAGCCAAATTAAATCTATTTCAGAAATGAAAAGATATCGTAATAAACTGCAGAACTTTCTTTAAAAGCAATACTGGTTAAAGTTATGTAATTAGCGTAAATTATTTCAAAACTTTATTCGATTTGATACATTATACGGAACCTCATCGTCAAAAATGGCAATTCTTCCAGTTCAGTTACATCAGGCTTTAATGGGCTTAATGCTACTGAACACAAAGAAATGCAATTTAAAGATAATGACAATTTCGAACATTTCGGAACCTTTAGCCAGAAAATAGGACCCATCGTTGTGTAATGAATGTCATTTTCAAAAGTACATCCTCAAAAGCAAATTAAAATTTCCATTTAAGCGTAAAATTTAAAACCTTATAATCCGCTTCTGAGTACGAAATTCCTTATTTCTAGAATCTCAGATCGACATTTCCATTTTTAGAAAGTTTCATTTTTATTTTTCTATTAGCAGAATTGAAAGAAATTGATTTTGCCAGTAAAGAATATTTCTTCATGCATTTCTTTTTTAAACATATTTTCAGTTTCACTCCCATGGCTATGTAGAATATGAGAAATAATCTCTTTTAAGAGGATTATTTTTTTACATCCAATTACTTTCAGGGACTTGTTGTCCAAAAAGAGATTAATTTCATGAAATAGTTTTAAGGTAATAATATTTCTGTATAATTTTTTCTTTTGGTTAGAAATAATTCGAGCATTGTAATGAATGAAATATATATAAAATATATTCATTACTTTGACCTATTTTTAGTTCATAAATAATTTATTTTCCACTTTCTTTCTACTTTTATAAGCGGCTCAAATAAAATAGTGTTCTTTATTATTGTATGTGATATTGTAACTTCTTAATGCTATAAAGTTTTAGTATTAACAATATGATTAGCAGCTCAAAAAATAAGATAATGTAACGCAATTACAAGCAAAATTAATCATGACGAAAATATTTGATTTTAAGTATAGGTGTTTTTTTATTTGAATAAATAGCTTCCTCCTGCACCACAACGTATATTAATAGTAATTTGATAATGACTATACATTGGAAAGTGCCAATAGAACACAAAGTATAAATTTAATAATTCGTATAAAAGATGAATAAAAAGCGTAAAAAGATAAAATAAATAAAATTACAATGAATTAAATAAATAAATAACTATTTAAAAATAGCTACATTTTTTAAAATCTTAAAAAATAATACAATAATGCTAAAATAATAATACTTATCAAAATAAAAGTAAGAATTTGTGGAAAGGGGAGGAGGAGGGAACAGGAAAGACGAAAAAGCCCCATGCTTACAATTTGGACTGCTGAAACAATGGTTGATAATAATGAGTACCTCGGAGTATTAATAAGTAATAAAATAAATACTGAATAGTAATAAATGTACTCAAAAAGCAGAAATAAATGCTACAAATAAATTAAATAAATTAATATTAAATACTAACCATCAAAATAAAAATAAAGAAAATGAATAATAATTTAAGTAAATAAATAATAAAACATATAAAATACGAACAAATTATAAATCAGTCGAAAATGAATAAATGGTATTACTTCAATAAACCAAGAAAGTCAAAATATTTCTTTCAGAGATATAGTGCTGTTTTTGCATAAATTTAAAAAAATTAACTTTAAGTCAAAAAGATTTAAAAAAAAAAAAAAACTCCTGATATAATCTTTTTCAAAATTTATTTTTCTAACATTTAAGTAACGTATTACAGTGATATTAATTTATATTAAACATCTTTTCATTTTCATTTTAATAATTCACCACAAAATTTGATATATGATATGACTTTCATTCTTCTGTGCTGAATTAGGACGTAACTACCATTTGCGTTAACGTTATTAAAGTTATAAATGTGATCTTGACACTCATAAATAACACTTACGGAACACATCTTTCATCGGAGAAAACCTTTTCGCAGTTGATTAAAAATTGTTGCTTTTCTAGAACAATTTTCATGAAAGAAAAAAAAGCTACCTTTCTTCTAAGAAAATGCATTTAATTGAAATAAATGGGCATTTTCTTTTATGTTTTGGATTGTGATGACCGTTAAAAATTATAAATTGCACGAGTAAGTTTATTAGATTAATAAATAAAAAGAACGCCTTTTATGTATAAAAGGGGGGGGGGATTTCTTAAAAATATTGCAATAAGTTATGTTCTTTGGAAAATAATTACTAAATTTTATTAAGGGTATGTATATATTACTCTGCCATACATTACTTCGATGTGTTTATTAAAAAAGTCTCCAAAAGTTTATTTCCTTGTTTTTTGTTGAGAGTTTTCATTTCTATAGAATTGAGAATTTTTCTTACCTGATTATATGGTGATAATAGTGGATCGAGGAGTCGGGCACAGGGAACGTACCTCACCCCACCACCATCATAGTTTCACGTACAGACAAAATAATACACCTGAGTAGGAAACCTCAGCTAAATTTAAAAGTATAGCATCGTCTCGATAATCCGGCAGATATCGGATCAGAGCCCCGCTGAATTACCGAAAATGCCTAACTACTAGGGGGAAAAAACACATGCACTATTGCATTAAATTTATACTATACATGGACATCAAAGTGTCAAACCCACGAAATAACTAAAAATGCCGGAAGTATAGTATTTATTTAGTTGTTTTACTTCAAAGTATTTGTTGTGTCGAAGCAAAAGACCAAGCCACTATCCTATTTTACGTTTTTAGTTCTCAATTTGAATTTCATTCCTGAGTTAATGTTTAGATTATTTTTTAAATTAAGGACTAAATAAGATTAAATAAAAAATGAAATAAGCAAATATAGTTAAGTGTTATTAATTTTAAGGCTTTGCTGAATCTTGACATGCATATTAGCTTTTTTCCCCTTCCAAAACTAAATTATTGAAAAATCAATCCCTAAAGTTCTTCAAAACATTCACGAGTATATTACAAAAAAAATCATACTTTGATATTACTAAATGCAGGAAGAGTAAAATTTAGAAAATTTCCCAAATTTTCTTACAAATTTAAATTTTTAAAATTGCGCAACAATATATCCAAATTTTCATCCGATGTCATCATCTTCAATAGAAATATCATACGACATGCATAAACATAATTTTGAATCGCATAAATTGAAAAAATTGTTCAGATAATCTTCGTTATAAATATTTAATTCTTAAGAACTGCAAAACATGTGAAGAATAAAAAAAAAATCAATCTTATGAAAGCGATGCGTTGCTGATAATATACTTTATAAATATATAAATTTAAAAAAAAAAATATTTTCGTCAAATAGCGCTCCCGATACAGAAATTGCTTTGGAATAGCAAAATTTTTGGCTACATAAATTGGAAAGTTTAAATTCATTTGAAAGTATTCAGCCAATAAACACTTAGAAGTTAAAAGGTAATTTTAACATACAATTAAACAATATTATAGCCATCAATTTTTCAACATTTTTTTTTTTTAAATTAATTTTTCAGCTGCATGATTCTCAACTTTTGTTTTCAACTCATATTCTATTTTTATTCCAGTTTATATTTGGAAACAATTAAAAGTCATCAGCCGAATCACAAAAGACATGACAACATCAGAGATACACACAGCAATAAATTGCATTTGCAAGGTTAAAACTCTTTTATTTCTATCGTGCTACCGAACATCAATTGCCGGAAGTGCATCGAAGCGCGATCTCTTAAAGCGTACGCTTTCGGATTCTTGTCTTACTTTCCCAATGGTTTGAATGCCTCATCGCAAGCAACTACTTAGACACGGTGCCTCATGTTCGAACAATGAGCATGAAGAGGCGTCAAAAGAAGAAGCAATTAAGACACTCAAAACCTTCTCCCAATTCAATCAGCCCAGTAAAGCGTGCAAAAATTCAAACTTGTGCATATTTCCGGTTTTATTGATTAAGCCTAATGTGGCGGCGCGCAAGTACAAACATTCCTAGCCAAAAGCGAAAGAGGTTCAGTTCAGGGTCGGACGGAAATATTTGGAATCTCGTTGAAGGTCACTGTCCAGGTGGGATTTTTGATTTCCGCAAACAAAAAGAAGATCAGAGACCTGTTCTTGTTCTTGTAGAACATTTTCGTTATCGGCAAGACCGTTGGGAACATGCAACAGGCTATTATGTATTCTCGCGTTATTAACCTTGATCGGATTAAATTTCAATGGAAGAATATACTTCAGTGGATTTTAATGACTGCGTGAACTTCTGCTAACATGTTCGTAGCAGGTTAGCCAAACTGGAGAAAGGTATTTCATTTCGTAATACTTGCAAATGTTTGGTATTTATTTAAATAGGCGATTCAAGTAATCGTTTGTTCGGAGAATTTCGTTTTAAAGCTCTTCATAGTACAAAGCTCTATATCTTCAATAATAAAAACTGGAGCGGAAAGATTTTGTAACGGAAGGAAACACATAAAAATAGAACGAAATACAATAATATAAGGTTTTACTTTCAGATTAACGGGTATTAATAAATTTTCGTTAGCTGAACTGCTTTTTCCCTTTAAAGAATTACTTTCCCACCATTCAAAATCAAAATATTAAAACATATTCAAAAAGTTATTTTCATAAATTTATTATGTTAACCAGACCATGCATTTTCTTTTGATGATTAAATAAATCTGCGAAACGGGCTTTCAATGTAAAAAATTTTCAACAGTTTCGGTAATTTTGATACTGTTCGTTCATAATTTTATATTTTGCATGACATGCTTCAATCATTATTTTATTGTACTTTTTATTTCAAGTAAGTTGTGAGCATATTCCTAACATTTCAGGCCGCGGTAGCCTAGTGGTCATGGTCGTTGACCCGCGGCCGCCGGTTTTCATCGAGTGGTGAGCTCGTGCCCTGATGCCGCTAAAGAACCGTCTTGTAGCCGGGGCTGATGCATGTCAAATCTGTCGGGGCTCAAACTCCTCCAGTTGTCATGGTGTACAAGTTAGCATAGAGGGTGCCAGCTCAGGTGTCATCCTCGTCACTTGACCGAGGTTCAAAATACGAGGTCCGTCGCCAATAGCCCTCGTGTTGCTTCTAGTGCGATGAAAATAAAACCAATCGAGTGCTAACACACATTATACTTATTATTCATTCAGTAAAAATCTGAGATTTTCCATACGCACTCGTATTAAAATGGAATACACATTAATAATTTTTATAATTAAAATAGTGCTTTCCATAAAATATGTCATATTTTCGTACTTTAATTTTTTTAAAAAAATCCTTTTAAAAACATTCAATTTAAATTAATTTTAAAAAACTGCATGAAGAATATTTTCATTTTCATTTTAAGTATAAATTATACATAAAATCTACGTTTATTTATTTATTGGTATTTATAGGATTTGAACTGAATTAGATAGTGATATTGTATTTGTTAAATCTTTTTAGAATTTTTATTTTCCGTAATTTTTCATACATGGGACCAAATTTTGTCGCAAACGCTGTCCAAACAGTAATATTATACGCAAATTTATTTCCTTTTAAAAAAAGCTTTTCTGCAAGCTAACCTTTTTTTTTTGATTAAGAAAAATAAGAATTTTATGTGGAATTTCTTTTATTAAGAACAGAAAGCTAAATATAGTAAATCTCAACACTTCTTAAACCAAAAGTTAACCTAATAACGACTTTTCTCGAAAAATACATATATGAATAAAAGATTTTCATTTGGGAGGAAAAGTCAAAAAAGAAATATCTCTTCATTCAATATTTGAAAAAGAACAATTTACTTCAATGATATAAAATAAATTGAACCAACATAAATTTAAAAAACTCTGAATGACAGATTTCTTAGCATTTGAGAAGCAAAAAAAAAAAAAAAGGAAAGAAAAGGAAGAACCTATTAAATCCATTTCAACGAAACGTTCAAGTTTTATTTCTTCACTTGGAATCTTTGATTCATAAGAACATCTGTGTAGACTCCCGAAGAGAATTTTATGATCTATTAGATCACTTCACTTCCTTCCGACACCTGCAGATAATATTCCTCCCTCCCTAGATAGAAACAGACAAAAAAAAAAGAAGGGGAAAAAATTTCTGCTTTTTGACATGTGAGGCAGCTGGGTGACAATTTCGTCGTCTGAGGCAGACGAGATAAAGTAAAAATCGAAACATTCGAAAGACCGGGAAGTCGGCCATTGTGGCTGATTCTTGACAACTCATGAAAACGAAAACAGCCCCGTGTCCACATTTCTGAAAGGTTCTTTTAGCCTTCTGTCCAACTGTAGATTCTAAAAAGAACCGAATAAAAAATAAACTGAATATAAGCAGCCAAACATGTTTTTGACGAGAGGTTTAACGGGATCCTTACTGTCACGTTTCTAAAAATTCTTGTCAGGGTTCCGTTCTGGCTGCGCTGATAAAATTAAATAAGGTATTTTGTTCTCTGTCAGGGAAAAAAATCATAAGGTACCATACAGCCACTCAGGGTTGTTATTGAATTCCGCGAACTATTGCTTAGTTTTCGGGTGAGTAATTCTATATATATTTCTTAATAGAATCATACAGTTTTAAAGTAGTAAAGGAGATAACAGAATGGAGTATTTACAAAAGTTATATATATATATGAACAAGTTATATATAAATATAATATCTTACAGTAAAAATGCTGCATTTGCACCTATATTGTTTTGGATATTTAGAAAAACTTGAAAAAGGATTTTTCATATATATACATGTATAAACACTCTGTTCACAACAACTCTTTGGGACAAATTAAATTTAAAATATCACGTTCAAGTTTATAAAATTATAAGTGTTTAACGGGATCACCACATCAGAATCACAAATGATATGCAGTCGGTAACCAAACTTCAGCTTCTAACTGTGAAAACTGTACAATCTGAGGCATATCTAATGTAATTCCAATAACAATAAACTTGTAATAAAAGAATAGACCGAAAATTTTGTCTGGTAATATTGCAATAAAAAAAATAACCTTCGATGAGTCGCATTCCATAACAAGTATCGTTGCATCTCGCACGTGCACATTGTGTCGATTGACTTTAAAGTTGCTAAGAAATTCCACTTCAATGGTAATTTCTTGTCTGGCTCATTAAAAGAAAATTTGCAAAAATTCATTCTCTGTTCTTCATAATTTTGAGTAAGAGCGAGTACCAACAGTAACTCACATAGTTTGAAAATCCGTCGTTTTCTCAACACTATTCATACTGTCGTATCAGTTCGTGGATATTTAAATGACAAACAGTCGCTCCGGTGGATAGGTCGCAGAGAAGATGATAGCTTTGCTCTTAAATAGTGGCCCTTAAGAAATCCTTAATTTAACTTCATGTGATAGTTATAGTATTGCAATGGCGCAAGATCTAGGAATGGTCATTCTGCGCAAAACAAGATAAAACTGATCTAGACACAAGACAAAAGAATCGAAGTGAGTGATAGTATTTTAATAGCTCAATAGCCAAATGTGGCCCTGCTGCACTCAAAGGATGTGATCTAGACGTGTGAAAGAATTGAAAGAAAAAAAGATCAAAATTGGTTGACAAGAAAGAGGGTCTAACATAGAGAAGGGTCGCTAATGCCATCCCGGGGACACGTTACCCGTTTTTACCAAAGACAATATACCCCATGAGAAAGAATAAATATTACTATGGTGCCTCGGGGGCATGATGCCGGTGCCCACCTAAAGAAGGCAAGGCCTTGAGATCTCCTGATATAATCCTAAGGGGAAGGGTACCCGGCTATACCAGGCAATGGATACCCACTTCAGTCACCTCTTAAGACTTGCATGAGCTACAGTGGGACTGATTTTTTTACAACCGGTCACCACATGAATGTTAACTCCCTGTGACTTTTTTTTTCCTTGTAACTACTTCAAAGATATTTTTTTTAACATTGACGAAATGTAGTCCTTCAATCTGTTACTCCTAAGGTGATGAAAAAAGTGTGGGGTGAGTTTTATTATCAACTGGATAACATTCGTAATTCTGTTGGTGGTCGCACTAAATCATCACATTTCTAATTTCATAAATTTTGCACATTTGTAATTTTATAAATTTAAAAAATTACATTTATAATATATTTTCATCACATTAATAATTTTATACACCATTGTTTTTCATTTAATCTGCCCAAAGTTTGCAATTTCTTTTGTTTTGTGGCAGTAGCTCTTTAGAGGTGGGATATTATTTTGTAAATACACTGTATAATAGCAGTGGTTTGATAACAGTAATAAAAAAATATGAACTTCATTCTTATAGGATTTTTAAATGTTTATTAAAAGAGCATTAATTCTTTGAATAAAAGTGTGGGGTTGCACTCTTATTTTTATTTCTTCTCATTTTAGTTCATACTGTTGATTCTACTTCTTCCAGCGAACACACATTCCTTTCTCGAAGTTGGTTTATAGAAATATGATAGAAACTGAAGTATACTACATCTACCAGATTTGTGTGTTGTACTTCTACTCGTACAAAGCATTCAAGAGGACGGATGAGTTGAATTCTAATTATGCTGTTGAGCAGCAGATATATTTGCACCTCTTTTTGTAATAGATACTTATGTGTCTGGGTTTAAATAGTATCTTTAATGCATGAATCACCTATAAATTTCACTTATTCCACATTTTTGCTTTGCTGGTTACTGTCTCCTTCAAGGTTTGGATCGACTGATTTTATATTAAAAACATATCTAAAAAGATCACAAAGTGGTGAACCTCGCAATATGGAACTTCTTTTAAATGACAAAGACGACACCTGAGTTGGTACCCTACTCTAACACTACATCAATCTGTGGAATTTTTGTTTCTACAGAGATGTATATCATTTACACGACGAGTCTGAAGTAGCGTTAAGACAAAAATAATGCGTGACCATGACCACCTGTCTAACAAATCCACATTTTCTTCAAAGAGAGGCTTACTTTTGTTAACCCTCTCAAGCGGAGGGAGTTTTAAAAATAATTTATTTAAGAAAAAAACCCATTTAGTCCTCACAATTTTGAAATGATATCAAGGGAATATGCTTTTTTTTATTTTGCTGTTGATTATTTTTGCCAATGCCTTTGAATTCGTAAAATAAAAATCAGAATTCCTTTCCCCCCCTTCTAAAGTTGATTATTAGAATCTCAACAAGTAAATATATCATAAGTCTCAATTTTTATTTGCGACAATTTTAGAAAATAAAACATTGTGACATTTATATTAGCAGTAACGATTCACAGAATAAATTTATCCGAACAGTAAAATAAAAACAAATAATTTATGTGTGTTGAAGCTTGAAATATCTAGTACACGAAACTTTCTGACATCGATGACAGATTATTTTACATTCCTTCTTTTCAAATTTTCTTTCAATACTTTTAGATTTCTATACCTCCCGCATTGAAAGGCTTAAACTTTTGTTCAATTTGAGCAAATATAAGAAAAAGAGAACATTTTATAGCCTCTTGGAGAGATTTATGAAAGAGTTGTTTAATGTCTGTCTCCTAGTTTTCGGAAGTCCAATAAAATCTTTTAACACAAAAATATGTTTTATAAGTGCTTCAAGCCATTGAAAGCATATACCCGAAAATACCTCTCAAGTGTTCAATATGCTTATCACACGACAGCTTTGTCCTTACCAAATATGATACAAACGAAATAAAAACATTTAGACAAATTTTTTCTCAATTCCCTTTAGAAAATTACTGATAATATTAACATTAAGATGTGAATTAAATATTAACGATCTTTACCATATGTTTTCTTACATGCGCCAACCCCCAAGATCTATAATCGCAATGCCATCAATCAAATCCGCGTCAATTTTTCTTGAAACTCAATTTTCAACAAACTGACTCCCTCGAATTTAAATTTAGGATATTCAGCAGACTTTATTAATTTAATATTTATTAATATAACATAATACATTTTCAAAGATTAAATTCAGTAAAGTAATTACAAAATAAAATAAATTTGTGACAAAATTCTACACGATTTAAAATTAAAGGGTTAGTTTTTCGCAATTAGTTTTTTTTTTTTTTTTTTTTTGAAACGGAAGCATCTAAAGCTATTCATTTGGTGAAATGTGAATGTTATATTTTATGCAATAGTTGGCTGTTAAATATAATTAGTAGAATAAAATAATGAATGCTAAATATTTTCAAAACATTAAATGATTTTTAAGATACATAATGCAGATGACTGATTATTTAGTCCTCCTTCTATCTACAATGGAATGAGCTGAATTACTGTTCTTAATATAACAACTACATTTCTTACTCTAATACGAATTTTCATAACACAGAAGTGTTACATGAAATTAACAATGCTTGCGATAAAATATGATAGGCATCAGACGGTTTCAAGCCCGGAAAGTGCGGTTCTTAACAGTAGCGCAAGACTAGATGTCTGGACGCATCCAAAGTCCTGTAGCCACAAGGTCCCTTGTGGGCGCAAGTGCATCCTCAGTTGAGTCGTTCAGTTTTTCGACCGAGTGCCCGCCAAACCCGTATGTGTGGAGCGAGGGGATGGCTGCTCGAATTATGTCCTACGTGGAACAACGAAAAGACGTTAAAGGTAATCGATGGAAAAGAAATCAATTGATATGGAGAAAATAACACTTTGTCTCCTCAACATATGTACTAAAGAATCACAAACATAAGAAAGGAGAAAAAAGTTTACAAAAAGTGATGAAATTTTATTCAATTAAAAAAAATGAAAAACTTCTGTTTTCTGATACAGAACTGCTAATTTTAATAAAGAATATGTATTCTCTCATTTTTTCATGATTATTATTAAATATTTTTTTATACTCTTTGCTAGGGAATCAATGCCTTTTCGTACAATTCACTACCAACATTTGCAGCTTACTTTGAAAACTTATTCAGATTTTTAGTGAGATTTTCTTATTAATATTTTTTTATATAATTTTCATTTTCTCTATTGTTGTTAGGTTTTAAAGATAGTAAAAATTTCTTTATAAGTATTTTCATGTTCTTATTTTTATTCAACAAAGTGTATTATAAGTCTTTTAAAAAATTTATAAATACTTGCAATTAATTTTGAATTTTTCTTTAGTAAGATTTGAAGTATGACAATATAAAGTTTGAATACAATAATTAAAATTATTTTATGCTTTAAATCCTAAGAAATTTAATAACGCAAAAACACTTTCACAAAACGAAATATTTAGGCAGGGACATCAGTTATTTTCGAATTGGTGCAAATGCTTCAAAATTCCTATTGACCCTTGTTATGACCGGGAATGACAGAATAGCCCCACTGTAGCTCATGCATATCGTAAGAGGCGACTCAAATGAATACCTAGTGTTTGGGAGTATAGCCCGGTACCCTGCCTCTGGGGATTATATCGGGGGACCTCAAGGACTTGCCTTCTTCAGGTAAGTACGGGCATCATGACCCCGAGGCACCCTAATGATCCTTTTCTTTCCCGTGGGGTTTATTGTCTTTGGTACACACGGGTTACGCTATCCCGGGATACCCTAGCGATCCTTCTCTATTTTTGACTCTCCTTCTTGTTCAACCAATTTTTATCTTTTTCTATTCTTTCATGTCTAGACCATAGTTAAATCTTGTTTGGCGCAGCATAGCCACATCTGGCTCTTGCGCCAATAAACTTTACTCTCACTCACTCAAAATTCCTATTAGAAAAAAATTCATAAATGGTTGTCGTTGAAACAAATTTATAGAAAAAGAAAGTTTCTATCTGTTACATCTAAAAATAATTAGAAAAAACAACTATTCATAAATTGAAAACTTTAACATGTTTTAAAACTTTAAAAAAATACGCAGATGCGTGTACGTGTGTATATATGTGCGTGTATTCAATTTTAATGCAAAGGATGAATGATTCTGTTTATCTGGAATTATGGCGAGTAATACGATGCAATCGAAAATTTCGGTTTACAAATGAAAAATAAAAAAAATAAATAAAAATGTTTGTTCTTATTATATACAGTGGGAATTGGCTTATATGATTCTATAAATAATGTAAAATATAACACATTAGAATCTATTGGTAGCAAATGTACAAATATGTTATGTACTTACATTATTGTACCTGAATGTGTGTAATATGCTTTTTGCTGCAGTAAACAATTTCTGAAAAAATGGTAGAAAAATATTATAAATGTTTATGTACCTAATATTAAAGGTTTCTTTACCTAGAATGATTTATTATGGAGAAACGGAAATTAAAATATTTTTAAGAATATATATGGGAGAAAGTAACATGTTTATAAAATTTAAAAAAAAAAATAACAAATATTAAATCATTAAATTTCAATAAATTTAAGAATTTTAATAAGTAAAAAATTATAATACCGATATTGAAAATGCTGGAAGCAAAACCGAAACTTTCGTAACAAGTTGATATACTCCAATTGTGAATAGCTTTAATACTCTAAACTAATACCGCATGAAAAAAATGGTAGCGGAAATAAAATAATTGACACACACTATCCTTTGCAATTTTTATTTCATTCAGAAATGATTGAAAATTGTAACTATTTTCATGTAGCAACAAAACCAACAAAAAACATGCTACACCCACTTTATTTTACGTATCAATCGAAGGATTTCTTTTTGATTCTCAGAAAACTATTTTAAATTACATAGCAAAAAAATTTCCCTATATTTGTGTTGCTAGTTTTTGTTAAAGAAAAATCCTTATTTAAAAGGGATATAACAGTAATAAAATTAATGGCATAGAAACAATAAAAAATTATCTAAATGAAATCGTTTGATCCACAGTAGTCAATGAACTTTTAATCCAAAAAGAAAACTGCGGATTTATATCAAATCCCGTGGGCTAAAAAGATAAAAATGTAAAGCAATCCTTCTACAGATAAAAACATTCCTATTTTTTCTCTATCTATATGACCTTCTAGGTCATCATCAAAATAAAATAATTAAATATTCAACAGGTGTCGGCGATTATTCCTGGCATGTATTTACACAGCAAATATAAAAATAAAAGAGGAACAGGAGGTTTTAATTATAATTCGCCACAATTGACATCTATCAGATCTGGGTAACGCACACCCGGAAATGTATTTCATTTTTAAACATTCATTTTCCAGTTTTCTCACGAAAGGGCCACGTTTGCGCGAATTCTTCAAACTCGTTTTTTATCATTTCTTCTTTTTGAAGGTGAGAAACGGAATCGTAATTTCGTTTCGTAACATCAAGAATTTAGGACGAAAGTTTATAGTTCTTTTTTTCATTCATTATTAGAATAACTAAGAGGGTTCTTGTGATTAGTTCTTACCTGTGATGTAGAAACAGTTAAGATAAAAAAAATAACACAATAATATTTTCAAATTTACATGGACGAATAAGTATTTGATTTTGTTTCTTTTCGGTGGCCTGTATAAAACGTACAAAAAGTTCGATGAAAAAAAAAGAATTGGTTAAAAGTCAAGTTTTGTGAAAGCACACAAATTAAATCGAATACCAAAATCTGTTTCCTATAATTTATGCAGTTTTAAATGCGGAATAGAATTTGTGATGCATTTATGATAATCCTGAAAGGAGGATAATAACAATTTTTATAATCCATTTAAATTCATGTTTAACCCATGTGATATCGTTAAGGATTCAAACATCGAAAGTAATTATTAAATGAGGAAATAAAATATCATTCGACAAGAAATAGAAGCACTTTTGCAGCACAATGCAGTCCAGCCTTTATATACTGAATGTAAAGATTCCTGAAAAAAGAAACTCTATGTATAGTAGTAATTTCGATACATAGAAACACATATTAATATATTTCGTCATATTCTTATTAATGTATAGTTATTCTTAGGGAAAATGAAGACTTTTGAAACATTAAACTCTCTCAAAGAAATTTGTTTTTGAATGTTTGGTTTGGTTGGCTTTATTAACGGCGTTTAGAAACAACACGAGGGCTATTCGCGATGGACCTCGTAATTTCGAACTTCGGTCAAGTGAGAGAGAGAGAGAGGGAAAAAAAGTAAAGTTTATTGACGCAAGAGCCAGATATGACTATGCTGCCTCAAACAAGATTTAATTGTGGTCTATAGGAGAAGAAATTGAAGAAAAGATTCAAATTGGTTGACAAGAAGGAAGGTCGAAAATAAAGCAGGATCGCTAAGGTAACCCGGAGGAGTGTCTTAGTTTTAGTTTAGTTTTTATTAACGTCGCACTAGAAGCAACACGAGGGCTATTGGCGACGGACCTCGTAATTTTGAACCATGGTCAAGTGACGAGGATGACACATGAGCTGGCACCCCCTCTCCTAACATCCACACCATGCAAACGGGAGGACTTTGGGCCCCGAACAGATTTAACGTGCATCAGCCCCGGCTACACGGCGGGTCTTGGCGGCCAAGGATCCCGGAGGAGTGTCACCCGTGTTTATCAAAGACACCACGGTCAAGTGACGAGGACGACACCTGAACTGGCACCTCCCTCTTCAAACTCCCCCATCACATCATTGGAAGTACTTGGATTTCGACTGATTTAACGTGCAACAATCCCGGTTTTTTGGAAAATCTTTCTTCGTACCAAGTCTCGAACCTACGACTCGACGAAAACCGCCGGCTGTGAGTCCCGACCATGACCACTAGGTTTCCGTGGTCACGACCATTAGGCTAAGTCGGTCCCATATATTTTTAAAAAATGTACAAATTGTATGTAATTTAAGCATTTGCTAACAATGAACTAAAAATTGAATAATTATACAAAAACACGAAGTGAAACTTCAGGAATTACTTTGTTCAAAAATAAGTACACCTTTTTTTGCAGCCGTTTCAAAGTAATGTTCACTTTTATTCAGAGAGGTAAAAATTCTTCAAACAACATTAGGAATAAACCTCAAGAGGAATCAGAGAATCTGGAAGGCTTCTATTACTGGTTTTCTTCATGGTTTTTTAATTAATTTATCTTCGTTGTCATCGCATTGGGTTCGTCTTGATCAAAGCATTCATTCAAAATGTGTCCACACAACCGCAGTCCTGATCGAACGATTTTCTCCGTGCTTTTTTTATGTTTTCTGCTCTTAATCTTCTGTTCATTTTTTTTTTTTTTTAATTTCTTCAACAAAACCACCCTTAACAAAATAGCATTTTATCATGGGGGAATAAGACATTATTCTCCCACACTTTGGGTAATGTGCATATGCATAATCGAATATTTGCTTATTTTTCTGCAGATTCGTGGGATCTTCTTGTCTTCCGAGAATTTATATTACTTTTAGAACTGGTAAAACAAACTTCTTTTTTTTTTTATCCCTTCTTACGAATAACATCGACGGCATATGCAACAGGTAAACATAATTTTGAATCCGAAAATATGTGTATTCGATATGTAGAAATTTTATCTGATGTATAGAAACTGTTTTTGGAGTGAAAATTCAAAATTCATGAAAAAATTTGTGGAGTTGATAGCCTAACGGTCATGGTAATGAGCTCGGGGGTGGCTTTGTTTCGTCGAGTCGGGGGGTTCGAATCCTGCTGTCACTTAAGAAGCTCCGTATAGTGTGGCTGATGCACGTTAAATCAGACGAGACTTCAAATCCTTCCCTGGCGTAGTGCGAAAGTTTGGAGAGAAAGGTGCCAGCTCAGGTATTGCCCTCATCACTCGATAGAGGTTCAAAATTACGAGGTTCATTGGCAATAGCCCTCGCGTTGCTTTCAAGAGCGACCCTAATAAATAAACATTCAAGCAATCAATCCCCCCCCCCCAAAAAAAAATTCGATTTATATAGATGACTGAAATATAGAAGTTCGATTGTATTAACCATTCCTTTAGCAGCAAATACAAACGAAGTTCAAGGATCAAACGATGTAAATGCACCCTCTAATTAAGAAGTGCATTTGAATATGAAGAACACCCACCCTAAGATGAATCGTACAAGTTGATTCTTAGAGGAACGGCGGTATTATAAGTGTCCCATCTTTTTCAAGTGTAAAAAAATGCATGGAGGGAAATTTTTAAGCCACCTCGAAATATTGTAATTGCTACATGAACATAAATTTATTTTTAGTCCTATTTACGAAAAGTCGTTGGTAATACTATAAACAAACATAAATGTGTTAGCAAGTTACTGCGTGTCAGTAGAGGTTCTTCAATTATTGAAAGGGGAAGTTTTATTGCGACAATTTTTTAACCTCCCAAGGGGCTATTGTTTTAAGTGGGGCGTGTTAGTGAACCAGATCATTTTTCAATCTTAAATCATTTCTTATTTACATTCAGCTTAAATATATTCAATTTAATAATTTATCGTTTGCTTTAATTTTAATTACATTTAGTTTAAATATATTAAAATTTAATAATTGATCATTTTCTTTAATTTTAATATCGGAAAAGTTTACTATTGTGCATTTCTCGATATTTTATAGTTTACTTTAATTATCATATTTAACCGAATAATTTAATAATAAATATAAAAAGAGCAACTTGGGTGGCTATAAATCTGTTCTTTGTAAAACATTGCATAGAACTATATTATTTATTTATTTCTTGGTTTTCGTGAAAAATTATAAAAGTAAACTTGTTTTTAATATATATAACTTCTGTACAAGCAAGTGAAAAGTTTCGTAAGAAAAATAAAAGTTTTAGTTCGTGAATTTTATTTATTTATTTTGTGAATGATGAATGAGTGAGTGAGTGAATGTAAAGTTTATTTTCGCAAGAGACAGATATGGCTATGCTGCGCCAAACAAGATTAAACTGTGGTCTAGGCGTGAAGTTGAAAAAAGATAAGTGGTTGACAAGAAGGAGAGTCGAAGATAGAGAAGGATCGCTAGGGTATCCCGGGAGTGCGTCACCCGTGTTTACCAAAGACAGTAAACCCCATGGTTGTGAATGATGAAAATATGGTGGGATTTTATTTAACTCACAATAAAATTTGAAGTGTATCTTGAAAACACGTATTTGTTTATTTATGCGTCTTTACGTTTTTAAAACTATAATTGTAATTTGAATTTTTGCAATTTTTTTTTTTATTCTTCGCATTCAAGCTGTGAAAAAAAGACACCAATCAAGTTTTTATTCTAAAATTTCTACATCTTAGAGACGAAAAGAAAAAAAGAAGAAATACCTTCAGTTCAAGAATTTTGTAATGATTCTGAAACTGAAGACGATAAATTATTCGTTCCTCTACAAAAAAAAAAAAAAAAAAAAAAAAAAATGAGCGTGCTTCCTGTTTCGGATGTGTCTGAAAATACACCTGTTCGGCATAAAAAGAATGTCGCTTAAAGGACTATAAAATTATTCGAAACTCCGGCTGGAACATTTTGGTCCGATTCGTTATATCACAGATCCATCAGTGATTGCTTATTAACGTAGCGCTGGTGTCGTATTGGCTACGGACCTCATAATTTTGAACTTCGTTCAAGTGACGAGGACGATACCTGAGTTGAGTAAAGTAAATTTCCATATCACTTTGGACCTCGACAGATTTAACGTGCATCAGCCCCGGCTACACGGCGGGCGGCCAAGGATCAAACCCGCTACTGAACGAAAACAGCCAGCTCCGAATCCGAAACCATGACCACTAGGCTACCGCAGCTACTCGCACTAGAAGTAACACGAGAGCTTTAAAGAGACTAACCTAATAATTTTAAGCCACTTTCAAGAGGCATGGTAGTCACTTGAGATGGTACTCTACTTTCCTAACTTTAACATCGCACCACGTGAGAA
The DNA here is from genome assembly GCA_019974015.1 of Nephila pilipes. Lineage (NCBI taxonomy): Eukaryota > Metazoa > Arthropoda > Arachnida > Araneae > Nephilidae > Nephila > Nephila pilipes. The sequence continues at coordinate 184,139 of BMAW01054336.1, forward strand.
TTTTGAATAAGAACAATTTAGTGTGCTACATCCTTAGCACAACTACGGTTTTAGCAAGGACGAGATCTAAACTTCGGTTATGAATCCATTCCTAAGCAAACCAGGCTACAACGATCATATTTCGTTTCTGCAAGCTCAAGTGCCGGCCTAGCCTCTAGATCATGCTTCGAAATACATCGTCAATAATCATCGTGTTGTTTTGGTTTGCCATTGATTAAAAATTTAAACAAAGAATAGATTCTCTTCTTGAGTTATATAGGCACACATTTTTTAACCACTTACTGTAAAAGGCAATCATTATTGTAGTGGGGTGCCAGTCCAGATATCACCCTTGTCACCTGGTTTAGAATTACGAGACTTATAGGGTGTGGCTAACGCAGCTTTGTTTATAGCAGAAGTAGGCAGCCAGAAGCATGCTGCCGGCGGTAGTTGAGTGGTCTTGGCATCTAGCTCATGGCTGGCGATGCTTCAGTCGAATCAGGAGTCATATTTCCACTAAAGACCCATCATGTAGCGTAATTGATGCACGTCGGACTCCCGTTAGAGTGGTTGTGGAGGATGAGGTACCAGAGTTCTGGAGTCGATCGTGATCCAAAATGATAAGTTGAATTGGCTGGTGTTAAAGGACAAATAGATGTCGAAAAAGGTTCAAAAAACAAACAACATAAGTCAAATAATGGTGCATATATGAATAAAATCATCTACAGAAATATGTTTTTGAAAATACCTTAGAGAGTATGCTAAGACAAAGATAGAGAGTTTAATCTTTCCTCGCCTGATATGGTACAACAAACGCGTAGAGGGTTACAAAACTAGTTAAACCTGTATATTCTTCACTTAGTTCTTATCCATCGAAAGAAAAGTTTTTTAAGAAATGACTTTTTAAAACAAAACAGAGAAAAAATAGGAAACACTTCAGAGAGTATTTAAATACATAGCACGTTGAATGTGCTTCTTGTCAGAAAGAAGTATAAAAAACGTAAACCACATCATCAGGTTCGAAACGTAATTCCCCATCGTAAGTCTTGACGTAACCCAGCAGGACTGATTTAAAAATAAATTTTTCTGAAAAGTTAGCTGTTAGCTTAACTTACTGAAATCAAAGACCTTTGAGCTTTCGCGAACGCTTATCTGTTGCGAAAAGCTTGGCGAAATTTACTTCACTTTAAAAGAATTTCGCGATATTAACTTTCACGTTCTCTGTAGGAATTCTCTATGGTTTCTGCTAAACAAATAGTTTTTGAAAATATCCATCGAAGGCATAGTTTGAAAGCTGTTGGTAAGTGATAAGAGAGAGTTGCGGCTTTTTTTGAGGGGAGTGTAAAAACACATATTCTTGTATACGAATTCACTATTAAAACCGAAAAGAAAGAAATAGATTTTAACAAGTGATGTACAAATAATTATAATTTTGCAACTTTATAAAATAACTACAGCGAGAATATTCGAGAAAAGAAATCAAGTACAAATGTTTTTAAAAGCGTAGCCGAATGGTTATGACATTAAACTGCGTGTTCGAGTCCCAATGCAACTGAAAACCATCATGTAGAGGTACTCATCCACGTCAAATCTATCAGGGTTCCAAGTCCGAACGTTGGTGTGGATGTGGAGAATGAGGTGCCCGTCATTTGCCAGCCTCTTCATCTGACCATTGTTCAAAAATATTGAGTCCGGTTGGATGTGTTTGGCAAAACGTATGTCAGATAGAAATATATATATATATATAGGCATCTGTAGTATACATTAAATAAACGAGAATTGTCGGTGCTCTTTAATCCGTCACGTTCGGGATCGCGGCCGTGCTGGGCTGTGATTTTGCTGAATAACCGAGCGTCAATATTGTATAAACAAATATGTCAAAAATAAATCCCACTAGTTAAAAATTTAAAAGATTAAAACTCGAATTTAATGTGTTTACGCATATTCTGAACCTACGTAGACGATATAAATATCCGACAAATTGCTTCTCTGGTTCTAACCACTACGAAATTAAATTTGTGACTTCGGGCTAATTCCACTTCACTAATCTCAGAGACTTTGTTATTTGAATTGCATAAAATTATAATTTCTTCCCAACCAAAAAGAAACGTAATTAGGTAAATTAGATGAAAATAAGAAGTATAGTGAATTGAATTAGCAATATATAAACGAAATAGAATTAAATTGAAAATGTAAGTAGGTAGAGGGTAACGAAAAGCTTATAGTTTTTTTGTAAATTTTATCGAGATATCGCAATTTTTGTCTCAAGATTGAAGTGATTCTTAGTCTTAATTCCAAGATAAGAAGCTATTATTTATGTGAATTGCTTGAATCAGAACGAGTAATTTGATAAGACTTCGTTTTTAAATCATAATCTAAGATTGACTAGTTTAAATGGGAATTCGAATGAGAGAGAGTGACTTATATTATATATATTCTTCTCGGTGATAAATAAAGTGTGTATAGTATTCTATCTTGTTCTTACGTTTCTTCCATTACAGTCTAGTATTTACTGACTGTTTAATTAGAAAGAACAATGGGGCAGTAGAATTAAGTAATGAAGAAAAGGTATTACAAGCTCAAATGCTGAATATTAAGTTCATTGAATACTCCTGTGTTAATGAAAAACACAGCAGTAAAATAAAACTTAATACGGTACAATTATAGTTAAAACAAGTTGTGATAGAGATACTCTAGTCACTTGCTTACACTTATTTGTTTTGTTTAGAGCTCGAAGGACACCTGCTGGGTGCCGTGGCTTGGCTCATAAATCATATTGTTTAAATGGATTAAACAATATGAATTACGAGCAAACTTTACAGCCTTTGAATCACTCACTCAACAATTTCAAGAGTTAATTTAATGATAAATTACTAATGCGAGACTCCAAGATATCAAACTACAACTTACACGGGTGATGAGCATAGAAAGATGGTTCATCATTTAAATGTACGAGTATATCGTCAAAAAAAGTAGGAACTCTGAATAACTTAAATAATTTTTCTCACCATTGGGCAAAAGTAGGGTTATTGTTAGTAGCTCAAATGAAACTAAATTGTGTTGGCATAGTAGGTTTATTAATTAAAATATCATAAAGCAAACTACTAACAAATTTTTTCAATGTAAAGTTTTCATAAAAGTCTATGTTGAAATGCTGATCAATGGGGAAAGAGATCGACACTGTAGAATGTGTCGCCATTTCTCGTAATTCCAATTATCCCGATTAACTTTAACTATTTGTCAAATCACATACAAACATTAGTCACAACACTTCTTTACAGTCTAGAAATTGTTGGGTAGCCAAAAGGGTAAACTCTAAGCGGGAGGGATACTGAATGTCCACCCCCTCCCTAGGACGTCAGTAAGTTGAGCTGATGCATGCATCCCGCGGCGGAGTTAATTAAATCAATTTTGGTGGGTTCGACGACACGGATTTGTTAATAGCGTTTTGACAAGACCGACACGCGGTATTTGCGGAGAGAAAGGGGCATTCGAGTGCACAAACTCAGTTTCAAACTGTTTCAAAACACAAAGAGTTGATGGAATACTTCGGGCGGTTGGTTAATAAGTTTGCGGAATCTTTCGGTGCATTTATTCGAATGAGGCATTAAATCATCAAAAGTTAATTTTAGAACCCCTAATCGATAATAAAGACGGAGGGGTAGTTTTCAATAACACGCCACATGCTTAAAACACTTTTATTACTTTATTAAGATATATTAACAATAACAGGTTTGTGACTAATTTTACTCTTTTTATCCATATATATATATATATATATATAGGGTAATACAACAAATATTTCCCTACAAATATCCATCGCGTCTTCGAAAGGTTCATTGGAAATCCACTAGGCATGAATATTTGGGCGATCGATCTCGTAATTTTAAGCCATGGTCAAGCGATGAGGGCGACACCCAAGCTACCGTTCTATTCTTCTAATTTCCGTTCCGCGTTAACATGAGGATTTGGGGCCTCTGTAAATTCAAATCCAGTAGATTTTCATCAGACGGTTGAGGGAAAAATCTTTATTGAAACCAGAAGTCGAACTCACGATTCGATTGAGACAACATCTGTCATGAGCTCTTGGCCAAGACCACTCGGCTACTCCAACCGCGGAAATATGTAGATATTTCGGAAGATGAACTTTTTATTTGTTTTTAATGACCAGTTACTATAAAATATAAAAATGTTACTATAGTGTTTATAATTAAAATAAATTGGAAACAAAAATGTCGAAAAATTTATTTGATAGTTTTTTACACGTAGGGGATCGGTTCAAAACGCTCCCGTGTCAGGAATAAGAAATATAGTATTAAGATTGGTAAATGGGGATTAAATAATACCTGCAGTGTTGTCCATTTATAGATTAACCTTTTTCTAAGAAGTCCATGAGCGTGATTTCCTTTGTTTTACCAAAAATAGTCATCATTCCTTTTCCAGCCGTCTTCGCCTTAGTTCGAGAAAAATCTCCATTTGCTTATTGTTCGACTTCAAGAGTATAATGAGGTCGGAGACAATATCTCTCAGAATGACGATGATAACTCTGTGCGGGAACAGCAATCAAATTTTAATTTGGCAGCAAATGGCTACTGAATCAAAACTAACTTCTGAATCAGTATTAAATATGTTTTGATACCATTCAACAGATGACAGCAACCAATGATAACACAAACTTACCTTAGCAATACCATCTATATTCTAGGACATGTATTTTTTCCTTCTTCCTAGTGAAAAATTAGTCATTGGAAAAGAAACAATTTTTCCGAATGAATTATGGTACTTAACGCATGCTGAGCAATACATTTTAAAAGATGATACTCTTTACGCGCGATTTTATTACTATTTTTAAACACAGTAGTACTTATTATAAGGGATACCCCCGACTCGGAAATAATTCTCTTTATCCTTTTGAATAGCATATGCATTTACTTCTTAATAAGGGATACCTCTATTTAGGGGACAAAATGTATGTCCTTTAAATAAAGGTATCCGTTTTTAAGAGGTACTGCTGTATATGTTTTTGATAAAAGCCCAGAAAAAGATAAATAGAATATTTATCCCTGATTAGAAAATAGAATCTTTTCGGTCTGATGTTATTGTTTGTTTTGACAAAATAAGATTTTATGACCTTGTAGTACATATAAGGTTAAAAGCTTTTATCTTTTTACTATTTAAAAGGAATTTTTTGAAACTTCAAAAAAAATGTTATCTTTTAATCCGTTACTGAAAGAATTAAAGAAAAAAACCTTGTATTGGAAAAAGTTGGAATTAGCTCCTTACACCTAAATTTTTTTACAGTTAATTAATTAGTTATCTACGGTTAATTTTAATAATCGAATTGATTAATTTTTGTATATTTACTGTTCGCACTTGTATTTTTCCACATCTCCTAAATATTTTTTTCGTCTTCGCCCATAAAAATTCGCAACTGTTTCGGATTATCAAATAAGACTCATAACTAACACTTTCGTTGTATTTAAAATGTTCATAAAAAATACTAAAATATTGTGCCTTTTGAAAAATTCAAGCAAATAAAATAAGCGTCCTGGATAAAATACTGCTAAACGGTTTTTAAAAACTTTTCTGAACATTGCATATATTGAAGAAGAAGAATATATTTCAGAAAACGGACCGCATCAGAAAACGTCAAAGACCTGTGCTGCTTAAGCAAGAACCTGCCTCAGTAACCAATACGTCTAGAACACTGCTTGAAGCGATACAGAGGTCAAGTTCGGTATGATATTAATATGTATGACATAAGGTCTCTCAGCATTCTTTCTTAGCCGTGGGGACCGAAAGTGTTAGCGGGACATCTCCAACCGTGAAGGTTTTCTCCAAAAATATATTCATGCACTTTTCATATCAGAAATATATAAAGCACCTTTCGTGCGAGGGAACTAAATTTCTTAAAAATCAAAAAGGTAATAGATTTTTGAAAAATTTACAAATTCATATACGCCCATCAAATACTATTTTCGACGTAATCGCCTTTCTTCACAATGGATGAACTTCCTTATACCTTCTTCAAAAAAAATCCCGCCAACTTTTCGGCCCATCGTTTAGCTGCACTCTGAATCTGACAAGCGAAAACCTTTTTTTTTTTTCATCCAGAAATGACTTCAGAGTACTGAAAAGAAGCAAATCTGGATCTAGGTTGTGAGAGGAATGGTTGATGATGTCCCAACCGAATGGGTTCTAGGGTTGTTCTGCGTAGCTGGCTGTATAAGTATCCGTTGTTCTGTGTTAGCTTGGTGTGGAAGTTAGGAGAAGGAGATACTAGCTCAGGTGTCGTTCTTGTCACCAATAGTCTTCGTATTTGCTTCTAGTGCGACGTTAACAAAACCAAAAGCAAATATTTTGTTCTGTAATTTTTTTTAATTATTCTTAGTACCGCTTCGTATGAATTGATTCCCGCTGGGGAATATTTTATTGTGGAAAATCCTTTTATACCTCCAGAGGCAGAAGCCATGATTTTTCGGGTCGAAACAAGCTTAGAATTTTTTCTATCGCCTTAAATCCACAACACCATTTGCACACACTATTGTGATTCGTGATGCTATTCAGAAAACAGTTTTTATTTCGTTAAAATTCTGGAAGATGCGTTTCCCTTCACGAGAAGAAACCGTATTACTCTTCGCAACTCGCACCTGTCGGGATTTGGAATCGGGACATTCATTTCAATGCGTTACTACAACATGGGTTTTCAGCCGACAGAGATAAACAAGATCACGCATTGTACTGACAATTTTTTTTATCTAAGTAGTGCAGTTATTTTTGCTGAAAAAAATTCTATTTGAGAGTCACCGGCTCAGTGCTCTTACTTTCTGGACACCCCGTACAATTCACAAGTTCGAATCCTGATGCCACAAAAGACCCGTTATGTAGAGGGATTAATGAATGTTAAATCTGTTAGGGTTCAATTTCCTCCCTCTGGGATGATGAGAAAGTTTTGTGAGTGGTGTGACATCTCTGGTGACTACCTCGTCCCTTGACTGTGGCTCAGAAATAACGAGATGCATCGTCAGTAGCTCTCCTTATTTTGCCTGCATCCTCAGTGTAACAGATTTTGTACAGATTGTATAATTTTTGATAAATTAATAAAGTCCAAAAACTTAGAGGTTTTTTATAGGGGACAGTTTCTTTAGCTTCAAGCTCTTGTTGTTGAAGCTCGGTCCTTTTAGATGGTTTGCAAATAGCTCTTGTATTACTGCTACATAAAAAGTTGATAAATAATCCAGCCATCAATAAATGCGGCGTTTGAATGTAAAACTTTTGTATTGATGGGGTTTTTTTTATAAGGAACTTCTAATAAGAATCTTCTACCTCTCAGAATTTAATTTGTATAACTATTGACAAGTGTTCAAAAAGCTCAGGAACAAAGGGAAAATTCATAGGAATGTAATCACGAAACACAATAAAAACTTAATGGAGACACATAAAAGTTTCCCAAAAGGTGAAAGAAACTTCTGACTGATTTAGTACAGATTTAAGTTATATAGATTCAATACCACCCTCATCAGCCGGATATTTCTGTCTTTACAATCAGCTTTTCTCTCTTTTCTTCATCGGCGACATTTCGAAAATGCTCATCTATTCTTTTTTTTATTCGAACCACAGCGCCCCATTCATCTCTTTGTTGTTGTCCCCCGAAAAACCCTCATCTCAGCTACCACAAAAGGAATCCACTGCGACGTCAGTAAAGAAAAAGAATAAAAACTATTTGAGTTCGAGAGTACAAAGAGAAAGAGTGGCTTTATTTTTAGAACTCAATGGTATTATTATTTTCTTCCCCCCCCAAACACACATACACGAGGGGAAAAGGGAAAATAGACGGATTAAAGAAGGAAAAACTCCGGAGATACTTTCTTCTTTGAGAGAGAGACTTTCTCCAGGATTAAAAATGAGGAATAAGTCTCTATTAGTGAGGTGTTAGTTCTCCTTTTCCAAATCCGCGAATTTGTCTGGCAAAACACACACTTTTGGGATTAGAAAAAAGGGGGAAGGGGGCTAAAGGGTGTTGAAGAAATGATTTTCTTTTCGACCGGGACTCTTGATTTCTGTTTATCGAAGCATTCAAAGGGTGTTTCTCTTGAGGCTTGGAGAGAAAGCGAGATCCTCAATTCCACAAGTATCCCCGAGGACAACTTTCTTGCAGTCCCTCGTTCAAAAAAGTTGCAAACGGTTCATTCTAAGAAGCAATAACAAGTGAGTGAGTGGAAGTTAAGGTTTATAGCATATGAGCCAAATCTGGCTATGCTGCACCAAACAATGTATCTTAATATAAACGCTAGGGGGGGAATGGAAAAAGGTAAAAAGGCAAATAATTGTTGGCAAGAAGAAAGGCCGAAAACAGAGAAGGATCGCCAAAGTATCCCGGGCCGCGACACCTATGTTTACGAAAGACGTGGTAAATAGTAAAAGATCACTAGAGTACCTTGGAATAGTAAAAGACCTTTAATGTACCTAGGGGTCATGTTCCACTACATAACTAATGAAGGTGAGTGTCATTTAGTCCACTAGCTTATAAGCCCATGAAACTTAAGACCGAAGTTACATCAGACTATTGGGGATTTCTTTATTTTATTTCCTTAGAAATCTGTAATTATTGTCAGTGAATTAATTCATTAACAGAATGTTACAATCATAATTTCGGAATAGTTTTATTTACCTTTTCCAAACGAATAATAATGATTTACAGTTTATTAACATCACGCTTAGAGGCAAAACTAGGGCTACTGGCAATGGACTTCGTAATTTTGAGCCTCACTCAAGTGAACAGGACGACATCTGAGTAGGAACCCTCTCTCCGAATTTCCTCACAATGCCAATGGAGAACTTGGAGCCTCGGCAGATTTAGTGGGCATGATAATCTGTAGAAGCCGCGAGATACGAATTATAAATTGCGTTGGTATGGCGGGGATGTGGTGATAATGTTGGTAGTCATTTGTCGACTTCGTCATCTGACCATGATTCAAAACCATGAGTCGTATGGCTGTGTTAAACGAAGTCGAAAAAAATTCGACATCCATAAGCATCCAGTAAGCGCAAAGTGATCATGCCTTTGAAAGAAGTAAGAAATTACTTTAAAATTTCTTTAGTCAACAAATTTTAACCTTTTTCCTGGTACAAGTATAATTTTAATTTGTCTCTTACTAATTCAACTATTCTGAATACAAAAATGGCCGTTAAAAATGTTTTACACTCACCACGTTTTTTTGTGACTGTGATCAATCGTGTGTCAGCAACATCATGTTATTTCTGAAAATGGTGGCATTAAAGAAATGAAAAGAAATGTATTTTTATGGAAATTATGTCTCAAAAAATGAGATGTGAACAAAATTCGAAACTGAATTATATAATGCAAAGAAATTGAACAAATATTACCTGTATTTCGAATTTAAGGCAGCGTTTTCGAACGCATTTCTAGCCATTTCAAAAAAGTAAAACGCGGGTCACTAGGTGTTATTTTTTTCTTCTCTTAATGTACTTCATAGTAGGTGTGCTATAAATTGTTATTTGTACCGCAGTATTATATAACATTGGTACATTAGTAACCATCTTACGTATGGAACAGAATACTTTATCTTTTATATAACAACAAAAATACACAAATCGCCGCTTATCTTGGAAATCAATAATTTTTCGTTCAATTTTACCTCCACCTGTTTCAGATTAAGGTATATTGAACGTAAGATCCTAAGACAGACGAATAATCATTAACTCAAAATAATAAAATTTGTAACAAAAATCAATATTTTTTCAGGAACATTAGCTCACTAGACACAGAATAATTGCCCAAATTAATAAACTAGTTTTTCTTGTTATCTTAAATCGGATTATTTAATGTTAGACACACTAAGTAATGGCGTGGTAGGTGCTATTTTATCACCGGTTTCTAAAATATTTCTTTCTACACTGGGAGATATAATACATCGCTTCAACTCGACTACTACTAATTCACTGGCTAATGTTATACTTCATTTTCAGTCCTCTTGTATAAGGTACTTCAAAAATTACGTAAATACAGTTTAAATAAATTTTTTAACATAATTATGTCGGTTAGGCCACAAAGATATTCGCAGTGGATCACGAATTTGATATGTTTTCTCTAAGGCTTACCATAAACAATTATCATAAATTAGACAGAAACGAGATGCGCTTAATTCAAAGGTTTTTAAAAAATCTTATTAATATGAAAACAGAATGTTTGTTTGCTTTTTAAAGAAAATTTACATTTTCTCGAAATACTTTTCAATTTATAAAAGGAAGGTAAGGGCTCATTTTCAAAGTCAGATTCGTTATCATCGCATAAAAAATTAATGTACTAGAGACAGCATTTTTGTGTGTTAAAACGTTTGTTACACAGTGTTATCAAAAAATTGTTTGAAAATTATTTCATATTTATTAACAAACAGGAAGTATTTCGAATATTTCCGAAACGCGACAATATTGAGCCCTATTAATATTAATGTAGCAAGCAAAAAAAACATTATTTGAATGTTTCAAATTCGAAAATGAACACAAACTTATTTACGAAGAGCCATATAGGTGGACAAAGAAGAGAATACTTTGTGTCCATATTGTATGTCTGGACATATTTCTTCAAAAAGTAGTAATTTGTCTGAAATACATTCGATGAATACTTGCATAGCGTATGGGAAACAGGAGGATTATTTTGAAACATATATTTATTTCATTCATGTGTTTTTTCAAAGAAAAAAATATCTGTTATTTAAAAATATTGATTTGGATGATAGTAGAGACATACTACTATTGGAACGTTATATAATAGAATAACTATACACAATGAATCGTGAAAAAATTTGGTTTCACTGATAAGTAGAGATTTTTTTTTTTTATGTATTGTAAAATTTTTACTAATTTTAAAAAGTATTTATATCTTTGAAATAATGCTTAAATTGTACTTCGGAAATCTATTTCTAACTATACTCATTCTTTATTTTTCCAACCGTATATTTAAGTTTCTCTATAACTAGCTACTGAGCTAATATATTCATTTAGTTTTATATTAACTATACGATGCAAAACACCAAGAAACAAAAATTCTTGTTTAGGTACAATGTAAATGAACTCTATAAACTGATTAAATTTATGCTCAAAAACTTATTTAATTATAAACTAGTTTGATGTAAATTTCAGATGAAACACCAAACTGCTTGCGATTCTTGCAATACAGTGGAAAAATCAAAACCTCGGCAACATAAGCCCCACGGCAACATAGTGGGTTGATGTACGTTAAATTTGTCGAGGTTACAAGTCATTCTCTTGGTGTGATGTGAAAGTTTGAAGATGGAGTGCTAATGGTCAATTTAAATTAGTTTTAAATTAAAAAAAAATTACTGTTTATATATGATAAATGTTTTCATGTAACTAATTCTATTTTAAAGTGTTCACACCAGGCATTTAAAAAAAATCTGGTGAACTTCATATTTCTTATTAATGCTCCTTTTTTTTTCTACAAATATTATGCTGCAGCTTTTTTTGTACCAAAACGCTTCTTATGCTCTCTCTTTATATGTACTCAAAATAATATTTATTGCTATTAATGCAGACTTAACTGAATTTTGAATTTAACTACGTTTTTTATTTGTTTACAAAACACGTGAAACTCTACAAATCCAATATATTTTCGTTTTTAGAACAGTATTCTACTGAAGATTTCCTCAAAAAAAGCTTATGTTTTTCTTTTCTTAAATAATTACGTTGAAAATATAAATGAGATGAGATGATGAAAAATGAGAAAGGCGTCTTTAATCATTTGACAGTTATCTCTTAAAGAATTCTCTAACTTTTATTCGAAGTTTCGCTTAAAAATGTTAAACCTCAAAGAATCGAAACAATCCAAAGAGCACTTTGTACTAAAGTGATAAAATTATTGCTTGATTTCCACTAAACTTCTTCCAATAGTACGAAAAGAAGAACCTGAACTAAGTTAATATGCAATCAAGAGAATTACCGAATTGTTTTTCAGAATGAAAAACTGAATTACATACGAAAAACTTCTTTCAAAAATAATTTGAATGTTAGTAGAAAGCGCAAGTTCTTAAAAATATGTTGTTTTTTTTAAATAACATGGATGGAACTGAAATTTCTTTTAAAAGTTTAATCCATAATTTTTTAAATTATCCATCAAAAGATGTACCAGTTCACTCGAGAATGCTTTTATACTGCTAACGGTATTCCAACCAACTTATTCAAACATTAGTTATTCATAAATTCACTTTCTTTCTTTGTAAAGAGTACACTTAAGATTTGGATATAATTAATATTTATCATCACACGTTCCGTAGATAACTGGTTCCGTTTATGGTAGCAAATGCTTCCGGCTATCGTTTTATGCCTAACTCAGAAGTACCTAATCCTAGTACCTTCGAAATTTTGAGCCTTCCTCAGATGATGAATTCGACTACGAGTTTGCACTCCCTTCACGCCATGCGAACATGAGGACCAGATCACTGGTCCGAAATTTGGTTTTTTCGACGACCAACCTATGGAACAATGGAGGTCCTCACATTACATGGGATGGATGGATGGATGGATTTATCGTTTTATTAACGTCGCATGTAGAAGTACACGAGGGCTGCTTGCAATGGATCTTGTCATTTTGAACCCCGATCAAATGGCGAGGATGTTGCTTGAGCTGGCACCAACTCTTAACTATCACACAATCTCATTAAGAGGATGGTCCGCTGTAGCCTAGTGGGCAAGGTCGTGGACTAGCGGCAGGCGGTTTTCGTTCAGTCGCGGGTTCGATCCTTGGCCGTCAAAGACCCGCCGTGTAGCCAGGGCTGATGCACGTTAAATCTGTTCGAGGCCCAAAGTCCTTCCGTTGGCGTGGTGTGGATGTTAGGAGAGGGGGGGTGCCAGCTCAGGTGTCGTCCTCGTCACTTGACCGTGGTTCAAAATACGAGGTCCGTCGCCAATAGCCCTCGTGTTGCTTCTAGTACGACGTTAATAAAAACTAAACTCATTAAGAGGATTGGAGCCTCGATAGATTTAACATGCATTAGTCCCGCTACACGACAGATATTTAGTGGCATCGAGGCTCGAATCCACAACTAGACGGAAACAACCCCATGACCACTCTACCTCTGACTCCGACTAACGGGGTTTGAAAGTCCTAACGTGAGTCAAATTTTGGAAAACGTGGCACAAGATAATGTATTTTTTTCTCATCATCAACGCGAAAAATCACTAAGATTCCATTACACATTGTGACTGCCATGTTATTCTGATTAACCCAAGAATATATTTGTCACTCATTTCAAAATTATTTTAATGCTTAAATTATACACTTCATAGATAACTTAATAAGCAAATGGAGATGCATACATAGATTTATTTAACTTATCAATCTTTGAGCTGAAATTAACCTTTCAAATGAAATTAATCTCTTTATAAACGATTTTTGATGCACAGGATTTAAAATTTCACGTTCTTTTTAAGAATTTTTTTTTCAAAAGGACTAAGTTTTTCATTCAGAAAAAAAAATTGTAATAAATTATAATAGAGCATTTAAAGTAAAAATAATAAATAGAGATTTCCAAAATTTTAATAAAACTATTTCGAAGGGAAATTATTCTTGACATAGTTTTTTGATTCGCTTAAATGTTCTTTTTCTCTCAAAAAATACTTCGTATTAATGATATTAAAAGAAAAAAAGAAAGAAAGAAAGTTAGAAAAAAGATTTTTACAGAATTCGAGGCTTTTCTCCTTGTCTTCTTGAAATTAGTTTTATTATTTCAAACATTAAATTTGAAATAGGATTATTTTCGGGGATTCAAAAGGTGTTCTCAAAGAACGCGACCAAATAGAAATTGAAAATAATAACAGTAATACTAAATAAAATAAAACTGTGCCAATTTTTTGGCGCTTTTTTAATACATATCAAGTGTGTTTGACGATTTTGAAATTATTTTTTTCTGCGCTATTATTACTGCAAATCGAAAAAAGGCAGTTAAATTATAAATACTATTGTGAGCCTTCTGCATTAGAATCAAGCCTAAATTAATTTTTTGAAGGAAAATATTCTAATATTAAATTATCTTTATTGAAAATAAAAGATTTTTCTGCTCTTTTTAATCGAACAAAGCAATCGAATCGAATATGATGTTAGTAATAATCATATTTGATCCTTTTAATGATAACAATTTACTGTTAATGCGAGAGAGAGAAATTTATGTCTTAATAATACTTGTATTGAAAAATGAAAACTATATGTAGTGCACAACTTTCCTTAATAGATATATGTATTAAATGTTTATACGCACAATCAACATAAAAAATACACGTATGCATAAATACTTAAGGAAATAAATAGTAATATAAATTAAAAATATACGAACATGAGATCGCCACTATTTAATTTTTAAAAAGGATCCTTGTACAATTTCGTGATAACTGCTTTCATTGAGAATATAACGATTTCATGTATTTATCACAGATTCGGAGACTTAATTTCTTTTTATAAAACCTCAAATTCTCAAGATAAACAGAAATAAAATCAACTTACCTAGTACCGGAGTGTCGTTTTCAAGTTCCACCAATACACTTCCCGATAGAAAAGATCCCGGTAAGTACAAAAGGGTGTCATTGTCCAGGATGATAATGAATTTTTTCAGTTTTTTGCTGGTCCTGTTTGACGTCACTTCCGTTCTGACGTGACCACTGGTCGCACTGTACCACATTTTGTTTTAAAGTCTTTTTTTTTTCCTCACAACTCACAGAAAATTAAGTTTGTCACCGTAATCCTTCCTTACTCTCTCATGCGCGTCTTTTAATGAACATCATACGTTTTTGTATTGCTTTTTTTAAAATTTATTGCACAAATATTGATATTATATTTGTCATTATATGGATGGAAGTAAGTCTATAAGGTGTTCGATGCATTCAATATCACTAAAATGGAATTCCAGTTTCGAAACTTATGATTCATTTTCCCATTACCAGGAAGAATGTTGTTTGCCTGTTTCCAAAGTTAATTCAATGTGAGAAGATTATTCAAAGAGATAACTTATAATGACCACTTAACGAAAATATCTCTCGAGAGATTTCATAAAACATATTATAGATACTGAATATTCATTGCTTAAAGATTTCAATTGAAAAGATTTACATTCAAAATTTTCTTAAAAATTCTAATGAAGAAGGATTCTTATTAGTTTTAAATAATAGTTAAGAGTTTCCTTTTATCCTGATGTAAATATTCAAAATTCTTACCATCCAAGCAGAACAAAAGTTATCATCAAACTTCAGTCCCAGTTATTCGCTGCAATCATTTATCAAAAAGTGGTATTTATTAGCTTATTTTTGCGATCTGATACAAATATTACTCTAAATACAAATAGAAAACAAAACCTTAACACATTCTCGTCTATAACTTTAATATTCGTTTTCACTTCTTAAATCCATTTGAAAGCGCATCATAAACACATCTTTTGCACACAGATTCAACAATTGCTCTCCGGCTACCTTCGACAACAGCTTTCATCCAATTTGCGAAGCAGAGGAGAGATTAAGACGATTTTGAACACAATGGTTGAGAAGAAGAGATGACACTGGTCATGGCACCTCTTGACCACATCGGTCAAAGGTCTAACTCGTCAATATACTTTCACCGATTTCTTTTTTCTGGTCTGCTGATCCTACCTGGGAAGGCAGCACCCCGTCCGTTCAGCAGTCGAGTCAGTGGCCACTGTCGAGGAGCCCGAGGTCAGTCAGTGGAAGAGAGAGAGAGAGGACTGGTTCCGGTATGCTCGAAGAAGTGGTTAGGCGTGCTCGGGGCGAAATATCCCACTCCGTGGTTGCGTTCGAAAGCGATGACCTGGCCTCTCTCTTCGCCGTCGACCCTGGAAGAAGGAAGAGAGAGATGGAACAAAACAATGGAACACTTCTTCATTGTGGATCATCGCATAGCGAGTGGGGGAGTTCTGATGGGGTAACGGGTCGGGAACAATTAAGTGTCATAAATTGAAATGGATAGAATGGTGCAGATGAGGAAAGCAAATTCTTGCAGAAATCGCCCGTTTTGTACATTATCTTTCGTAGCAATAAAAAGTATAAAATAATCGTGCGAGATACTGACTTGCTTTCTCTTTTTCTTTCGAGCGATCACCAATTCTTGTGTTTTTGAATAGGGAAATGAATCATACTATAACTGAATTTGAGAATAGATAGATGCAAAGAAAATTTTTAAAAAATGATCTTAAATTATCGAAATGATTAAATGACAAAAAATTATTGGTGAAGCATACTTATTCATTTTTTGTTCTTGGGTGATCAAAAATTATTTTCTTTCATGCACTGAAAATAACAAAACGTTCATATTATTCTCGAACTGAGGAACATAGAAATTAAAAAGACACCAAACACCTGTAACGTTTATTTACATTCTTAATAGATTTGAGTGATTAGGTTATGTGGGATTTGGAGCAACAAAGGCATTCAATATGTTTATTTTTTATTAATAGCTTCCAGCTCTCTATTACTTGCTTGATTGGGTTATATGGGATGTTGAACAACAATGGCTATCATTCTATTTTTACCTACTCAAAGGTTCGCTAAATACATCCAAAATTCCTCGGAATTTCGAGTCTATATCAGATGACAAGTCGACATGATGCCGGCACTCCACTTTCTGCTTTGAATACGATAAATAAGCAGATTCAATCGGTTGCTTGATATCAAATTCGTCAATGATATTGATATCCATCATTGCCTGAACATCAAATTAATGCTACAGGCCAACAAACACCGTATTTTTAAGTCATGATAAAGGGCTAAGGAGGATACTCTAGTCACTTAACTTACACACTACGTGAGGTCTTTAAAAATAAATTTAATTTAACTCGCAGTAGTCCTAATATTTGCACTAAGGGTCCTCAGTGCAATTTAATAATGACTTAAAGGTTCTCGACTTAAATAACGACTGAAACAATACTCGTGACCATGCCCATACAGCTAGGACCGCGGAAACATGTTCAGAAGGTTCTAGTTCGTATGGTGTTGATAGGAAAATGGGTCGGGACTGTTTAACAAGCAATTATGGTCCGAAAATCGAAATGAATAATAGAATAACACAGCATATGTATTGCAAATATCATCTGTTTGATGCGGTTAGTTTTCGTTCAAGAACTGTCATACGGTTATTTGAAATCTAATGAGACCGTAATCTCTCGTAGTCTAATTTATCTATATTCTAATAAGAGTGAATTCGTAAAATCCTATAAATGTACTGAAAGAAAATAATTTTTTCCCAAAGAGTTCTACTTTTTTTAAAATTTTAATTCCCAAATTAGTTGAATCTAATCAATCTGCAAAGATGGAAGGGACAGAAAAGAAGGAAAATTAAAGTACTCTTTTAAACACTATACAGCAATATCATGTACATTGATGATACTATGGTTGACTGTTTAGAGGAGTAACGAGCTCATAACCGATAATTCTCAGGTCTTATCCTTTCTATAACTGTCCTATGCTGATATGTACGCCAAATCAATCCGGACTCAAAGTCCTTATTTTGGCGTGATATGGATAAGGAGAAGGGGGTGCCAGCTCGTCATCTGGCCGTGGTTGCAAGTTACGAGATATATTGGTTGTAGTTAACAAACCTTTGTATAGCGCATAAATAGACAACAGAAACCAATTCAAAACAGCAACAAAACCGTTCAATGCGTCAGTCATATAAACATCAATGGTGTCTAAGAAAATCTTACAATATAAATAAAAGATACTAATGAGTCTTTTAAAATAATCCAATTAAGAGCTAACAATTAAATTATATTATACTTGTCAACCATATAAAACTATTTAAAGTATATTCATTGAAAATGAAGACATTTTATTTACAATATCTAATTTCATTTAAAAGCCATATTTGAGGGTCAAAGTGGCTATATCCGTGAATTAGAATAATTTAGTTTTTTCTTTCTAAATTGGAATAAAATGTTTATATGAAGAAATACGATTTTCCCCCACATTAGTTCGTTCATTTCTGGAGTGTATCAACAGATATAATTATATCCTGTCCTATAAAAAATCATACAGCCGATTGTGATGTAATTATTTAATTAACGTCACTCTTAGAAGCAACACGAGGATTATTGGAGATGGACTTCATAATTTTCGTCGAACTTCATAAACTTAGTCAGTGAAGTGACGAGGTCGACACTTAAGCTGGAACCACACCTTCTTCCACTTCTCGCCATCAGGAGTGCATCACCCTGCTACACGACGGAATTTTATTTGGACTCGACAAAAACAACGCCTGCGACCATGATCACTAGACTATCATTGCCACAATCATGCCGCTGAAGAAATAGAAAAACGAATGTAAGATCAGAGGTCTTTATTGTATATTACAGCCGTGGTAACTGAGTGACCGTAAGCTCACGGCCAGAGATGTTTTAGTCAAGTAGGGGGTTCGACACAGTCCTTTTGCCTCTGAAGACTCCTTGTGAAGCGAGACGGATACAAGTTTGATTTTTCAATTCTGAAAGTTCTCACTATGGAATGGTATGGAAGATAAGAGAGAAGGGTGCTAGATCAGATGTCGTCCTCATCACTTGATCGATGATTAAAATTATGTTCGTCGTCATTAGCCCTCTAATTTCTTCTCAGTGTAACCTTAATAAGCAATCTGTATTATATTTTTCTAGAAATTTAAAATGATTTCAAGGATATTTATTCAAAAAATGAATGAATTTATTTACAAAATACGAATCCATTCAAATGGTCTTATTTGGCCATTATTCTCGAACATAAGTAGTAAATCAGTACCTAAGAAATAATATGAAATAAAATATTCATGTGAAAAAATATTTGTCCTTCTGTTAACCAAGAGCAATTTGCTTGTAGATTTCGTAACAGTAATGCATAGTTAAAAATCGTTACGCTTGGAAAAAACAAAGACACATATTTAATATGAAAATTCTATAATGTTTGTTTATGTTCGCATATCTAACGGAAGGGTAGTGAAGTGAAAAATAATCGTTTATTTATGGATTAACTTGCTAAAAACTGAAATGGATAGTGAGGTGGGGTAGAGGGTTTTTGCAATACCATATGATTTGTTTGGTACAATATATTGATCAGAATGTTAATAACTAATTTTAGCCATGTACATCGCAGAAGGTAAGTCGCCATGTTGGCTCACCTATTCCTCACGATGATGCTATGTGATATTATTGGTCGAATTTTTTTTTTTTTTTTTTTTGGCTTAACACCTATTTTTCGAATACGATACCTTGACATACAACCCGTGTGGTGATCAGGTATGACTAAATAGTCCCACTGTAACTCATGCATGTCGTAAGAGGTGACTAAATTGGGTACGCAGTGTCTGGGGGTATAGCTGGGCACCCTGCCCTTGGGGATTATTCAGGGGACCTCAGGGACTTGCCTTCTTTAGGTAAGTATAAGCATCATAACCCCGAGGCACCCTAGTGATCTTTTTCTTTCCCGTGGAGTTTACTCTCTTTGGTAAACACGGGTGACGCGTCCCCGTATTACCCTAGCGATCCTTCTCCATTTTCGACCCTCCTTCTTGTCAACCAATTTATGTCTTTTCTTCAATTTCTTCTCATCCAGACTACAGTTAAATCTTGTTTGGCGCAGCATAGTCATATCTGGCTCTTGCGCCAATAAACTTTACATTCACTTCCCGCCTTGACATACAATACGTAACTTAAAAATACTCTGTAGTCTTTCATCGGAAGGTGGAGGAAGC
The DNA here is from genome assembly GCA_019974015.1 of Nephila pilipes. NCBI lineage: Eukaryota > Metazoa > Arthropoda > Arachnida > Araneae > Nephilidae > Nephila > Nephila pilipes. The sequence continues at coordinate 203,868 of BMAW01054336.1, forward strand.
ATTCTACAAAGGCGTTTCAAAAATATCGTGTTACGGATGTTAGGAACGTATAATTTGGTAAACCAGTATTAGTATTGTTTTTTCTTTTCAAAGAAGTCCATGAGATTGAAGCTCTTCGCATCTAAAAAAATTATCAGCATCACTTTTTTTCTTCTTTGGATTGATTGATTGATTTGTTATCTTAATCTCGCACTAGAAGCAACACGAGGGCTATTGGCGACGGACCTCGTAATTTTGAATCACAATTAAGTGACGAGGACGACACCTGAGCTGGCATCCCCTCCTCTCCTAACTTCCACACCACGCCAACGGGAGGACTTTGGGCCCCGACAGATTTAACGTACATCTGCCCCGGCTACACAACGGATCTTAAGTGGCGTCAAAGCTCGAGCACTCGACACGACGAAAATCACCGGCCGCGAGTCCGCGACCATGACCACAAGGTTACAGCAACCCTCCTTCTTTGGAACAAGCAATCTATTGTTCCTCGGTTTCCAGTGTATCGTGATGAATCCATATCTTATTGACGGTGAAAACGCGACGCAAAATGACGATGACAACTAGAAGCGGCAGAGATCAAGGGCTCAACGAATCAGTGTCAAAAATTTTGGCATCGTTTAATAGATGACAGCATACAACGGAAACAACAATTTGTCTTTTCAACGCTATCTGCCATTGGACACATGTACTTTTTGAACCACCCTCGTAGATATGCTATTACTTTGATTCCCGGAAATTCTTGATAAATGTCTGTGGATTTATTGATTTCAATCTAATATCTTTTACTATTCGTTATTATTGTGGCCGTGGTAGCCTAGTGGGCAAGGTCGTGGACTAGCGGCAGGCGGTTTTCGTTCAGTCGCGGGTTCTATCCTTGGCCGCCAAAGACCCGCACGCTAAATCCGTTCGGGGCCCAAAGTCCTCCCGTTGGCGTGGTGTGGATGTTAGGAGAGGGGGGTGCCAGCTCAGGTGTCGTCCTCGTCACTTGACCGTGGTTTAAAATTACAAGGTCCGTCGCCAATAGCCCTCGTGCTGCTTCTAGTGCGACGTTAATAAAAGCTAAACTAAACTAATTCGTTATTATTGTTGTAATAAAATGTATTACAAAAAGAAAAACAAAGAATCTATATTTAGTGGAAGGAATTGCAAGTCACATGATATCTCTTCAAAGATCATTAAAAACTAATTTTTAAACGATTGTTTCGATTTGAATTGAAATTTTTAAGAAAATAGAAAATAGAATGAAGCGATCCTATAAGGCAAACTTTCGTCTCTATTCTTTTATTTTTATCTCTGTTCCTTTACATAACTTAATGCGAATTTTGAATCGGAAAACAGGTCATGTTTTTCAAACAATTAAAAACCGTGACGTTTAGGATTAGAAACATAAAGGAAGTATTGGAGACCTGTAAATGATTTCGTTCTACCACGGTTTGGATGGAAAGAGGAGGAGTTAACTCAGTTTCGATGAGGTAACGCGTCAGTAAAACCTAACCTCAAAATAATGAAAGGATGTCATGCATTTGTTTGGAGAAATTACTTTTCTTAGAAGTAATTTCTAAAAAAAAAAAGAGTTTCTCCAAAAAAAAACTCTGTTGGTAATGCCGTTGTTATTCTAGACAGTTTAGAGATTCAAGATATCTAAAAAAGAAATTCATCTCGTGAAACAAATTATTGATCTAAACACAACAGATTTCGTGCAAATTGTAGAGAATGGAACTCAGAGTAATGCTAAAGGAATATAAGATGATAATAGCTTGTCATTTAGAAAACTTCCTCGGTTAAAGGTGTTTAGAAAGGATGAAGAGGAAAGTACTAATTAATTCACATTAATATTTAATACTTCTGATAAAAATTTCTTTAGCAAATATATTTCTTCTAATTCTTAAAAATACAATATTATATCTTTCTAATTTTTGATACCTAATTCCCTTTTTTGGCCTTGTTCTTTGTTTCGTATAACATGTACTTTTATAACATACTTATAGTGGGAAGAGGGAGCATCTGATGAGAGAGGAAAGAAGGCTGTTTTTTAGCAGAGAAAAAAAAAGAGTTGAAGACAAGTAGAACAAAACCTCGAGGATATCTACGTAGAATTGCCACAATCACACACAAATATAATCATCGAATAAATTAATTTTAAGAAAAGTGTGCCTTTTGATGGTGATCTGGGAGAGAGAGACCACTCCGACGCAAGGAGCAAAACTTCACTACTCATTAAACTGTTATAAAGCCAGTTTTTAGGAATATAACAATCGTATTAGACCAGTATATATATATATATATATATAATTAAATTTTAAAAAAAAATTGTGTGTAAAACTATGACACCAGTCTTCAAACCTTTGCTAAAACAACCAGGTCTCTCATCGCGGTTTTTCTTTAAGTTCATGTGAAATATCAACTGGAATTATTGTTTGCCGTAGTATCTATCGAATCGTGAGTTCGAGTCCTGTTTCCACTAAAGGGCCACCACTTTGCGGAGCTGATGCACATTAAATTTGTCAAGGCTCTGGGTCCTGAAATTGGCGGAGTGATATTATTTGGAGAGGGAGATATCATCTCGGGTGTGGTCCACATCACTTGACCGAATTTCAAATTTACGAGTTCGATCATCAATAATGCTCATGTTGCTTCTAAGCAATCAATCAAATAATATCTACAAAAGGTTTACAATACTCAATAATTGTCCACATTTCTAAGCTGACATAATGTAGTACAGGTCTCAAAAAATTTGGTTAGCAGAACATTATTAACAGTTTTAGTAATTTATCGCTTACTTTAATTTTTATATCTGAATAGAATATTATCGATAGCTATAATATTTTACCCTGCTTACTTTAATTTTATATTCAATAAAATACAATTTGATTCTTATTGCATAATTTTTGCTTTCATTCTTTTTGTTGCCGTAAGATGGAATAGTTTTTCTACTTAAGAGGCTTATATGTCTCGATTGGGAAGACAAGATGACGATGGAATAAATAATAATTTGAGATTCGGAGAAATACTCAATTTATTTTTGAAATATTAAGTTTAACATTCAGGAACAGAGAGTTACTTCTAAGGGTAATGATATTACAATATTTCTAAAGCTAACAAGAAGAATTTTACAATCCAACATGTATTTTTTTTTCTCTCTTGAATGCTTAAAAACTCCCTTGTCTTGGAATTGGATAATGTATGGTATGTTCCAAACAATTGAAAAACGTGACATTGGAACAGAAGGGAATGATAGAGGTGTAATGTTTATTTTCGTTCCGTTTGGTTAAACTCGTCCGTTTGAAACAAAAAGTGTAATGAAACATGACATCTGTTTCTGTGTTTTGTTTTTATTTGCTTTAGAGATGAGGGTAACAGGTCATTCGGAGGTACTTTAACAAATGAATGTGAGGACAATGAAAAGAAGTGAAATGTGTATCGGGGTGAAGTACGAGCCGTTGTATTGTTTTGACGTGAAGTGCTTATCGTTTTCGAGGTCACGATTGCTTATCTTTGGCCCGCGACCCATTCAAAGCACTATGATGTCAGCAGTTTTTTGTAGAATTTTTAGAATAACGTATTTTAATTTTCCTTCACATAAGATGAGCAAGCATTTCATATGACACGTTTCAAAAATTAACTTAAGATTCACATATTGGTGGATGAGAATGCGGTTTTTTTTTTAATAAAATTATTATCATGGTGGAAAGGTTTTTTATTTTAAAGAAACATATATGATTTCGCTTCGTCAGCAACACTAATGTAAAATCCGATCGTTTTCTTGATTTAACTGCAGTAAGACCTCGTTTAGAGTTCGTGATGCGGCTGTAGACACCAGAGTATTAAATTAGGCCATTTTATTACACGTTAAGAGGGACTCTAAGCTATCATCTGTGTACACGAAACAGCACGTCATTTCTCAAACCAAAATAAATTACCAACGAAACAAAGCGGCAGAATTTTACCATGTAATACTGATACGTAATTACATTAATTCTCATATTTTTATGTTGTTTTAAAGAAATCTGAAAACGTTATAAAGAAATAAAAATATGACACTTTTTTCGAAATTACGGAAATCAATAATTTACTGCTCGCGGGATTCTGAAGTTCAAAATAGATCAGAATTTACAAAAGTTATTTTAGTTCGCAGAAAATAGTTCACTTCTGATGTTATGATACTTTCTAAGAAATTTAGAGAAAATAAACAAGTCAAATACAATTATTTAGAAAAAAGTATTGAATTTTAAGTAAAAATTCAATTTAAATTCATTTAAAAAATTTCTGTTATTAATTCGTCTAAAAATTGATGCATAAGTCACTAAGAAACTTCTTTTATGCAATTGTATAAAATTTGAAACTAATATTATTAATAGTTTTCGAGAATTTTTGCGCTCAGGGTAAAAAAATTTTGTTTTGAGAAAAAGGCGGTTAAGTTGGGGAAAAAAAACTAGCCAAACAAAGTTTTTTTAATTCTTTCTCGGTAACTCTGGAAGTTTTTGTAGCATCGTTAAGCGTTTGGCATCCAAATGTTCAGAAAAGATGGGACTCTAACATTTGTTTTTCAAAAAAGGATCCTGTAATCCCTTAAAAAAAGAAAGAAAAATCCGCGATCTAAAATGAACACAATTGAATTCAATGTTATTTATATTGATTTGCATAACATGTAACATATGAGTAACACATTTACATCTGTTTACCTTTTTAGAATAGTATAGTTGTTCAATTTTCAGTGTAGTGTTGTGTACTTTGCAACAATCTTAGTCAGGTGGTTATATAACTAAAATTATTATAATATAGAACTCCTTGAACAATCCTTCATATTACTCCTTGTATAATCCTTCACACTATTCCCTGTATACTCCTTCACATATACAATACTCATAATGTTCACTTTCTCGGTCCTGCCAGTAATTAAACGTTTTTACTCAAACTGATAATTTATATATAGAAAATTATTTTATACCCTCAATTTCAATGGAATACGTAGACTATCATTTCAAAGCAATATATTTTTTGAAATTTTAGTTGTTTCGTATGTATTAACACTTTATTTTCGTGTCCTGTATTAAATTTTATGCAATCATACATAGCTCTAGCTATTTAAATGCGTTATATTAAGTATTTTCCGGTTGTCTGGCGTTTTCGATAATCCAACGGAAGTTCTGGTTTGGTATTTGCCGGATTACCCAGAAAATATCTTATTCCAAATATACTTTAAATAAATTTATAATGTAAATAAATACATGTGTATAAGAAACTTTTTTTTATTAAAGTATTCTTTTCGATTAATGATAATCATGTTTTGTCCTCTGCGATTGAGAGTCATTATACTCACGCATTCTTTTATTGTTATAGAGAAGGGAAACTAAACACAATAAACAGTTGAACGATTTTTATAGTCTCTCACATACATCAACCAAATCATAAGCTATTCTCCAAACCCTTAGGCGATCATTTCTAAGTTAAGAACTTCCTGATATCTCCCTCTGCGATGGGAGAGAGTCGAGTTGAGGCGTAGGTGTTCCACAGCTAAAAAATTGTAATTCTTTAGCTGCTAGCTGAAGAAAGTGGGCTGATGGCAAAGCAAGTTCGTGTCCACCACGCAGCGGTAAGGTCAGGATTGTTGCAAAAGAGCTCTTATAAAAGTGGACTTATTTTATATTTTTGTAATTGTTGTTGCTTTAAACCTCAACACAATTCAGGTTTATAACGGCTTTCTTACGCGTACTTCCTCTTTAACAGTTGTAAAGTGATTTAGCGCAGGGATTTTTATTATTGCCGGTTGATATAACCTAAATTGTATTTTTATTTCTGCACAAGTTGTACGTGCTGCCCAAGGAAAATGAGAAAGCTTTTGTGGCTATTGTCAAGATTGTATCGTGATGTTGCAATAGCGTCTGCGTTCAACCAAACTGGATTTTGAAAGTCGAAAGTAAATTTAGTTGGATCTGATATTTGAGGGGAATTTGCGAGTATGCTTAAAAACTACGAATAAAGTTACTCCGAAGTTTAAGTATAAGCTTTAGAAAACAATTTGTGTAAAAACTCAATTTCAAAAGAAATATTTTTGGTAAAAACCTTAATTTTTCTTTATCCAAAGTAAGTTATTCAATCAATTTTTAGTAAGCTTAATAATTGATTGAATAACTTATTTTAATTAAGAATAAGCTTATTTAATATTTATCATTATATTAAATAAGCTTATTCTGAGCTCAAGACATTTTTATAAAAAAAAGAGCACATGAGTATAAGTGCACCTCAATAATGTTATCGATGAAATGAAACAAATCATTGGCAATCGATAGTTTTACTACAACCATGCAATTTTTTCGATCATGATAATAACTTTAGGTGATATTTAAAGCAAATTACTATTTGAAGTATTGTCTAGCCATGACGAAATAAAGCATGTGTGGCTGACTCAAAAAGTGCTATCAGAGAAAAGAGAGCGTTAGATCGTACTGAACCACTTAAATACACTACATGGAAAAAGAGGATTCCCCGAAATCATTTTGTTAATTTAGAAGTTTTAAAAACGTGGCTACGATATATCTATCAAAAATAACACGTGGGATTCTAAAGAGAAATTTAGATATTTAAAAGTAAAATAAAAGGCTCGGTGTTAAGAATAATTAAAATACAAAAACAGTTGATAAATTTATCATTATATATATATATATATATATATATATATATATAATGATAAATTTATCAACTAAATCTTTGAAACTCCTGCTAGCTGAAGTTTTGCTAAAAGCTGACGCCCCATCATTGAAATAATAAAAGCTTTGTAAGGAATATTAAACGAGTTTCACTAAAAGATACCGCTTGTTTGATATTTTTATTTTTGAGTAAGGATTTTTAATTTAGTGTCTCCAAAATGAAGCAGACTTCCTTAAGACATCAATAGCCCTGCAATAAAGTATATTTCGAAACAGTTAAGTAGGTTTCGCTTTGGTCTCACAGTTGTAAAAATTTCGAATAAGACCTGAAAATTTTAAAAGTATCAAAACCTCTAACAGGCATTTTTCTGTGATTAATTGTATTTATAAAGTTGTACTTGTAGCAAATTTTTTGTAGAATTTAAAATTAACCCAACAGAAACGTAGAATGTACCGAAATTTAAGCGAATGAATACAGAATAGTACGTAATGAAATGATTTTCTTTCCTGCGTAGAAAAGCTTTTAAAAATGTATCAATTTCCCGAAATCCTAATGAAGTATATATTACGTTTCGTATTTAAATACAATAAAATATTAAAGAAAATTTATACCTATGCTTTAATTATTGTAAAATATGATTAATAATATATCTTAAAAGGAATAAAATATGGGATTTTATCTAACGCTTTTGATACTTTCATAATATACATTTATTTTGGATATTTAATAGTTATCCATTTAATATTTGTACGTTTAACATTTATACACTTTACATCATAACATGTATATATCTATGGATGCCATATTTTGAATTCTGTTAAGGTTTTAACAGGTATTCTTCAAGTTGAAACTATTTAATTAAAAAGTAAATTCATAGATTTAATTACGTTTATTTGAATATTACGAGGGACATGACAATTTAAGGATAAACAAGGATTAACAGAATCTTACATCTACTTAATTCTTGTGAAGAATACTTTGTTTACTAGTTAATTCCTCCGCCTGGACTGCTGGTTATTATGAGTAACACTCCAGTCGTCATCACTTCTCCGGGGGCTGCTGGTCGGTGAGGGAAAAAGAGAAAAGTAAAAAATATTCAAAACAGGGAGGTCACATGCATATATTTAACTCACAATACATTTACATATTTGACATTAATATCAAAATTCATTCATGATTCAGTTAATTAGTCAAATAAAATGATAAACGGATACATTTTGCCTCAAGAAACAATGAAGTCCCTATCGTAAGCAATAACACGTTTTTCATCTTTTCTAAGACATCTCTACAGTACAATGATGTCATGAAACGTCTCGTATAACATTTGTCTTAATAGTTGCTTCATTCAAACCAAAGTTTTTGCCTACACATATTGAGCCCCCCACTCAAGACTGTCCTATCGATATTTTTTATTTTTATTTTTAAAAAAAACTCTAAAATAAGTCTTTTCTTTTCGGTTCTTCGTAATGTTAGACATTTTTACTCGTAATCAGGGATCAAAACTTTGATAAAACACCAAAAATTTGTAAGAGAAAAACATTTTAATCTCTTTCGAATCTGTTAGCTGGCACTATGCTCTTCAGCCTGGTAAAAATGTTATGACCTAATGACGTTTTGAAAATTAACTGATTAGATAAGGAAATGTTTGAAAACTTTACGTGAACGCATTACGTTTGCTCCTCAGTATGCAATTCCACTAAATGAACCAATTCTAAGGAAACTGCTTTGCTTCGAGGTTCACTTCCTGCGCATATTTGTTTTTCTAGCGACCCATTTGAACTCATATAAGGTAAAGTCTCAAGAAAAATACATATTAAGGTTGCTGAGATGCGTATAAATTCCTTCCAAAATGATGGAAGTTCGACAATTTAACTTATGTATCGTTTTAAAATTAGATGTTAGAAGTATTAGCATAAACCGTGTAAAAGAAAAGGTGGATTATTCGTGGCGGATTATATTGTAATTTTAAAACCGCGTAAAAAAGACCGATTTAAAAGTTGAGTACACATCCTTCAATAAACTTCCATTTCACGCTAACTTAAAAAGACCTAGTTACTTTTAATGTGTTGAATTGATTGATTGGAACGTCGCGTTTAGATACATCAAGAGGGCTATTTTTGACAGACTTCTTAATTCTGAAACTCGGTTAAGTAATGAAGATCACATCTGAACGGTCATCCCGCTCTCCAAACTTCCACAACATCCCAAAGTGATTGAGGATATTAGGCCTCAAAAGATTTAATGTACATCAATCCCATTTCTTTAAAGCGCTTTAGTCGTTCATATATTTTAGTCGTTTATATATTAGTTTATATATTTATAAGTCCCATTATTACTAACGTATGCATTGGAAAAACATGGCATGAAAAAAGTTTTGTTTTCAGTGTTTCGGCATGAAATTAAACTTATTAATTAAAAAAAGCTATGCTTGAAAGAGGTAACAAAGGATTATTTTGATATCCATGCTTACGAAGGCAGTTATCAAAAATACGGTAAACAAACTTCTTAACTTTTGATTACTTAAAACTGTTTTTTTAAATAACGATTTAAACTTGCGTATTTGTGTAAGCCAAAATTCGAAACTTTTAAACAGGCTATCTTGTTTTTTCAAAGGAAACGCGAATTTAAAATTTGAATAAAACAAGCTTATTGAAATATTGTGTGTGAATATATATTGACAATCTTCTATATAAACATTCTTCTTTGAAAGAAATTGCTACCATCACATAATTAAAGAGTCAAGGTTGCGAGCTTGCTACCCGTATTGTTTTTGTGAAGTTGTAAATTCCCGTCCTGATGCCACAAAAGATCCGTCGTGTATTGGGTCGTTACCTGCACGTAAACCTGTTGAGGCTAAAACTCATGTTAGGATGGTGTGGAAGTTTGGAGAGAGAGAAACTAGCTCAGGTGTTATCCTTATCACTTGCCTTCGGTTCAAAAGGACGAGAATCGTTGTCAATTGCCCTCGTGTTGCTTTTAAGTTCGACATTATCAAATCTCTTTAACCAATCATTCAATCGCAGGAACTCGCTAGTATTTTATGATGACCATGTGAGCTTATATGTGTTTAACTGAATAACATTCGCACATTGAAACCTCATGTAGCGTCCACGATGCGTTCGCAGACGACGAGACGACGAATGAACCAGTGTTAGGCAAAGACATTTTAACACGTAGTCAATCGAAAAAGAAGACACGTTACCAAAAAAATTTCATTTTAGATTAGTTTTAGGTTATTTTTTAAATATCATGGGTTATTTTTTACTGAATGAATATAATTCTTATCGATTGCCTTACACAATGATGTTGATGATTACAACGCAGAAATTAATGATTTTCTTACACAACACTCCAAATCGTATGGATAGCATTTATTCTGTTTCACAACTTAAGAATACAGTGCACAGTAATAAATTATCTCTACTACCTAGCCTAATTAACTTAATACACAATTATATGTTTGGCATATTATGCATGTACTTTACATAGTAATAAATTTTGCGTGTACCATACATACATATGCCGTTAACATGCTCAAAAGTATTACAAATTACTATACGTATATATTCGACATTCATTTTTTGCCTTCTTCGTTTGCTCAATGGGTTCACATAATAAATTAATTCATAATAAAATTTGGTAAAAAATACAAGTTAAAGCTCAGCAAAACAAAATGAACAGCGTTATATCGAATAAGTATAAATCGAGTGCATCTTGCTGTATGTTGACAACACTGACTTTAATCTCAAAACATACAAAATTTGTAAAAGTTAGTAGTATAATAATGCTTTTGTTATTGTAACATGAAATCCTCTTTTTAATAAGAATAAATTAAATCCTAAAAGCTTCCCGAATTACTATTTCTCGTCGCTGGAGAATTTCTCAAGAAAATACTCTTTACGGTAAGAAAATTCATATTAACTGAGCCATAAACTTGTATATTTTATTCTCAACTGAGAAAAAGAAAAGGTTTTGAGAGAATGTGAAACGCAAATTTATTCCGAGTTCTTGGACTTTTAATTAAATAAATTAAAATATAAGCTGCGCAACGATTATCTTTAAGAGAACATTGGACACAAAATGTTAAACTCCCTTAATTTTTGCTTGATCTTCATGAAATTTATTTGAATATTTTTAAATGTATGTTTACGTCATATATGCAAAAAAATGTTTGGAAGGTATCTATAACTTTGAGTTATTAAAACTTTTTGCTACTTTTCCATATGCATTTAAATTGTCACGGGAAGTTTAATTTTAATTAATTAAAATTAATTAATGTTATGTGTAAGCATTTATTTAAATAATATTTACATAGAATTTTTCATCATATTTAAGCGCATAGTGTTGAATTCTAAAATGTTTTCTATTAGTTCTATGAATCTAGCAAAATAGTATTGAAAAGCATTTAATCCGTTACATATTAATCTATTCTCAACATGCATTAAGGAATTTGACACAGAGTGTTTTGTATTATATTGTTAATAGAGGAAGAAAAATGTGAGCTTTGCAGTTAAATTTTAATGAAAATTAAAAAAAAAAAAAAAAAACATTCAAAATACTTTATTATTTGGAAGTTTTGAAAAAAAAATCGCGGAAATAACTAAAAGCCATATGTGATTCTTTCTATTATACTATAAAAATATAAATTAAAAGTATTTTGTGTTTTAAATTAAATTCGATTGATTTGGTTTGGTTTTATTAACGTCGCACTGGAAGCAACACAAGGGCTATTGGCGACGGACCTCGTTATTTTGAACCTCGATCAAATGACGAGGACGACACCCGAGCTGGCACCCCCTCTCTTAACTTCTACATCACGCCAACGGGAGGACCGACAGATTTAACATGCATCAGTCCCGGCTACACGGCGGGTCTTTCGTGGCATCAAAGCTCGAAGCCATGACTCAACGAAAACCGCCGGCACGAATCTGCTGCCTTATACTCTACGCTACCGCGGCTAAATTAAATTTGAATTCCAGAAAGGATTTGAAAACAAAATAATTCATTTCAAGAAAAATGAACAATTGAAGAGTATTTAATGCCTAAACATAAAACAAGGGGGTGTTCGTAAGAGGAATCAATGTTGTTCGTCGCGAATAATACTTCTGATAGAACCACCCAATGCGTGATGCACTTTGCTCAGCTAAGATCTGAAGGAACTAAAGCAATCTTTTGCTTTAAGCTGCTTTGATATTCAGTCGCTCCTTCGCCTATCCCTGTTATCCTAAGTACAAGGATGTGCGGAAAGTATGACTACTGAACTTCTCTGATGCTCAAAGATAATTTTTACCCATAAAGTTGGCAGAACCGTGTTCGAGGTCAAAATCTTGGGAGTAGAATGAACAAGCTTGTTTGTTTCAGTGGTTTCAGAACTCTTGTTGCTATGGCGTTTTGGAATGGGTATCTCGATTCCGAATCTCGCCACTTGCGAATTGAAAAACATAATCCACTTTCTTCTCGCGAAGGGAAACGCACATTTCCAAATCTTTAATGAAATAAACACTATGTGATTGAAAGGGGCTGTGAGTCGAATTTCATGTACAAGAAATGTCGTGAGTATAAATTTTCAGAAAAAAAAAAACAACCAAAAATATTGTTTTGGGCTGAAAAATCGCGGCTTCTGACTTTTGGGAACTAAAGATAGGCTTCTCACTGAATGTTTGTCTCAAGGATAAATAATTAATGACTAGAAGTATTAAGTAACCCTAAAAAAATTTCAGACGCTAATTCAGAACAAAGGAGGGGAATGTGAACGAAAAGAGCGTGTTGATTATTACAAGTGTCCCCACAAAACCAACACCACAAAGAAACTCTTGGACTCATTCGGTTGGCACATCAGTAACCACCACTCCCTCAGCTCTGATCTGGCATCTTTAGAATTTCCCTTCTCTGAACCGTTTTGTAGAAAAAGGTCTTCAGCCACCGGTGAGATCCAGAGTGCAATCAAACAATGGCTTAAATAGGCGAAAGGAATTTTTCTGAAAGATCAAACAAAGGTTACTTTTGGCTCACAAAGTACATTGTAAGGGAAGGCGACTGTATCGAAAAAAGTGTTTGATGTACGTATATGAATTTTTTAATTTTTTAAATACACTCAGAAACAATAAAAATGGCGCACGAAGAAGAGAGTTTTGGACAGAATGAAATTTAATACGCATAATGATACAGATGAAAAATTCACTCGATCCCAAAATTTAGGAAATTTAAATACAGTGTAAGTTCATACCGCGTCGGACAGCTTCCTGCTGCAATGCCTGCCGCAACACGGCTCAGCATGGCGTTCATTAAACGACGGATGTACTAAGGCAGATGGACCCCCAAATCTTGAAAGGCCACTTCCAAATCATTTACAGAGAGACACAGCAACATCTGGCAGTTCAACTGGTTCCACAAATGCTCTATAGGAGAACAGGAAATGGGCCGGTCAACGAAGAGTCTAAACGTGATGTAGAAAATCTTGAGTTACTCGAGCTGTATGCGTGGACGAGCATTATTTTACTTAAAATTTTCCCTGGAAGACCAATTAGGATAGATTCCACGTGGAGTCGAAGAATGTCATCAACATATCGTTGGCCCGTTAAGATTCCATGCACCACAATTAGAGTGGAGCAGCCATCACAGGCTATGCCTCCCGGATCATTATACCTGGTGTGTGAGTAGTTTGCCGCGCGACAGTGTGGGTGAAATTGTACCGTTCACCAGGATACCTCCCCATGGCTGCTTGTAGTAGTTATGGTCGCGGATGCACGGCTGGCGGTTCTCGTAGATTCGTGGGTTCGATCCTTGATGCCACTAAAGACCTTCCGAACAGTCCGGGCTGATGCACGTTAAATCTGTCGGGGCCCAAATTTCTCTCGTTGACAAGGTGCCAGCTCAGATGCCGTCCTCGTCACTTGACCGAGGTTCAAAATTACGAGGTCCATCACCAACAACCGTCGTGAACAAATTCAGCAAAAAATAACAAAAAACTTGAAACATAGGAATCGACCAGCCTAATATTTGGAAACGAACTCATTGACATATTTCCAAATCTGTTCACAATTCTTAAAATTTATTGAACAACATCCACAACGAGTTGAGAACAATTTTTTACAAAAATGGCTTATATCAAAAATAAGTACAAGTCAATAATGACGGATTAAAGGTTAAATAACCTTTCAATTCTAGTTATCCATAGTACATGATATGACAAGATCCATTTTGTACGAAGAAGTAATTCGCGAATATGTTACAGTAAAATGCAGAAGAGAAGCATTTTTTTTTTTTTTAAATTTTTTATTGTACATAGAATTATAAATAATTAAGAAGGTCTTTGAATTTGTGTGTGTGTGTTTTAATATAATTTTGCTTCTACGTCCGTCATTTTATTTATTCTTTTGTTATAGTAATGTCCAAAAAGTTAAGCTATTTTAGAAATTTAGAGTATTTAGGTAGCTTCTCATAAGGCTGCAGCCTCAGAAATTCAGTTAGCCGCAAGGCCTAAAAAAAACTACGATCCGCTACTGAGTATTTAGCACCTTTTCGATTTTTAAGAAACTAGGTAATCTTACGTTGTGGACAGCTTTGTACATTATGGATAGTACTCTATGGTAATGAAATAGCTGATGGAAAGTAATGGTAAAGGAAGGCTTCTCTCTCACCTTCCATGAACCCTGCTTAAAAAAATTGCAAACTATCAATTATAGAAGACCCTTCCTATTCTCCAATGGTATGACTCCTTACCAATAAAGGAGACACAAGTGTGCAAATACAAATGACTGGCGCTGCTACAGAAGAAGTAGCATGCATCAAACGCTAGCGACTGACAGCTGTCTAGCCGAAGCCTTCGTTCGCATTAAAGTTATTCTTTTTTTATTTCGCCTAAAAAATTATAAGTGTAATAATAGATGAACGAATTGTTGTGAAATTTCTCATAAAACTTGGAGAAACCACGACTGAAATTTATAATGTAATAAAGGAAGTGTATGGGACTGAAGGTTTATTACGGGCACGTGTTTTTGAGATAGCCGAATGATATAAGTGTTTTCAAGATGGCCGAGAAGACGTTGAAGATGATTCATGCTCGTTTCGCCCTTCCACGTCAAAAATGGGTGACAGTATCGAAAAAATCGGTAATCTGAGTAGATATGACAGTCGGTTAAGTATTCCTGCGATTATAGGAATAGACAAAGAATCCTTACTGCAAATTTTATATAACAAGTTTAACATGCAAAAAATGTGTGCCAAAATGGTACCTAAAATTCTACTGTTTGAACAACAAGAAGCTCGCAAAAATGTTTATACTGAAACTTTAAATGTTATTGAAAATGACCCAAACTAATTGGAAATTACAATAATGTGTGGCGAATCGTGGTTTTTTACTTATGATCCTGAAAAGAAACGCCAATCCGTGCACTGGAAGAGCCTAACTTCATTGAGAACCTAAAAAGCACGATTGATCAAATCTAAATTCAAAACAATAATGATTGGGGTTTTTTTTCGATATTCATGGGATTGTGTACCTTCACTGGGTTCCGGTAGGTCAAACTATTAATGAACATTACTACCTTCACGTTCTTCCTGAACTCCGTGAAAGAATAAAGAAAAAAGTGACCCAAATTGTGGAAGGACAAGCCATGGGTTCTCTACCAAGACAATGCACTGGCTCATTCTGCATCGTCTGTTAAGAGCTTTTTTGCCATGTACAGCCTCCCGGTATTAGATCACCTGCCTTATTCACCGGATCTTGCTCCAAGCGACTTCTATATATTTCCTACGGTGAAGTCTGCATTAAAAGGAACAAGATTTGAGTCCGTCGAAGCTTTGAAAGAGTCTTTGAATTCAGCACTGTTTCGAGCAATGTATAATTCGCATGGAACGTTGTAGAAATAGAGGTGGGGTGTATATTGAAGGTAATGATAAGTGAATGTGTATGAAATCAAAACAATATGTTTTATTGGTCAAACTCGTTATTTAATAACTACACCTTATATATATATATATATATATATATATATATATATATATATATATTGAGAAAGTCTGTAAAATAATGTTACGAAAAAATTCTGACATAAATTTATACTTCCACGGCTTTACTAAATTTTTATATTCATTTTCTCATGTCATTACAATTAGCAATATTGACTTTGCATATGCAATGAAAAAACAATTTCTTTAAACATTTTTTTTCGTGAAAGTGACAATACAAATTGTCTCTTAAGCAATAGAACAAATTTACAATTACGACAGTGACAGACGCAAAATAAATAGGGGAAGTCTTGAGAAACCGGAAAGTCTTTAAAAACAGAAATGAACACATTTCCAAGGTTTCTGTGTGAAAATGTTCTTATGATATTCGTGTCACAACTAGAAAGTGGAGTCTGTGGCGATCTAGAATTTCCGAGCGATTTCCTTAATAATTAAAGGAAAAATTTAAAATATAATAAACTGGGTTTCTTAAATATTTTATTATAATAATTGATATTATATTGGATTCAAAATAAATTTAAATTTGTAATGAATTTTTTACCATTATTAAGCGGACACGTTTTACTTTTATTTGATTATTGAGTTAACTAACCACCTTTTTACATGCTGTTAAGTCTACTTTCTGTAATGATCTAGAATAGATTAATATATAAAGATAAGTTTTAATTTCATTTTACGGCATAAAAATATTAGGGTTATTCAAAATTAGTCATCCTACTTCAAAATGCTATATCTTCATAAATAAAGGACACAAAATGATGAGAAATGCATGAATGCAAAGGGAAAAATCTAGAAATTTTCGATATATCTTCTTTTAGTTACACGTCTAATGCCAATTCGATATGGAAATTCCTGCCCAAAACGTTACAAAGAATCAGTGGCAATTGGTTGTACAGCAGCAAAAATTCTTTGTTTACGTTCACATACATTTGTAAGCAATGGTGGAACAAACACTTTCTTTTTTACAAACCCTCAAAGGAAGAAATCGCAGCTTCCCAAAGAAGACACAAAGGCCTTTCTGTTGTTCACAGTATAAAACTTCCACATTTTCCCTTTGTATTTATATATTACTTATCATTATGTTTCGTTTATTATTGGAAATGTGGAATTTTGTAATCGGATTATTTATTTTGAATAACCCTGTATTTACTCTTCTTTTCAGATATATTTAGTTTAATAATTTACTTTTTGTGTTTTAATTTTAATAGCTGAACTGAATATTATTGTGTACTTTAATATCATTACGGTGATAGAATGGTTATCACAGAGTAGGAAAGGCCCACGTAATTAATAAGTAAGCTCTTTCGGAGAATATCTTATTCAAAGACTCTCTAGAAAATATCCTATAATTCCTATTAACAGGTAGCAACTACAAGTATAAATATACGATAGCACCATGTCAAAGTTTACACAGTCACTGAATACAGTAATTCAAAACACATAATCACAATATCGCATTTTAGCATATATACTAACTCTACGTACACTAACTGATACTCACAGTGGCTCACATATATAACCTCACAAGATTGTTCAAGAGACTTATATTTTTATTTAGAGGCATCTTGCTTTGTCACCAAATTTATCACCAAGTCTGTCGACAGAGTTACCCCTATCTATTCAGCATTTCTACCAGGATGGACGCGGTAGCCTATTGGATATGGCAGCGCAATCGTGGCTGGCGATTTTCGTCGAGTCGTCCGTTCGAGCCTTGATGCCACTAAAGACCCGTCGAGTAGCCGGAGCTGATGCACGTTAAATCTCTCGGAGCCAAAATCCTCCCGTTGGTGGTGTGGAAGTTAGGAGAGGGATTGCCGACTCAGGTTTCGTCCTCGTCACTTGACTGAGGTTTAAAATTTTGAGGTCCGCCGACAATAGCCCGTGTTGTTCCAAGTGAAACGTTAATACAACCAAACAAACAAGCAAATTCTACCATGTGTATTCTCAACTTGATTGTAAACTATTCTCCAGAAGAAATCGAAGTCCAAATTTTCCGCATAGCGATAGATTTTCGCTTGCATTGATTTTGATGTTTGAAAAATAATTTGATTTTTATCACGCATTCGTTTGCTTTGATTCTTTTTGTTGTTAAAAGTTGGAATTGCTTTCGTTCTTTAGGAGCTTGAAAATTTTGAGCGTAACGTCAAGATGGCGATGGAATAAACAGAAAAGAGAGATTCATGGAAATAGTCAATTTATTTTAAAAATTTTAAGCTGATCATTCAAGACAGTTGTTTTTAGGGATAATGGTATTACCAGAGATTAATAAATCTAACAGATAGTTATTAGAACTGAACAGTAACAATTGAAAATGTTACTGATATCTTGTTTAACACTTTCAGGTGAAAGGAATTTGTTCTAACTTTGTTACAGAAACACACTTCGTTGATAAATAACTGATGTTGAATTTGGCCTCTATATTTTATTACTACTCAACTCTCTCTGTCGAAATATTTGCAAGTTACTTCTGGAAAGTTTGAAAAGGTTTAAAATTTAAGTTCGAGTTTAATTTACAACTCGTGGTTTCGTAAAAATGCTGTTTTTACTGCTTTTAGTTGAGATTATGAGAGTTACATTTTAACAATTACTACAGCTGCGAAATGCATAATTCATATGAAGTTCAAATAATCATTATTATAGTTCTCGTTCGTTTGTAACAATCTTTAAATAAATTTACAATGTATGCATCTTACGAAATTGTATCCTTCATAAATCAAGTCCGGATGATTTAGTTGTAGTAAGAAAAGTTTTGTGCTTCAACTATTTAGTTAATTCAGAATAAATACGCTCCTCAAAATATATTAAACTCTTTTAAATGACTATATGCAACCATGTATTGCCAGTTGTTTAACATTAAATGTGTGCAATTTCGAATATAACAACTTTAATTTTCAAATGAAAAATAACTTTCCCAAACTTGGAAAAAAAGAATTTGTGTTGCCACTCTTATTCAAGCAACAAGAAGATTTGATTTTAAACGTATTTTTTTCAGTGCTTAATGAATTCGTATTGGCATTCTTCTGTAGATAATAACGAGAAGACTGGTTTTTTAAATGTATTCAGGAATATTTAAATAATATATTATGAATATCCTAATCTGTTTTAATGCCGTGTATAATTTTGAGTTATGCAATATTATTTTATGGTTCGTTAAACAGAATTTTTGCTATTTGCACAAATGTTACAAAGGTTGCTTTAAGGACGTTATTTCTCTGCACGGCTAATTTCAAAATGACTTTTTTACCGATGAATAAAAAAATATACAATCATTAGCACTGGCTTTGTGATTCACGCTATGCACGCAACATGAAACGTATCTAGAAATAACATTAATTCGAACGAAAAATAGAACTACTCGTTCTCATAAACTTATGATCAATCACTGAGAAAAACGTAACACGGAAAAATGGACAACTCGATGTAAAAAAGTACAGCGATAATTTTCTTGTAGTTGAAAATTAAAATGAACCTTACTTGGTTATGATAAAATAATGCTTTGATGTAAAGATTTATCTCGACATTTTTAATATCAAGCTCCTTTCCCATAATTTTGAAGTTTTATTTTTTTAACCCGTTTAATATCCTTATTTTATTCTGCAACTTGATTCCTAACGAATTTTCCTTCAATAAATCGTCTGTATTCTCATTACATCTGTATTTATAGAAAGAAAAAAAAGGATAAGAAAAGTCAGAATGCTCATATATAACAACGATTTTAATAATCCACATTTATCAAATAACAAGAACCTAAAATCATAAATATTTGAAAGATTTGAATAAATAAAAATGGACAAATTCTTCCCTGTTTTGGCTTACTATTTCTATTGTAGCGAATGGTTCAAAATAAAATTCTATGGCTGAAAAAGAAGCTTAGAACAGACAATCAAATTTATAGCAATGACATTTGCATCCATAAAAATTGGAATATTTAACTGCATTCTTATAAATCACAAAGATTAGATAAAGCGCGGTAAATAAAATATCTTACATTCATTCCATTACTAAAGAAGAAATACAGAAGAAAACAAATTTCATATGTAGGGGGTATTCATTCTTCAACTGATTAAAGTTTCTTTCAAAAGAGAAGTAAACAAATAAATGATTTTGGTGAACAATTCTGGCAAGAAAATTTATTTGACATTTTGATTTATTTTGAAACATAATTAAACCACTTTAACATTCCAATTACTGTTTCTTGAAAAAGCTTTTTTTTTTTAAAATGAAATGGTTTTATCAAAATTAAAGTTTGCGAAGGATTATTTTAATAATTATTATATCCAAGGCAATAATTTATTTATTATTAGCAAATTTAATCGAAAAATGATTACACAAGACTTAAAAATCGAAGCTGAACTGTTAAAAAACTTACATTAAAAATAATGAAAAACAATTTGTTCTGAAATTATCCGTAGAATTCAATAAATTTATTTCATTGAGACCTTCTTAAGAAAGTAACTCTGAGAATGTAAATTTTTTAAATAAGCATAATATTGTTTTAATTCTTATTTCCTTACATATACATTTGTAAACTCAATTTTTATATATAATTATCTTTAAAATACTGCAGATTTTAATGTATAATTGTAAATGTACATTCAATCATATACAGTGGCTCCCAAAATTATGTATGCACCATTAACATAACTTTTTGAAGGCGTAAAACAATATAACTAAAATACCCATTTAAGTTTAGCCTTTTGAGATACAAATTACAACAAGTATCAGACCATAAGAAAAAAATAGATGAAAAATCATTATCTTAACTATCATAATTTTTACATTGAAGTTGTACATTTCTATTGGTCACAAAATTAGATATGCAACTAGTATAATTAATTAAAACAATCATTAATGTTGCATATCTTTTCGCATTCAGAGTATGACCCTTGTAGCCGTGTGGTCATGATAGCGGCTAGTGTTGTTTCCGTCCATTCGTGTGTTCGAGTCCTAATGCCACTAAAGACCCATCGAGTGGCAGAGCTGATGAACGTTAAATCTATCCAAGCTCCAAGTCTTTCCGATGGCATGGTGTGGAAATTTGTACATGGAGGTGACAGCTCTAGTACCATCCTCGTCATTTGACCGAGCTTCAAAATGACGAAGTCCATCGCCAATAGCTCTCGTGTTGCTTCTCAGTGCGACGTTGATAAGTAATCAGTCAATCAAACTTGCATTTAGAATATCTTCCAAACAGTGTGCATTGATTTGAAAAGGTTTCTTTCACTGGATGTTTTTCTAACTACGCTGTTTATAAATGTTCTTTGCACCTAATATAGTGAGAGGTGCTAGCTCATGTATCATCCTCGTCTCTGGACCGAGATTCGAATTATGAGATCAGTCGTCAATAGCCCTCGTGTTGCTTTAAGTGTGACGTCAATAAAACCAATCAATTAACCTAATATGGCGCTTTTCAACATATTTTTCTAGCTGAGTCCACAAGTTTTATATTACATTGAGATTGAGGGAGCGTATACAGTAGTATTTTACAGTTGTGCAGCCATAACTTAACAATTTTAGATGCATGTTTTGGGT
Source organism: Nephila pilipes (assembly GCA_019974015.1). Lineage (NCBI taxonomy): Eukaryota > Metazoa > Arthropoda > Arachnida > Araneae > Nephilidae > Nephila > Nephila pilipes. The sequence goes on from BMAW01054336.1 coordinate 225,018, forward strand.
ATCCTGTTGAAACGTACAATGTATCCCTCAACCTAATTTATGGGCTATTAGTTTTAAATTATTCTTCAGTATATCCAAGTATTTCACTTTATCCATGACTCCTTCAATAACAATTGATGAACTTACGCCTTTGCAGATATGCAATCCCATACAAAAATAAATCCCCATTATATTTGGATATCAGGACAGTGTATGGGCTAGGCTTCAGCCAAACATACCATAACTTTCAAGACTGAGAATTAGCTTTCCATCACTTAGAATTAGTTTTCATTATTGAATATTATATTATTCCAGAAATATGGAAATTTTAAAATATGATTTTAAGCAAATGTAATCCTTTTTTTTTATTTGCTTTAAAGCTGGAGGATTTTCTTCTAACTATGTGACCATTCTTTGAAAATTTATTTCTTGGTTAAGTTTTGTTTAGTTTGGTTTAGATTGGTTTAGTTTAGTTTAATTTTTATTAACGTCGCACTAGAAGCAAAACGAGGGCTATTGGCGACGGACCTCGTAATTTTGAACTTCGGTCAAGTGATGAGGACAACACCTAAGAGCTGGCATCCCGTCTCCTAACTTCCACACCACGCCAATGGGAGGACTGGGCCCCAACAGATTTAACGTGCTTCAACCCCGAGTACATGGCGGGTCTTTAGCGGCCAAGGATCGGACAAGCGACAGAATGAAAAACGGCGGTCACGAATCCGAAACCATGACCACTAGGCTACTGCGGCTACAATTTGTTTCTCGGAGAACTCTGAATTGTTTCTGCAGAAATACACCTTCCTACTGCTGTAAAGGTAGACCAGGCAATTTTTACAACGCTCTTTTCAGGACATTTTCATAATGTCAGAGTGATGTTTCCCTAGGTTATCGATGATGATTTATAATTCTTTTTCACGCTCTTGCAGATTTATTAAAATTTGAAAAAAAAAATCTAAATTTTTGGATAATTTCTTGAAAGTATATGCGAATGTCTTGAACTGCCTTTGTAACGTCACGTAGTGATTTACCTCTTTCAGATATTCGAATGACAATTTTTTTCGAATTTCAATGTAAACTTCAGTTTTGGAGATCATTTTCATAACTAAAAAAAAAATTTTTTTCTTCTGAAAATCAAATATTGGTAATTTAAGCAAACAAAAATATTATTCCGATTCTTTACGAAAAAAAAATAGTGGTAACAAAATCGCAATTTTTGTAGGATGTATGTTGAATTTTGTAACATTGAATTTTGGAGCTTTGACGTAAAAATTTTGTTAATGAAAATGTTGTCAATTCTGCAGTTTTGTTTATTAGGCTAATGCACTTTATTGATCTTATATGTATCAAACTTAAATAGGGATTGAATAATATTGTTTTAGACCTTTCTAAAAGATAGTAAGAGGGATATACTCAATTTCGGGTTTCATTGTTAACTGTTTCAGGACAGTTTATTGAATGTTAAATAAATGCAGCGGTACAACTCAATAAGGGATACTCACCGGACTGGACATTTTGTCCTTTAAATAGAAGTGTCCCTTTATAACTGGTAAATACATTCCTATTCAAAGGGACCAGGACCAACAAAATTGTCCCTTAAATAGAAGTGTCCTTTATTCCTAAGTGCCCTTACATGAGGTGCTACTACTACTAAGTACTCAGAATACAAGAGATGACGAAAGGAAGATATTTCACAATCATATCGATTTAACTCTTTCGCGTCTCCAGAAAAAATGTTTTTATGAAACAGAGTCTTTAGTAAAATGAAAGCAATCAACATCCGTAAAATTAAATAGTTCATCCATTCTGAGTTAATACGTCTGTTCCAAGCAGTTTTCTTTCTTTTTTTAAACAAGTTGGTACGACTATTTTCGCTGCTTTTATTTTACCCGAATGCGGCACTGATTTGTTCTTCTCTGTTCATCCGTTAATTGTTTTACATTCTATCAATTAAATCGAATGAATAAAAAAATGTTTATTTCCAATTCTTTTTCAACAAAACGAATCGTTATAGAATGCTGCAAATTGCAAAAAGAAGTTGCAAAATGTTTTCGTATAAAAGATTTATTCAAACGAACAATGCACCAGAAGAATACCAAGAAATTTTAAAAAACCTCACATTTTCATTAAAAAAAAAAAAAAAGGGAAACAAACGACTGAAATCTTATAAATCAAGCGGATTTTTCAAAAAAAAACCAACTTGAATTTTTACTTATTCTCTTATTTGTAACCATCCGCATTATATATTTAGTCAGTCTTCCTTGTTCAAATATTTCTTTCAGATCATTATTTTCAAACCATTTTCGAGCTCTGTAGCAGTTATGAGTTTCATATTGTTTATCGCTGAACTTTAACTGATTAACAATGCATTATTTACGCTTTATCTTCAGTGAGAATCTTTCCTTTTTTATAGCTAAATGTTGAGAATAAACAACTGACTTAATTAAGCAAAGTAAAATACATAAAGCCGAGTAATATAAGGCATTCGTATCAAAAATAAACTTGCTTTTGAAAATAAAATTTTCCTTTAACTGATGTTCTTTGTCTAAACGTACACTAACTTTATTAATTTTTGTAAGAAAATTCATTTACTGTTCATAGAATATTTGTAAAGGATATTGTTTAACAAAGCAGAGTTTATGAAGATATGTTTTGATGCGCAAGATCTTTGAAATTATAAAAATCCTCTGATGTTTGCTATTCGTTCAGAAAATAAAACGATTCTATAGAATTTTACATTCAAATAAAAACATTGTTTCATTTAAAATGTAAATCAACGGAGACAGCGAATATAAGCTTCTTATCTAAAGAAGTCACGATGTTTCTTTCAGCAAAGCTACATTTGCTGCTAAACGAAACGGCGAATAAGAAAAGAGGTGTTGCTTTACATAAAAGCAGAAAATGCTTTCTAAAAGCATGATTATTTTATATTTTTCCGCGCCTTTGTTATACCTTTAGACACTAAAAAAAGTATTTCTGCGTTGTATTCATGCTTGTTAAGCCTCGTGGCTACCAACTGTTTCTTTATTGCTAACCTTATTTGTCCGTTGTCAGAACATCTTTTCGTCATTTGAATTATTTATACTAAAATAAGCGAATGTTTGAAAAGAACCTTAAAGAAATGGCTTCTAAAAATATCATGACAAATTGTTAAAGAAAATGTTAGTGTTACAACAATAGTTCCCCTTAGTTTATGAATGTTTTATGGAATATCAGATTATTCTATTTGATCAGAGTTGAATATTTTACTATGTCTGTGTGAACTAGGGAGTATTTTTTGTTAGAAATAAATCCTTATTTATGTATGACAAACAATTTATCTTACGTAAGAACTAAATAAATGGTGTAAATTATATCCGATGACTTTAAGAAAATTGAGAGATTTTATGAAGAGAAATCTTTATAAATAAAAAGCTGTTCGTCATTTTTTGTTATCACTTCAAAATACATTTTTAGTTGAGTAGAGTACTGTTTCTCTCTGTTTATATTCTTAATAGCATTTAAATTTATATCTTATATTCTATTTGAATTTTTTTTAAATGTTAAGTTAGCGGTAAAAATTGTAAATTATACAGATTTTTCATGCTTATGTTAAATTTTCGAAATGCATCTAATTCGTCATAAATAAATGTAATAATTATAATCTTTCACCATTCGTTTTTTAAAAGTATTTAAGACCCTTAAACGAAATTGGGAACTAAATTCTAAGCTTAGAATATCCTTTACACTGAAGTAAGAAAGTATGAATAATTAAGTCTTTCTCTATCCTGGAAGTTTCATTTTTGTCATCTTTCTAGTTTTCACACATATAATGTAAATTCCTAAAATTTTTTGATTAATAAAAGTCTCTGAAATGTGTTATAAAAAGCATTTTCACTCCAGATCTTTGGGGAAAATCTATTCTTTGTTTTGAGAAGCATTAATATTTTGACATAGTTCTTATTCATAGTATTTAAAATTTATTATAAATTGTCCATATATATAAACATTATAAAATCTTGAAACTGTTACCATTTCTAGTGCACAGCTCAGAAAATATAATTAAAAAATATGGTTTAATTTTTTCAATCCAACTATTATAAAAAATAATATATTTTATTTTAAAATTTTGAAAAATAGTTGTTTATATATACAGTTTTCGATAATAAAACGGGTGAAAGAATTATGATGATTCTAAGATGATGCAACACGTTTCCTTTTCAATGTAGAAGGATTTTTTCCGATACGTCATGTAAAAGAAAACTGGTGGTAATAGAAATTCAAATGTACGGAAATTGAGTTAAGGGAAAACAGCCCCCCAAAATAACAAATTCTATTAAAACTTCAGCGGAAGAAACTTTTATCAGTGAGAACTAGTTCAGATAACTTTGTACCAAAAAGAATTTCAGATGATGCGGTTAACGCTTCCTTAGTGGCTTAGGATTATTGCAAAAAGTTTTAAAAATGTCACGTTTAACTGTCAAGTGTAAAATTAAAGTATCTTAAATTTAATGCAATATTGTAAATGAGTATGAGCTGAAACCTTACTGGAATCACACACACTCATGTATATATATATAATTTAAAATTTCTATTAAATTGACTTTTTTTGAATTCACAAATAAACAAAGAAAAATTCAAAAGCTAAAATTATGAAAAATGTAATGACGCAACTGAACTAGTAAGAAAAAAGATATGAACCAAATCAAAAATAGAAGAATAAAATTTGCATACAGAAAAGTAAACGATAATACACCAAACAAATTTAATTAAAAAAGAAAAATTCAAAAGAAAGTAAATTAAAATAGTTAGGCAAAAAACAATATCAAAAAATATGTAGAAGCTGATGAGAAATTAGAAAATCGAAAAAATATTAAGAATCGATAAAGATGTTGAAATTTAAAACACGAAAAACTTTGAACAAAAAACAGAAAATTGGAAAATATATTTAAAGATGTAAAAGACATTAGACTGTTAAGCTGGGTTAATCTAGAATTAATGGGCAAGCTATCCTCTTCAAGAAAATATATCAATAAAAAATAGTTATAAAACTAAAAATGTCTTTGATGAAAATAGTAATTAAGAAAAAGATGCATATATATATAAATATATATATTGACATAATGTGGATAACAAATGAATAGAGAGATTTTAGAATTGCATCATTTTTACAAGCCTAAAAAGGACAAAACTTACCCTTAGACTATGACAGTCTGACCGAAAATGACTTCATCTTCCTTCATTTCCGTCTCTCATTCCTAACAGAAACAAATGGCTTTACCTCCTTACAGGGTTTGCGCAAAAATTAAGTGCCACAAATGCCAAAAATCTCTCACACATAACATATCACACCAAGTTACTTTGGGCTTAATAAACATGTGAGGAAAATACGGAAAATGCAGAAGTTATAGAAAAGTGCAAGCACAAGTTTGAGAATAATCACTTATATATAATAGTTATTACAAAAATAAGATTCAAAATTACAAAAATGTTATTACAGAATTGTAGTTTTTCTGGATTTCCAGCATTTTTTTTTTTTTTTTTTTTTTTTTTCTATTTTTATCAAATTCAGAAACCTGATATCTGTGAAAATCATCTCAAGTTGAGGAACGTAATGTTTTGGAAAAAAAAGTTTTGTGGTCTCAGAAAAGAGTAGCATGTTCAAAATTTTTCATATACCAAGTAAACATTTTGCATAATTTAATACTTTTATATTTTATGTTAGATAGATATACATAATCATTATCATCATATATCATCATTATCACTTTTTAATACTCTAGCATTTCTAACATTTTACACAAAGCAAAATTTCTTCTTCTATACAATGCATGGTATTCGCACAATATCTAAAGTAATGAACTCTTTAATATTTTCAAAACAATTCCAAGTATTTATAAAAGGTTTGAGTATATAAAAAGAAAAAAATAACACACACATTTAAGAGTTACTAATACTTGATTCCTAGAAAATTACAAGAAATTCCCCTCTAGAAATAAGAAAATAAAACTCTAAACCTTGTTGTTTACATACCTACACAAATTATATAATAAAATATCTTGTAAAAAAGAGGAGATGCACAAGAAAGAGTAATTCCATTAAGGTCGATCCTTGGGTGAATTATATTATGTATTTAAATCTGACTTTTGACTTAGTACAGAATATTTTGCTGAATTGAAACGACGAAACTTATAAACACGAAGAATTTTAGTATTCTTTTTTGCATGTTAATTAGGATAATCTATCTCAAAACTTACATCTAATAGTTGGTTTAAAACTGAATATTGTCCTTAAAACAGTGGGGCTGATTTTCTTGCGTCATGTTGCTTAAATTCTTTAAACTTCAAAAGATCTCCTCCTTTAAACTCTGATTGTACAAATTTAAGGTCATATTTATTTAATTTTAGCTTTTTCGTGATACTTAAATGTCCTTTCTTCAGCTTATTTTCTGGTTTCTGTTATGAGTGGTTAAGAAAAATTATCATTAAAAATGTATCATATGGTAATTTTTCAAATATTAAATATGCATTTGGAAATTGAACTACAAAATAAAGTGAGAGAATTACTCGTATTATATTCAACAGTATTATTATTTGTTATAAATTGTTTAATGTTATAATTTTGTAGCAATATTCTGAACATTGAGAAAGTAAATGCAAAATTTCTATTACTTAAATATTTAAGAGAAATCTTAATTTGAACAACCTGCAGAAGGTAATTTGAATATATTTCAAGAGCTGCATTCTTTGATGAAAACATTCTTTGTAGCGTGTTCTGTATCAATATGAAGGTACTATTTAGTGGAATTACAGTAATTTTGGCCTCCTATCGTATCAATTGAAATGATATGAAATGGTTCACTAGTAGGTGGAAAAGCGGGCATCAAGCCATATATATACATATATATATATACATATATATATATATATATAGAGAGAGAGAGAGAGAGAGATTCAACATAACTAAAACCAAATATATATATATATATATATATACTGAAAATTTATGGAAGAATAATTTAAAATATTTAAAAAGACAAAAATCCAGAAAGAAATGTAACAATGAAAGAAAAATAAATGAAAATATGGAACCCAGCAAGTCAAAAAGCAATATCGGGCTGAGGACCGATTAAGCGGGGTTAAACTAGTTTAATGGTACCAACCTTCCCCCTTTGCGACTTGGTAGGCTGAATTAGGAAATCCAAATTGCAAAAGAGTTAATGATTAAAAGATGCAAACAAATTCAGCGATAAAATCTACAAAAATAAAATCTATAATTCCTGGTAGGCTGAATTGGGAAATCCAAATTACAAAAGAGTTCAATGATTAAAAAAATGCAAAAAAAAAAATTTTCAACGATAAAACGAAAACGAAATATATATATATATATATATATATATATATATATATATATATTTCGTTTTAATTATGTTGGCAAATCTCACAATGTTTAACGTAATTTCTGATATCAGTTATTATTTTTTTCCTATAATACTGAAGTGAAAGACTTAATATTTTTGAACACTCGAATGACCAAACTGAAGATGAGCTTCTTCTAATAATTTGGCACGTAGAGAATAAGGAAAAATTTTATTTCTTGCATTTTAATTAAAAATATTATATTACGTTTAAAATCTTTTGCATTTGCCTCGGTTTTCTAAATTTTGGGGATCATTTATTTCCTTTACATCAAGAAAATGATTAATAAGAAAAGTATGTTGAGAAATTGGATTGCTAGTAAATATATGATATTTAATGCTTGTGGAACCATTTTTATACTAAACAGCATAATCATGCAGAGATGATTTTATGGACCATTTAGAAAGCCTACAAATTAAATTTTTAATTTTTTAAATCCGAAACAGAGAAGCACGATGAGCATAACTTGTAAATTTACTACCATGTAAATAACAATGTAATTTATCTAAAGGGTATACAATATCAAGACTTCAAGCTCATTAATTAAATAATTTTGTTCATAAGTTTTTAATATTCTAGAATGATATTTAAGTAAAAGTTAGTCTGCCCGAAGCTAAGAAGTCCCATCAGGCGACGCCCATCTCCATTTCAGTAGCCTTTGGGCCTAGGGCGATAATTACTAGCTAGTGTTTAGTCCGAGTGGTCAGCCCGAACTCTCAGTTACTTCTAAAGCAAACTGAGTACTCATTTACTGTGACTCCGGACGGATAAAGGCTGAGTTGGCTCTTGATCAGCTACTCAAAGAATGTTATGCTACGGGATATTGAGGACCATCTGGAATGTTTGCTTCAAAACAGAAATCGCATATTCAGTAGAAGCATCCACACACACTCATCGTCAAAAAAAAAAGTGTCACCAAGATGAAAACAAGGTACTTAAGTGTAAATTAATAAATTGTTGCATCGCCAGTTAGATAAAAATGATTAAAGTGTCAGCTGATTGAGTGCCAGTGATGTCCGCAAACACGCTATTTACCGTACCACAAAGGATCATTTAAAAGGGTCTCCCAAAGGGCGTAATAATGATTCTAAATGGTTTGTTTGGGTCTAACTTAGCACTTTGTTTAATGACTGCTGTTTTCTTCTCAAAGAGATCCAAAACTTCATTGAGAAGAAAACAGCAGTCATTTCAGCAGTTAGACGCCTTTGAGAAGAGTCGCGTGCTTGAAGAGGATTGCATGAAGATGGATGCTTATTTTTCGGATTGAGCTTCGCATCGTCGTACAGATGTTACAGTTTCAAGCTGTTGGCGTAATTGGGTTTAAGTAAGTTATCGCTCCCGCTAAGTAGGCTCTGGGTGTACCAAGCGGACTACATATGGGGAAGATCAAATAATTATCCAGCAAACGCTAAGCATACCAACTACTACAATTCCGGACATTATGTGAACAATGATGTCCTCTTTGTATTATCCTGTAAGTGTCAATACCATTGGTAACACAGCTGATTGCTTCTGGATTACTTCCACGGGAATCATTATGGAGAATATCCCTGACACCTCAGCAACTTTGCCAGGAATTTCAATGTTGCCACAAAAGAATAGTATGGAGTCATGTGTCATCTTTAGCGTTGAGTTTCGTTTTTGCTTTGGTGAAGATGATAACCGCACCAGTGTGTGGAGGCAAAGCGGTCAGAGCTACGATGAACGATTTGCCGGCACTCATCACACATCCAAACAGCAGTGTGTAATGTGGGATTTTTCATGATGCCCCATCGCCATTGGTCTTCATCAGAGCCAATTTGATGATTCAAAGGTATTTCGACCGGTTACGTTAGTAAGGTATTTCGACTGGTGACCAATTCATTTTGTTAATGATTGTCCCAGTCCTTTATTTCAACAAGACAACTCTCATTTTCATACCACTGCCATCTCGAGAGCTTGCTTTGCAGCTATATACTCTATGGCGTGGTTAGTAGCATCGCCAAGCATGTCGCTTATAGAAAACTTATGGAATAATATAGGCCGTAACTCCACCCCTACCACAAAACTTTCAAGAACTGCAAGCCAAAATTCAATCCACATAGGATGAGTTGAGTCAAGACACGATTAAGAGCGTTTGCGACTCCTTGCCGCAACGTGTGGCAGAACGAATTACAAGTAATAGCGCCCCAACATTCTATGGAGAATTGTAAATATATTGCATTTTGACCAATAAATTTTACCATATCCACGCTCAGCTTTTAATCATGTATTTTTGTTGTTGGTGAATTCAAACTTACTTTCAAATATCGTTTCAATCTGATTATTCCTGCTAAGTGTAACTTTTTTTTGACGATGAATGCACATGGATATTTAGAATCGAATAATTTTAAAGCTGGTTTTGAAATGAAAGGAACTTTTAATTGTTCAAAGGCTATTTGATATTCTTCAGTCCATATATATTTAGCATCTTTTTAAGAAGCTTATTTAAAGGAATTTTCTTTTTTGAATCTGGGGTAAATTTTTTATGAATTTATGATGTATATTCACGATGCTTAAAAATTCTCTTTATAATTTTTTGCACTTATAGTTAAGTTTAGTTTCTTTGTGACTTCTGTGTTGGTATTATTAGAAGTACATCGGTCATCTTCAATTTCAAATCCCAAAACGTTTACATTAGAATGAAACTATTTACATTAATTAAAATTTAATTTTATACTTTCATTATGAAAAAGTTCAAATGTAAAATATAAATGCTCAAAGTGCTGTTATTTTATTCTTATTATGATTTGTCTTATAGCTGTTTGAAAAATAACGGGAGAATTTTTAAAACTAAAAAGAATCCTCGTCTATTCACATAATTCATAATCAACAGTACGAGTAAATGCAACTCATACTTAATAGTAGTTTCTATGCCTTTTTCCTCAGCTTGAATATGCCAGTAACTTGATGTTAAATTTTATGTAGAAAAAACTGTAGCATTATTAAAGTAATTAAGTAGAGAATCAATTAAAGGTATAGGCTCGCTGTCACATAGTTTTAGTTACAATATTCAGTTTTGTGTAATCATTGCATAATTTAATTTTTAAAAATTTCTCCTTTTTCTGTGCAAGTACCACTAATGAAGAGTAAGAACTACAAGGAAGCTAGAAAAATTTATATCTTAAAATTTCTTCCATTTGTTTTTTAATTTCTTCATTGTCACGAGGAGAAGCTCTGTATGAGTGACAAATAACAGGAAAATTTGAAGTTAAACTATTTTTTGTGGTTTCACGATAATAAAACCAGTAGCATACTTAGAAGAGGAAAATACACAAAAGTATGTTTTCCAATAAATTACAAAAACTTGTCTATTCTCTGATTGTAAAAGTAGTAAAATTTGTTATCCTTTACGTGATGTATGAGAGCTTAAAATATAGAAAAAAAGAAAAATTCTCATAATTGTTATGATATTTATTCTGACTGTTTTTGATTCAGAATAACTTACTGATATCTGGTTTTGAAATCTTATAAACACCTTCAATACTATGAAAATTACAACCAGATTTACAAGCAGCAGAATATTAGTACTGTAATAACTTATAACACCATTAGAAATATTATTTTTAAACACTTAATTATTACAAATTGTTTTTCCTTATCATTAACTTTAGTATAAATATGATCATAATGCTCAACATAAGAAAATAGATTGACTGCAACTCATGTTATAGATCAAAGAAATTTCGAGAAAATTCTGATAAACTTTGAATTATTGAAAATCAATCTGTAAATAAAGTTTTTAATATCAGAAACCCACTAGCAACCCATTCTCCAAACCAGAATTTAACACACCAATATCAATTATTTTTTCACTGTACTGACAGAAACAGATCAATTTAACAATTTTAACAGGACACTTTTATAAACCTTTAATGTTTGAAGATTATATAAATTATATTGTGGTATCATAGATATACTAGATTCAAAATCAATAATCATTTTGGTATTACCTTTTCATAAATCTGCAAAATAATATAATAAAATTTGGAAGTTTGAGCATTTTGATTCACTAATAGTCAATCTTTAAGTTGTGTTGCAATATCATGATAATCAAAACACATTTGTTGAGAAGGGGAACACATTTGAGGAGGATAATACACTTGTGATAGAGGATAACACCATCTATTTCAATATTGAAAGTTAAAATGTGCATTATATGGCTTAGGTGACCAATATCGAATTTCAGTTTGAAGAGATAGTTTATTCTGATACGGACTGTGTTAATGAGATTCTAATTGAGTTTCCTACTCTTGTGTAAGCCTATTATAATGACAATAATGAGGGCTTTCTTTCTCTCTCCCTGAATGTTTTAAACATTAGCGACCCACGTAAGTGGGAGTAATGCAATTTGTTTAAAATGTGCCCTATTCAAAAATTGAGATCTGCTTATTTAGGTAAAATAAACAATGCTGTCTATTTATCAAAATGCACAAAAATGAATGCATAATTATTTAAAATGAGCATTTACCTAACCTTCAATCCAACAACTGAAATAAGTCTTACATAGGTTCAAAAAATGTATTGGCTTTTGAGATATTTCCACTTGTTTAGCTCTTCGAGTTAAAAATTGTAAAGCCCCTTTCTTTTATTTGATTGTACCATTACTATTAAGTAAAGTATATTCAATAACTAAATAGTTTTGTTTGAAAGATATCGGTTTTCTTCGATCTACAAATATTCAAAATTCTTTTTCTATAATATTACGTTGTGGAAAGGGTCCCTTCACGTGTCCAAACCTAAATATTAATATTATATAACATTGCATACCTGACACTTCCTAACTGGATCTAAGTCAGTTCTAAACTTGCAAGCTGGATCCTTCTATACGTCCGTTCACGGGTGATTTCTCCAGATTATCATCAAATCTCTTTTCTTATCAGCGTAAGTCCATGTTCCTTGAGTACCTGCCTTTCCAATCTCTCCTTCTCTATTACAATTGCCGCTGCTTATAAATGCTATCTCATTAATCTTATTCATTACATATAATCTAATTTACATAAGTCGCAATTCATTTACTAGAATAGGTTCTCAAATCAATTAACATATTATAAAATTCCTTAGAAATTAGTTGAAAGTGGGGGAAACACGTAAGAAACCCTTTATAATTTTTTTTTCATATGAAATTTTCTATTGTTCTCAACAAATACAATACTGAAGAACATTTTCAAGCTTATAAACATCTATTCAATACATGATTCGTATGAATGCTATTTTCTCCAATAAACGTTTTTTGCTTTTTTGATTTTTCCAATTTAAAATATTATTTTTCTTTGTAGTTTTTGTTTTAGACTATATTTGCCTAAACTCTTAAGCTTTTCTCTTTTTAAAAAAATTCGAATTTCTCAATCTCTTTTACATAATTTATTTTTTTGCTCAAATTTGTATTATTATACTCAACATTCTTTAAAGTAATTTTAATAATAAATTGAAATTAAAAATGTCTGTATTACGTAAATTAAAAAAAAGCTATCAAAATCCTTTAACTTTTCAATTATAGTATTTGATGCTATGATTTGTAAGACTTCGCCATAGAATTGGATAATAATTCCGTTTCGATCCTAATGATTTTTTTGATTTCGCACACCCTCTAAACTTCAAGGTATAATTTGCATTTTATTATAAATTTTATAATATTTTGTTTTCTGAAAGTCTTAAACTAATTTCCATTTTTAAACTATTTCTTGAAGTGTAATATATAGTAAGGAAATATACACAGTAAGAAAACATCACAAACCTCTAGTATAATTTTGTGCATATTTCCTTACGTAAAGTTTCTTCGCATTTTAAATAATGAGGAAAGCTCCGAATATATATTTCTACTATTTGATAAACATTGTTTTATTTTGTGAATAATTGTACTTTTAATTCTTATACTCGTACACAAACTAATTTACAATAATTATATAAAGATATTTATTTTCAATCTCAAACGAATAGGAATTTAAAATAATTGTTTTTCTCTTTTCCTTCACCCACATTTGGTTTTTATTTATTTTAAAATTTTACTTATATATATTTGTTCTTCAAAAATTCTTCAATGTATAAATTTTATCGAAAATATTTAAAAAAAATCCAAATACATTAATTTATATTATTATTATTTTTTTTTTTTTGTATTTTTTTTTAAAAAACATCCATAAAAACTACACATTTTCAATATGCTTGTATATAATAAGGAAAGTTTCAATATCATTCATTTACCCCGAGAATGAAAAATACTTTATCGCTATTTTTATTATCTCTATATATACAATTTTTATTTATCCTAGGTAATAAATACTTCTGAAGTATTGCAAATCAAACTAAAAAAGTGAAAATTTATAAAAAGTATTAAGAAGGCGTATTCATATTTCAAGTTTTTTAAAATAAAGATACAGGGCTGAAGGGAAAAGAATTGTTTTTGAAACCTTGTACAAAGAATTTCAATATTTCAGGAGCCAGATAGTTTAAAGAAACTTTAAATTACGACCGTTTGAATTTTACTCCATAAATAATGCAAGGTCTTTCCTGAACATTCTGGAATCCATAAATATCTTAAAAACCTCAAGAGTTTAAAAAAGTTTGTTGACTTTAAGGAAAAAGATCGTAACTTTTCCTCTTGTTGGAAAAAGAATCGAAGTGGAAAAAAAATGAGTATTGGCTTCTCTTCTTTAATGTTGGTCTCTTTAACTTAATTTGTTAAACTTGTTGCAAAACTTTAGTTAATACTTTATACATGGAGCAGTAAAATATACCTCCTTGATATTATAAATATTAGCTCTCAGATGAGTAATAAAACTTGAGTATTTTTTGTTCGTAATATTATAAATATTACGTTCAAAACTCCTTAAATATTCGTTTAAAACATTAAGGAGAAAAAGAGAATACATTGCGAGAAAAGAAATTAAGTTAAACATTTTTATGGTGAGTATGAGATGGATTGTTTTGTGCTTTATTTTTGTAAAAGAAATAAAGATTATGTTAAAAATACTTAATTATTCAATTAACTTCTTTTAATCCAACAGCTCCAGGACCACCGCAACGGTCTCTTTCCGTGATGTTACTGGGATGAAACTATGTCCCGATCTTTCTCCAAATCAACTGGAGTTGAGAATTGTTTATGGCACTGAAAAGACTCTCGTCCGTAAAGCGGACACGACTCCATGATGAGATGTCTAGTTTTTGTGCTCCTTATACCACTTTAAAAGGCGCCGCCGATGACCAGCTTTCAATAGGATGTAGCGTTTGGGATGGCGGGCCAATAAGCCACCTTTGTGAAGGCGTATGGAGAAAATAAACCGCGACACATGTCGCCCTGTTGCTGTTCACAGTTGTAGTGCAATGGCGCTTGCTGACTTGTATCGGGCTCTTTTAGCCTGCAGGACGATATATCGGTTATCCACTGCAGTTACTTTCCTAGGGCGACCACCATCAACCTTTCAAACAGCTGTACCTATGGTTTGAAAGGCTTTTCAAGAGGGAGAAACGACACTTAGTTGATCCCGAATGCTTCAGCTACACTGGGCATACTACGCCCCTCTTCCGGTTTTCCGATTATTTTTCTACGAGTAAAGTCGTCCAGAGGATTTCTTCTAGCCATATTTCACGAAAGAATTCGTAATTGCAGAGAATGTCTTTAATTGCTCCTCTGTTTTTCCTTTTACTGTAGTCTTGAATTGCGCGTTCCGACAGCACACGTTTTGGTTTTTCACGTGATCTATGTCGTTTTGTTCCTAACATTTGCTTATGCATCACCTTTCTACTGAATTGCGTATTCATTGTACTGATTGCAATAACACCTCTTCTGCAATTCCATGGCTATCTAAATAAATTTTACATTGTTACTTAAGTTTTGCACACCAGTGTAATTTTTCGCTTGCTCAATCATTTCCTTAAGCTTGAAATTAAAATTTTCAAAAAAAAAAGTACGTAAATAATAAATATCTCGATTTTAATATATAAGACATATAATTCTTTTCACAATTGTTTTTTTTTCATTGAGGGATTTTGTTTGTTTATTAACGTTGCATTGAGAAGCAACACGAGGGCTCTTGACAACGGACCCCGTAATTTTGAAACTAAGTCAAGGGACCAAGTTGAGCTGGCCCTTCTTTCTCCAAACTTTCGCATCACGCCACGCAGAACTTAAGGTCTTGACAGATTGAACGTGCATTTGTCCCGCTACATGGTGGGTCTGAAACTGGCATCAGGGCTGAAACCTCCGACTCGATGAAACACAGACCTCAAGTCCGTTACCATGAACATTAGACTACTTGTACGCGTTGAAAAGTTGTTACATGTCAAAAGATTAATTTCAGATTCAAAAATTAAATAAATTTCCAGTAAAACATAAATAATTGATAATTTTTAAAACATTTCAGCTTATTATGTGGAATTGCATTAAAAATTATCGTTCTGAATTTTAATAAATTATTAAATTTTACATAAGTTGTTAAGTATTTGCTACATTTTACATAAATAAACTAAAATACTTCAAGATTTTTAGTTTAAAAAATTAAAAATTCCTTAGTATTATAATTTTAAGAACATAATAATATTATAAGAATAATTTATAAGAATTCCTTTAAGACAACTAATTGAAAATATAAAAGAAGTTTACTGAATAAAATTTGTTATAATTTCCTTTATACTAGTGCAAAAAGTGCATTGATCGAAAAATAGGTAGCTTATTCAATTGCTACTGTAAGTAGATTGTTATTATTATAGAAACCTTGTAAGACAAAACTATTTTTTTCTTGTTTATTGTCTTTTTTTTTATTGACTAATTTCTACATTTTCGATTACTTTTTTTTTTTTTTTTTTTGAGTGGCCTTTAAAAATTTTTACTTAATTGAGAAAATATAATAACATATTTTTCTCCATTCTTAAAAATGGCATTCAAAATTCAGCAAGTCCTTATCAATTATTTTCAAAAAAATTTCAATTACATTTCCCCCCTCCAAATCAAATCAAGGGTATGTCTTAGTCACTATTTTTCACATTTTTCTGTAGCACCTTTTAATCAATCAAGAAGTATTAACGAACAAAGGGAATAAAAATAATTCCGTAAGTAAATTCGCTATCACTGAAGAAATTCAACAACTTTTTTTACCCCAATTTAGTATATCGATTTTACATTTATCTCAAAACAAAAACATAAATGAATGAAATTTTACATATATATTTTTTCTGTACGATACCCTCTACTAAAACTACATTGTTCTGAAGAATCCTAAAGAATGTTTCGAAATTCTCTAGAAGAATTCTTTTCCTTTTTGTTCGAACGATAAAACTTTGTAAAAAATTTCTCAGTTGAAACGACTGGCATTTTTTCTTTTGTGTTCTGAACAGAGGAAATGTTTATGACAAGAATAGTCGAAAATTTCAGAGGTAAAAACAAAACTGAATTTCTAAAGTAAACGTTTTTACAACATTTTCAGACCATTGAATATATTGATATAACTAAAGACGCTTAGATAGCAAAAAATATTTTCAAAGTAAATAAAAGTCTTTTTACAATTCTGCATAAGGAAAATGGCAATTGTTGTAAAATTATTAAAATGGTCTATAATGCTTAAACATCATAAATTGAAATTCAATTCAGGTATATTAGCGCAAAATGTTGTTATAAATACTAAAACGTACCAGTTAAGATGGGCCATACGTCAATTATTTTCACCTCCCATCAGTTTGATGGAATAAAGAATATCACAAGAATGAGAATTGAGTACTGTAAGATACTGAATTAAAACATAAAACAAATTACACGTCCAAATTCGAAATGTCACATTTACAAGTGCAAGGCAGTAATTTTCAATTTTGAACTATTTAAATTTAGTTTCTAGGAAAGGTACTTTCCAAAAAAATCTCTTTAAGAACTGTCAGGCACGAAAATTAAAAGCCAAAAGGCTTAAGTGCTTCTGCTCACCTGTGAACCTATATATTACCCTATTTAACATATTACAGTCACGAATACAGTTACCATAGCTATTTTTTTCAAATAAATACAATTAATAATAGTTTTGTGAAAAATATATAATTAATTCATCGAATGATATTTTGAGAGTTATTTATGTAATAGAGTTTCTAACAGCTAATAAATTTTGATCGATGGTTTATTTTTGAGAATACTTTTGCATATGTGTATGTTTAAATATAGATGTTTTATCACTATGGATCACCTCCATAAAAACATCATTCAAAATTTCAACTTATCATTCACGCGATCATTTTTCATCTTTCCTGCTGTGTTGCCATGATAGTAAAGAGAATATGTTTGAGACTATTTGATAAATTTATTTAAGTTATATATAATTCTTTCAGAAACCCGTTGTGGTAGTTCTCAAATAAAATGTATTTTTTATATTTTTTAAGATATTAAAAAATTTGTGATTTAACTTTTCAAAATATATACATATTTATAAGCTTGTTATTTAAAAACTTAACATGATTTTAAGCAGAATTTTGTTTTCTTCTGTTTTTATCTCTTTCTTATTCTTGTTTGTTTAATACGATTATCGTCAGATTGTATTAATTAATAAATATATATTCAACATCGATTTTGTATGCATAATGCATACAAGCCTATTGTTTTTTTTTTTTTTTTTTAGATTATTATTCTTAAGTACTTTTTGTTTATTACATATTCTTCCTACATTATCATGTAATAGCTTTTAAATAATAGAATTTAATAATTATTCATTACAATGGAATAAATTGAACAAAATTACAAGTTTTTATATCACATCATACAAGCAGATTAATGATGTTTTATATAAATTCAGTAGAATGTAATAAAAAACCATGAAAATTCTAATGTTAATAAATGCAATAAAAAATAAATACCCTTGTAGTTCGAGATCAGTCATTGAACTGAATTCAGCATCTAATTAATTCAAGTTACGAGTAATTAGTCTATACATACATAATTCATAAATACTTTTTTACTTAATTAGCTTAGCATGAAATAAAATATCGTCTACCATAACAGTCCCTAAGCTTCTTGAGCACCAGGGACCTTCCGTCAAGAAGACATTTGTTTCCAAAAACTAATAGGAGAAATTCTCTTAGATAATCTTTTATTCTTACTGTCGAATATATAACTAAATTATTATACATCTCATCTCCTATTGTTGGAATTGTAGCAGAATAATCAAGACGGAGTATCCAGAAGATGTGAACATCCCTTCTCAGAATTTTTTACATCTTGTTTGAAAAAACAAGCATTGGCTCCATCCCAGTTTTTTTTTTTTTTTTTCCCATGAACTTATTTATTTTTAAAAAATGGCATTATTATTTTTACTGGAGTCTTTCGTAGTTATATAGAACGAAATTTTTTCTGCATATAAGTGAAGCTTTTTTTTTCTCTGAAAAAGCTCTTAATTCTTTACAAATATTCGTATCTATATACCTATAATATATTACGAAAGTAGTAGTAGACGAAAACATCAATATTATGTTATATGTATTTAAATATACTAAAAGATAACTTTATTTAAATTATTTAAAAGTTGTAGATTAGTAAATTATTATTAATGTCGAAATTTTTCTTCAATTCAAACTTCTATCTTTTAATGCTCGAAGTACCGAGATTTTGATTAATTTTATATTTTGCTTTACTTTTTTCAAAACAGAAGTTAAAGTACAAACTGAAAACTATGTTGATTTCTTTATATTATTTGAAAATATACTATTTGCTGAAATATCGCTGTTGGGTAGCATTGATTTGTACCTACTTTTATTTTTATCGTCAATCGCTAAGAATACTATAGTCAAGAATTCGTTTTCACGCAATATCTTTGTTAGAAATATATTGTTCCACAAAATTCATGGATTTTTTGTCGAACAATATATTTTATTCGCATGTAGATAAGAATAAAAAAAAAATCCTAATGCTATATACAACAAGATTATATATTCCATGTAATTTCTTATCCTTATCTTCATTTTATTGTAAGAATTGACGTTTAGAAGATATTTTTAAAAAGTATAAATCTTCACTCAAATATTTTATGTATAGTTCTGTAATGCATCTATAATAAACGAATTGTATCAGATTTTTTTATAATATGGTTAAAAAATTTTGAATACCCTTTAAATGAACTTTTTAAAAAATTATACATGAACTGTTTGAATCAGTTCATCTCTTATTTTTTTAGATGTGAGTATAGAGAAGTGTCCACACAGTAGCTTAGTTAGTAATATAATTCTTTACTTAAAGCTGAGTGAATTATGTTACAGAAGGAAAAAAACGATTTCGACTTAAGAACGTGAGACATTTGTATTATTTATAACTTTAAACAAATTCTTCATTTATTTTTATCACAACACAATGTCAACATTTTATATTCTCTATGGTATTTTTATTGTTTTTAAAACAAAAATGTCATAACATCTTATAATCCAGAAAAAAACGGAAACAACATTTGCTCGTTTATCTTTCATTAACTTTTTTTCAACTTTTATCTGTATGAAAAGCAGAATCGATTCATTTCGAATTTTTATACATCTTACATTTTAAATTTTCGCGATTAAAATTAATTATTTTCCGATTATTCTTCTTTGCATAGCAGTAATTTGATAAATTATACTAAAATGAATAATTTCTGTCATTAAACAAGAAAAAAAATAAAAATACAACTATCACTTTTCTGGGAGAAAAAAATTCGAATTCTATCCCTAGGAAGAAAAACCAAACGATTCCGGTGAAGCAATCAAAAACCACTCACCTTCGTCGCGGCCCTACTTTCACTGCCAACCCAAATAAATTAAATCCGGAACTAATCCGGACCCCATATCGTCTGCCACTAATGAAATCAGCGGGCTGAGTTGTCTTCGGAATTTTTTACCAAACGATCTGTTCGGATATATGAAGCGTTAATTGCTGCGACCGTATCGCTCGTGGCTTCGCTTCACTTCATCTGCCGCTCGAACGATTATTTCATTCGCTCGCGTGTGCACAGATTCGTGTTCCAATTTGTCCCCTTCTCTGTCCCTTCTTCCTTTTTCTAATACATGAAGTTTTCCTTTTATATATACCTAAAAGGTCGATTTTTTGTTGAGAATTAATTTTAATCCTTATCTTCTTTCGCAAGCTCACTGTTCACAGCTTTTAACGAAAAATCAAAGAAAAAGTTTAAAAACTATACTTCTTACAAAATTATCTTCATAAATGAACAGTACAAAAAAGAAAATTCCGAAAGAAGTATTGTTTCAGTTAGTTTTGCTGAGCTGTTTTAAGAAAATAAGAAAAAGGGGGGAAGGGACTGTGAAATAGTACACTTAAACTTGCTCTCACTAATTAAAGTCCATCATATTTTGATGCAAATGTGTTACAATTACAGTTATTCTGCACAGGTGATGTTGATACACTGGAGCAAGTGTTGGTAAGCAATGTACCATTATTTTATAATCATCATAAAAATTGATCTTGTCCTTAAAGTCCTCAGGAGAAGACGTGTGAAAGCTCACATGTAGAGGGGTCAACTCAAGTATTGTCCTCGTCACTGGATAGTGCGATTTAACCTTTCAACCATATTGGGAGGGAAAGGAGCGTTTTGTTTGTATGGGTCTACTAAACACGGTTTGGTTTATATTTATTCCTTGACATTTTTATAACAAATATTTTAAAGTTCGCTATTTCATTTATTTTTGTACTTATTAATTGAGAAAATTCCATAAAGCTTTTATAACTTCCTTAGTTTATTTATTGCTTCCTTCCCCCTCTCCCCGTACAATATTCTGTTTGTGTAAGCGGCGTTGGGTACTTGCAAGCTCAATGAAGTAATTGAAATCTTTAATTACAAATTTATTATGCTTTACGTCCATCATTTTTGAAACATTTTTTTATGACAAACAAGATTTCCAGGACACGTTTTCAATCCCTTTTTGGACTGTATTCTTTGCACCTTCTTTTAGGTGTTCCGATGTTTTCGGGTTTTACACTTGCTGCAATTACCAATTGCTACCTTATTATTACTGAGGTATTCTTTTTTTTTTTTTTTATCCTATTATTTTTATTAGGTTTAATCAGTTGTTTCCTCAATTTCTTTAGAAAAAAACATCTTTCGCGAAGTTTGTTAGAAGGATTCACATACTTCAGACATGTATTTATTGCAACCAATTCAATTATATTGTAGAATAAACACATATGTCACCTGCCAGTTTCTCTTTGGTATGCGTGCGCGGCTGATAATTTATCGGTATTACCTACTCCCTTTTCAGTTTCATTGTAGTATCATAAAGTAGTATTTGTTTTCTTTTCTCTCTCTCAATTGAATTTTTGACTTATGGTGCACATTTAAAAGGAGTATTACTGATTTAATCCTTTTCGGACCGCAAATAAAGCAAGAGCTGTGATGTATTTCCTTCATTCTTCAACTTCACAGATACCTTAAAGTCTAATTAAATAGTCAATAAATTCAAAAATCCAACAGAATATACGTGAGAGAAGGACAAAATACTTATCAAAGAATATGATATATCGCGCGCTCTCTCTTATGAATCCCTCTTAACTCAGTTAATCCTAGTTTTCTATGAACACATTTTCCTATGAACTTCTATATATTTTAGTAATACATAGGTCGATTAAACCCTGTGGGTTAAGAAGTCATTTAATTTAATTCATTAAGAAAGAAAGCATTTCTTCAAGTCTGAAAATGTTATTAACTAAATAAATTTATCTGCTTGTTGAATACTTGAAAATAAGGCATTTTTAAATCCATGGAAGCTTTCATGAAATAAATCATAGAAATAGGGTTATTATTATTATTAGACTAATTAGGTAGGAAGCTGATAAAAGCCGAACGAGTAACTCTAGAACCATGTTAACTACAAGTTAATTCAGCAATAGAATGAAAACAATCATTTTTTTTTAACTTTTAAGCCCTGTTTTTTCCATTAATCTGTTCAAAAAATATTATATTTTCTTTTTTCTAAAAAATGAACTTAATTAAAACGAAACTACTAATAAATGATTAATTATTTACAACAACTTACCTAGATACACAAACGTAAGTTATATATAAAAATTTTCATTTTAATTTTAAATTATTTCATACACATTTTACTAAGCAAATCTTATCACATAAAAATTCTATCTCAATAACTAATTCAATTTCAAATGGAAATACACAAAATATAAGAGTGATGTGACAATTTTGTTTATTTTCTTTTCCCTTTCAGATTTTAGTAATGTGTTATGTAATTAGAATACCTGTAAATTGATTGACCAATGATATGTTTTATAATATAAGAGAATGACACATAAGCCGAACGCGATGATGTCATTTTCTACACCGATTTCAAAACTGAAAAGAAGCGTTTCTTTCCGCCATGGTTCCTCCACATGATTCTTCTTTTAAAAAAGAAAATTTATAAATTTTTATATAATAATCAAATTCCGTTATTTTTTTCCAGAAATTTTTGTTACATAACAGTAACTCAGTTTTCAATTGGATTTGATTCAATGATTTATAACGTCGGACTTAGAAGAAGCACGAAGGCTACTGGCGGGGGACCTTGAAATTTTGAACCTTAGTCAAGTGACGAGGACGACAACCTGAACTGGCACCTATCTTTCCAAATTTCTATATTACCCCTACGGGAGGACTTGGAGTCTAAACATATTTTACGTGCATCAGCCCGCTACACTGTAAATCTCCAGTAGCATCAGATTCGAATCCAAGACTTGACAAAAACAAAGCCAGATCAAGTCCACTACCATGATTACTAGGTAACCGCGACCACGTTTTATTATTCCGAAGAAGCCCGGATGGCTTAGTCATCTTTATTTTCTTTTCAGAAATGATTGTAATTATTTTTGCAATTAGCTTAGGGAATTAAAATTAGTGTTTAAAGAAATCTTGATTATGAAGTGAAAAAAAAAATCACAAAACTCTCTCGATTTATTATGATAAAAAAACAAAAAATATTGTACAATTTCTTAAACGAAAAATAGTTCGAATCTTTCTAATGGACAGAGAACCGGGTCAATGGGAAACTTGATCATTCCCTAGAAAGTAATACAGATTTAATAAAACAGCAATTCTAAAAAAAGTGAAATTTAAAATGAGTGTTTGTAATTATGTAAGTAGTTTTTTCAATTAATTTATCCAACAAAGCATGCAATACTTCTCAAGTTATTCAAATACTCAAGTTTTGACACTTTTATCCTACATTATTTAATGAAAACGATACACTGTTAAACTTTCGAACATTTACTTAAGCCTTAATAGGTATTCATTACAAATTGTGTCACTAATTCAATCAAGAAAAACAAAATCTAGGTAAAATTAATGTTGAACGGGTTTTTTTTTTTTTTAAATTAAGTTGCACAGAAATTCAATTTTAAATCTATACTTATTTTTTAAAAAAAATATGATTCTTTAGTTTCTTATTAATAATCGTAACTTTTTGGAGCTTCTAAAATATGGACATTTAAGACCATTAAAGACACACTTGTCTTTTGTAAAGTCTCTTTAGTTAAGTCTTTTGATATTAGAATGTCAAAAAAAACAAAAAAATTAATTAATAATACCAGAAATTAGCATACGTTTTTTCTTCTTAGCTACATATAAAACATTGCTTATACCTTCCACATGAAATATTTTAATTTTGCCGAAACAGAAAGAAAGGAAACAAAGATAAATTATTATCATAACATGAAGCAATAAGTCTTTCAAAAGAAATTAAGATAAAATTCTTCAACATATTTCATAATTTAAAACAGCAACAAAAAATAACCCAATGTTCTTTTTTTTTGCGAGTCAAAACTTATTATCTCGACATTAATTAAAATTCACTGTTAAAGGCTGGTTTTGTAGTGGTAGAGGTAAGATATTATATAAAAAATATAGGCACATTTTGGCATGACAGTTACAGTGCTCAGTCGAAACATACAAAAACATTTTCATGGACTCCATGATCAAGTATATTCCAAAATTTCCCGATTGCAACGTAAAAAAATTAAAGCTTCAACGTCTTTCTTTTTTTTAAATAAAATTGTGATGTTGGGCTATTCGCGATTTTCTCTTCACTATCCTTGGGGACTTAAATTGAGATTGATTGTTGGAAATAACAATTTCTTCTCAACCAAAATGAAACGTGATTATGTTAATTAGATGAAGGTGTAAATAAAGTGAAGTGAGTTAGATATGACAATATACAAGCAAAGAGAAATTTAGAGGACAGAGGACGAGTGGGACTAGCCCTGAGTGTATTGCTCGTAAGATATTGATCAAATCAAGAGTTGTTGCTGACGGTAACTGTCACTGAAGATTTAGTAAAACAAAGCAACTTCGACTGGAAAGGTTTTGGTAAGAGTGTATTATAGTAATAATATTTCATTTGGTGGATTAATCCAAAGGGCCCCACAAAAGAGCAAATATTCCTTAGTCATTATATTACAGAAATTGATAAATAAATAGTTGTGTGAGACTTGACTGGTGTATCCTTGAGTAGGTTATTGACTTTTAGAATTGGTTGTATTTGACTATATTATGGCACAAGAGTCGGGTAGAAGAGGTTCTTCGCCACAAAATATTTCATAAATTCCATTTAACTCTAAATTAACGGAATATTAAAAGGACTGCATATTGCAATTCCTTTTTTCTTCATTTATTTACGCAGGTAGCTTCCCATAAATACACTCTATAATAAAAAAAAAACGACACAACAAGAAGAAGTTGCCCAAATGAAATTACGTGTATAAAGACATTTGGATCGAACATGCAAATGATTAAAATTTGGCGTCCAATGAATGAATAGTGGGACCTACAGCACTTCGGAACTGCGCACTCAGCAGGTGTATTTAAGAAGCGTTTCTCAATCTGATGGTCAAAATTTCTGTTGCTTTGCGATTTAGGATACCCTTCAACGACTGAACAAATGCCTCACCACAGGATTCGAGCTCATTACGAGCAAATGTCAGAGTTTGAAAGTGGACGTACTAATGGATTGAAAGTGGCAGGTTAGCAAATCGGAGAATTTCTCGTCATATGGGTCGAAGCGATGCGACTATTAGAAGACACTGGCAAGAATGGGTGGACAAATGGTAGATTTCGGAGTCATGATGGCAGTGGTCGAACTAGGACCACAACAGATCGAAAGGACAGAGTGATTGTCAGTTCAGCTGTCACAGCACCTGATTCATCGTTATCCACCATCAGACGTGCGTCCTGCACACGAGTGTTCACAGACGGCTAATAGAGTGAAATCTACACTCGTACCGATCACTACCCCACTTGCTACTCACGTCTGCACTCTATCGAGCCAGATTGCAGTGGAAATTGGCTTGATCAGGATGGAATGATGCTGACTGGGGACGTATAGTGTTTGGCGTCGAATCCCGCTGCCAACTGTGTTCTGACGATCATCGAAGACGTGTCTGGAGACGCCCAGGGCAGAGTGCTAATCCTACTTTTACTATTGCAAACCACACAGGCCCTCAACCAGGATTTATGGCCTAGGGTGCCCTTTCCCTTGAAAGCCGGGCGCCTTTGGTCGTCATTAGAGGCACACTTACAACACAGCGGTACGTCGACGACATTCTGAGATCTGTTTTTTGCTACCGTTTCTTTTGCAGTACCCTGGCCTTATTTTTCAGCAAGATGATGCCAGACCTCGTATGGTCTGTGTTGCTATGAACTGTCTTACAGCTTGTCAAACACATCCTTGGCCAGCAAGATCTCTCTCCAATCGAGCATGTCTGGGATAAGATGGGAAGGCGACTGCCTCTACCAGAGAATGTTGATGACCTAGCCCGACAATTGGAACAAATTTGGCATTAAATACCGCAGGAGACTAACAGGGAGCTTTATCACTCTATGCCACGTCATGTGGCAGATTGCATTCCAGGATAGAGGTGGATCAACACCTTATTGAGCTCATTATTTTATAAGTATAATTCTGAAATAAATCATTCAACTTTTCCGAAATTTTAATCATTTTCTATTCTGTACACAATTTTCATATCCGTCAATTTTTGTCTCCATCAGACAACTCCTACTTGGTGCATTGTTTTTTTATTATTATTATTTATTTATTTATTTTTTACAGAGTGTATTTAAGTGAATCAATTTTTATTTTACAGTGAGCTAAACATTTCCAACCCTCGGAAGTAGCAATCGAACAACTAAACTTATTTTCAGATCATTATCAGTTTATATGCAATTATAAATCGTCTGACTTCCGTCTGTTGTGAGAATTTTTTTACATTAGTCTCGTCGTTTTTATTTTCTTTTTTGTATGAATAAAGTTTTGAAATAAATCTGGTGATGAGGAAAAAAAATTGTTACTTCAACGCTTTATTCATTTTTTTTTTTATTTTTTTATTTTGCTTGACTTTTATTTATTAAAAAAAAAAAAAAAAACAGATTTTTCCTGAAATTCTTTGGTGCTTACATAAAGCTTCAACTATTGATAATTTAATCGCTCGCTAGAATCCTGCACTTTACATTACTTATTAAAAATTAATTTCCAATATTATTCACAAATTTCAAAATCTTTCAATAGTTTCTTTATTATTCATTTTTAAAATTAATTTTATTTTTAAAACTAATGGTTAATTTGTTATTCCGTTTCTAAATATCATGATTTATTTATTCATCTATTCCGTTCATCGGTAGTAGAAGAAAAAGCATTAGTGAGGAATTCTCAAATAACATTTTTTTTTTTTATTCTTTTAATTTCTTCATTTTTTTTCAATCGAGAAATGTAACATATTGATTATTGATACGAAAAAAAAAATGCTATTTAAATCAGCCGAATTTGTAAATTTTAAAAGAAAAAAAATTCAAAACATCAACTCCTTGAGATTTACTTCAGAAAAATTCAATATAAATCTATAGTTATTCAATAAAATGATCAGTCATCATGTAAAGTAAACTCAAAGATTTTATGATCAGAAAAGTCAGAAAAAATTTTATTAAAAAAATTATACAAAAATATTAATAATTTGAGCATACAGAGGCTTCCTAAGCAATGACCAATGAATTTAAACGCTTAAAAAGAAAGAAAAAAAGAAAAAGCTCTCAATATTGCCTTCCTTTATCTTATTATTGAACATTGTTACGCGGAAAGTGTGGATTTTGTCGTCTTCTCTGCAGAACGACTACTGTTGCCAAAAAAAATATTACAGTCAAAGTGAGAATACGTCTGGCAAATATGCTTGAATAGGTAGGATTTACTGGCGACAGAATTGGTAACCAAATTCGGTCCCCTACATGTCGAAGTCCCCTAAAGTCACGAAATCTGGCGCCAAAACTGTATGTCGCTACACCAAGGGTCTCCAAAATACGGCTTAGCTGGCTAGATGCGGCCCATCAGACCCCATCAACCGGCCCATGGAGACCTTTATATATACGGAATAAAATTATAGAAATTTACTTGTATCCTTCCAAGATTAGCCGGTGCTTACGATGAAGTTACGTTTTTACAGAATTAAAATGGCGATTTAAATTAAGAGGCACGTTGTATTGAGTTATGTTTGCCAACCGATTACTTCGATGCAAAACCTTATTCGCTGCTTACTTTTTATACTTCATTTCACAATCAATGAGATGAATAACGCCACTTCTTTTCCCAGTCAATGAAATGATATACCGCCATCTAGTGGCAGAGTTTTAAAATAGTTTGCTACTTGTTCAAGACTTGATTATTTTGATCATAACTAGCCAGTTGCGGTTGACTGCTGCGATGAGGTGTTGGTGTCAGTTAGTGGCTAATTGATAGCATTTCTTTAAATTTAATGATAATTTCCTTAGCGTAATTACATACCAGCGTGCATAAAATACTGGGAATATCGTTATTTTAATAAAAAAAATTCCGAATAATCTGAAGAGGAAGCTTTAAAAGCTACTATCTCTCTACCATAAGTGGATATATTTGCAGACTATATTCGAGTAAGTTTAATTTAAGAAATCAATAATTCGTGAAAATTGTTTCGGGTCATTTGCAACTAAAATTGAGACGAAATTAACTCGCATAATCAGGTTAAATGAGGTTAAAACATAGCTTTGGGTACAAACACCATTGCTCTCTGTGTTGCAGATACTGCTGAAAACAATTGTGACACAAACAGCGAAAATTGTAAATAAGTTTCTCCATTTTTCAATTGCAATAGATGAATTCCTGGACAGCTTTTCCACCCCTTTTTTTGGCTTCATTAGAGGTACGTATGAAGACATGAAGATAAAACAAGAGCTGGCTTCCCTACATAACACGTATGACACTGTACAGGAGAGGATATATTCGACGAATTGAAAAAAACATTTGCTGATTATAACTTGAAGTGGACTAACCTCAGTTGCCCGACTGTTGATGGAGAAAAGAACATGAGGGGTAGAAAGAAAGGCTTGGTTGGAAGAGTGAAGCAGATGTGTAATGAAAAAAACATTCCACAAACAATGTTCCTATGTTAATACACAACCAATGTTCCTGAGAAAAACATTCCATATTCACCAAAAAGCTATGTATACTAAATATGTGTATTAAGTGATGTCAGTAAATCTCTTGATTAAGATAATTTGAAGATTTAATAAGGTCTCATAGGTTCAAATATCAAACAGTTCAGAGTACAAGTTAAGGAAGATACGGGCGCATAGATGTGGATTTGTGCACAGTAGTAAGATGGCTAAGTTGTGAGAACATTATAGAGCAGAGTATTTTAATTAGAATGATAGAGTAATGACTTCATGGTAATGAACACAGCCATTGTCCGATGCGATGAAGAACTGGGTGTGGGCTTGCTGCAGACCTACACACCATATCTGATCATTTCAGAAACTTCTGGACAGGGCCAAGGAAGAAAAATCTAGTTTCTGGTCTGTACAGCCATCTTCGGGCCTTCAAATCCTAGAGCTTGTCTTCTTTTGAGCACAAGAACCGGGCCAACAACTTGACGCACTTTCAGTGCAAGGTCCTCATGGCTGAAGCAACAAAGCAATACATGAAAAT
>BMAW01054336.1:263879-425841 GCA_019974015.1 Nephila pilipes
TTAAAACAATACTCTTCAGCGTCTTAATAAATCAATCGTCTAGAGTCATCAACAAGGGCGTCTTCCTCGTTCCGATGACTACCGTCGACTCTGCTTCAAGAGCGGGCTCCCTTCAGTAGCAGAGGCAGCGCCCTCTATGATCGGGTGTTTCTACTACAAACCCACATATATATTAAAGTAATTAATTCTTGATGTGATACGCTTAAAATGCATGATTAGAATTGTTTTAAACATTTTCAACAAAAAAATTAAAAGGTTTTTCTGCAACCCGCAGTAAATTAATAGAAAGTAAAACCAACCACAAATGAGATTGTAACACGTATGAATTTCTGTTTCTAATGAATGTCTTTTTTATCAAATTTTGAATATTATACGTTTATAGATTATACTAAGACTTTTCATTGTTTGTAACTAAATGACCTATAAAACATTTCTCAGTAAATATTGCTTAAATTTCACATCGTAAACAAAGAAATCCGATTCACTGATTAATTCCATATACAGGTATGAGGAACTAATTTTAACTCGCTAGCTTAATTTAGTCAACTACGCGAACGAATACTATTCATAGGCATTGAAATTTGAAACTCTCATAAACGGAATTTGGAATCATGGAACTCAGCATAGAAACTGATAAACTGCCATAAATTAGGATTTGATTGACTGGTACTTGTTGAGGATTAAGGGTTTATTACTTAAGAGTATTATAGGAAGGGGGAAGAACCGCTGCACTCGAATAGACCGTTCGTTAACTACATACGTTTCAAATTTAAAGGAATTTCAGCTTCTACAGAGGAATCCTTGATGTCAATTAGATGGAATTAAAATCTACTTATAGTGCGGGGATTGAAGTTCTATGTTGTTGCCATTCTCAATTAACGAAAAGTCAATTAAGATTCCTGAAAACTAACTTTTATATTTAATTAAGTTAGAGGAATATTCTACACATAATTACTGGATATATTGCTCGTGGAATGAAAGATACAGAAGTTTCGCTTCGAGCGTTTCAGATTCTTTCATTTGAATCTAAATTAAATTTCTGTCTTTCAGTGTGTGAAGATGAAAGAGTACCTGTGATTTTTGAAATTATTCTGATCTGCTTAGGAGAAAATTCACTAATTAGTTTTATATAATGTTACACATGCAAATGAAAGCTTTTTTTTTTTCACTTATGTAAATGTTGAATATATTAGTAATTGAAAAGGAAATCACATTAAATTTTGTATAAAAATTTTGCTAAGCCTGCTTTCAGATCATTCAAAACTAATCGCTTGTAGAGATAAATCTTTAGAAGACAAAACTTAAATAAAATAACTATTTTGTTTTATACATATTTTATTAAGTAGTTTTATGTAATGTTATTATTGAAAATTATTAATTTTTTTCACTTACGTTAATGAAGAATACGTCAATAATTGCATTGAATTACATTAAATTCTACTCAAATATCTTATTAAGTTTACTTTAAAATCTCACAAAATAAATCACTCTTAGAGATAAGTTTTAGGAGACGAAGTTTGGTGTAAGAAAAGCAAATTTTTCCTTATTGTACACACAAATTAAGATCTAAATGATAGTTTCAAATATATATATATATATATATATATATATATATATATCTGTGTGTATATATATATACATATTTATATGTATATATATATAAAAGCTACACAAGCTTTATTAATTACTAGATTTTTAAATATGAACTATTCTTACTTCCTATGAGTTCACTTCTCGAACGTTTCAGGCTTACCTTGTTTTTCTATTAAGCTTAATGAGATTTCCGTTCTATATTATCAAAATAAGAAACTCTCTTCTTAAGATTAGAATGCTGTGAAAGCAAGACTTAATTCTCAAATTGTGATGTTGTGTTCCCCAAACAAATTTTATACTTCCCGATTCCGGTAAAAAGAATTTCAAATCATAATAGCTATTCATTAGAATTTGTTTTTAATAAGAAAATTTATGTGATTATTCGTCGAAAGACTTTAAGTTGAAGGCATTCGTTCACAAAAAAATGCACATTTCTAATCCATATACTCTATTCTTACAGTTAAAAAACACGAAAAATATTTTTTAGTAATATTTTTTCCGCATTTTTAACATATTTAAGAATATATGATTGGATAGCAATTTCTGAGTCATTAGAATTTCCCAAAATTATAATTTTTTGTTATAATACAAATAATATAATTCATATAATAATAAAATTATTTTAATATATTATATTATTATGTAAATGTAAAGCTGTGTATAATGTAAATGTTATACATAATTTTGTAAATGTAAAATTACATAACGTAAATGGATGTAATATATATCATATATGTAAAATTTTATATTATAAATGTTATATATAATATTGTATATGTAAAATTATACAATGTGCATTTTAACATATAAATAAGTTTTAAAAAATGTATAATGTAAATGAAATATAAAGTATACTCTTATGTATTATACTATTATATATTGTATAATGTAAACGTAAAATTGTTTAACTTAAATTTGATATAAAACTATGTAAATGTAAAATTGTAAAATGTAAATGCTTTACATAACAATTGATTGAAACATTTCATAATGTAAATGCAAAAAATTATGTAATAAAATAATTATCAACTTATTAATATAAGTTAAATAGAAATGATAGGACAATTTAACATTAATTTTTTTTTTAATTTCACCGAAAATTATAAAAAACTTAAAAAGATTTTGAACATTAAAATTCAATTTACAGAATGTTGAGAAAAATAAGTAATCGCAAATCAAAGCTTGACTTTGTTTAAAAATTCTCCCTCAGGGTTTCCATTTTTTCTTGTTCTTGACCTGATAGTAACAAATTAAACAAGACTGGGGTCAGTTTTAGTTTGTAAAAATTGTGTCCATTAAAATTACTTAATACTTTATTACATAATTTGAATATAGTGTAAAATCTTGTTTTAACAACTAAGGTAACTTACGTAAACAGCAACTGAAGGCCGCGTTTATTAGATTTTGACGGTCTCCTCTTTTTGTCTTTATCTTTATCAATTACTTTTAAATAGATGAAGGTTGCTAAATAGTTAATACGCTAAATGTTTAAATAAATCGAATATCTTTCAAACGTGAAAATAAACTCTCAGCTTAAATTCCTGTGGTTTTAAAAATATTATGATGATGTGAGAAGTAATTAACAATGTGCAAAAACCATAAAAACAAAAACAAAATACCTGGAGAGATCAATCACAAATAATAAAATAAAATGTATTTTTGAATTATTTTATAAACGGCTAAATTCTGCTGGAAGTGTTATGACAATATTATTTTTGCTGTTTTCTATAGGAACATATTTTCTAAAGGCATATACATTGCCATAAAAATTTGTGCACCAAGAAAAGGTTGTCAGAATAAAACGAAATTTTACAACGTTGATGTAAGTAATGATTACAAAATCAAAGCAAAAGGATCATTTATTGTAGGAAAATTACAAATGAATGGAGGTTTTAGTACCCTGTTGGGGCACCTCTAACATTAATGTATGTGATATGATCTGGCATTGAGACATACAAGTTCTGTGTGATGTCCTGGGACATCTTGTTCCATAATTGCTGTAAACGCGCCTTTAATTCGACCAAACTCGTAGGCCGTTCAACTTGCCGTCCTAAATGATTCCAGATATGCTCGATCAGTGACAAATCTGGGAATCAAGAAGGCCAAGGAAGGGTGGAAATGTAGCGGAGGCAGTCCCGTGAAACCCTTGCTATGTGGAGGCGAGCATTGTCCTGTTGGAAAATGGTTCCTGGGAGCCCTGCTATGAGTAGCAACACAAGTGGCTGAAGAATGTCACGAATGCATCTCTGGACTGTCATGGTGCCGTGGATCAATATTAGAAGTGACTGTGTGTCGTAAGCGATGATAACCCATACCATCACACCAGTTGTGGGAGCGGTGTGCCGCTGTACAGCAAAGGCAGGATTGAGGCGTTCACCACAGGTCTCCACACACGAACACGATTGTCCTCACTGCTGAGATTGAATCTAGATTTGTCGCTAAAAACGGCCTGATTCCATTCGGTCGCAGTCCAACACCATCGAGCGCGACACTACTCGAAATGGAGGCGACGGTGAGTGAGTGTCAATGACAGCACACGAATTGGGCGCCACAATAGTAACTGTCCTTCAGTCAGGCTCCTTGCGATGGTACGGACTGACATAGAGGTTCGTAGAGAAGGTGCTGTCTGTGTATGGATGGTGGATAATGAGAAAGTTGGCGCTATGGGTATGTGTCGTATGATATGACAGTCTTCGTGGTTATTGGTCTGTCGAAGAAGTCCTGAGCCTAGTCGCCATGTAACTCTCGTCCACTGGTCTCAACACCTCCTCCTAGTAAAGTCAGAACGACCTAGATGAAAACTCGGTTTCCATCATCCCTATGATTCATTTCCTCTCGAACTCTGACAGCTACTCATATTGTCTCCTATGGCGGCGTAATGGTATCTCTAGTTAAAAAACGTCCCTCTACAACAGATTAAATACACGCAAACAAGCTCTGCTTACCTGGTTTATAATCCAAGGAGAACGAAAATCAACGCCCGCTGGTGGCATTATGCAATATGCAATCAAGCTGCATTTCTAATCATTTACATATCTGCCTGACTCGTACCTTCCTGTCAAGTTTCGTAACAATCCCAGTCTTACTTCCTGATGCGCAAATGTCTTATGGCAATGAGTATATTTTAGGAAAAAGTTACATCATTAACAATATAACAACCGATTCCTGCTTTTCAAGAAATATATTTTTATTTTAGTGAAAAATATATAAGAAAAGTTGAAGCATGTAACAAGATCTTTCTTTTTTTCTTTTTTTTTTTCTTAAGTTAGTTTTCGCTATTGTCTAATTTAGCAATTCTTAAATATTTTATTCATATTTTCTTCTATCCTAAAAGTATTTCAAAGAGTTTTTTCTTTATATTGCAGATAATTCAAAGCGAAAAACTGTTCTTTGTTTGAATAATGACTTCAATTTTTATTTTCAAAGTGACTCATTCTGAATGGAATCCTTCATATTTGATATGTTCTTAAAAACTCCACAGATTTTTCCTTTTAATGGCATGTCATAGTCATAACTGCTTGAATTTATTGCCAATTACTTTCATTTTATTGATGTTATTTTATATTTAAGGAAGTATTTAGTTACTAGAACAATGAAAAGATTCTTAAGCAATTATTCTACGAAATTAACTTTTTTTTCCAACGAATGTAATACGAAAAGAATTTTAAAATTTCAAAATTTGTAGCAATTATTTTGTTCAACATTTACCTTTTTCTTTCTCTTTCAATGAAGAATTAAATTTAGAATATTTTTAATTTAATTTTCGCGCTAAATGAACAAAATAAAATAAGACTAACATACTCAAAAGTGAAAATTGATTTTCTTAAGAAAATACATTTTTTTTTTTTTAGATTGGTTACATAGTTTCCAAAATTGTTTAAAATTTTTGAAAATATGTAAACATTATCTATTCATTTTTCAAACATTTTTTTTTAAAATACAAGGGACAATGTTGTGAGAAAAAATCAATTCAAAACATCAATACAAAGAACAAGTTAGCTGTACACTGGATTTCCTTATTTTATTCAAATAATAAATGTCATCCAAATAGAATGATAATAATTTTCGTTTATGCAATAGAATTTTAAAATTAGAAGAAACATTTGAGGCTTTAGTCCTATAACCAAGTTTTATTTGGTTATAGGACTAAAATTAATATTTACAAATATTAATACTAAAATAAATATTTACAAATTTAAAAAGCTACCGCTACTCGATAAAGATGTACTCGTTCTTTTTCATTAACGCATAACAGCCACTCTTATTTAATTTCATCTTCATTCGTTCGAAAAGGAACCCAAATGGATCCATTTGTTTCCATTCATTTTGCTTACGAATAATTTCCATTAGTAGTGAATCGTAGAAATCCGTTTTAGAATCAAGAGACTAAATTTAATTATTGACGTCAAAGAAGCATCGATGTTACATTACTGAAAGACCTTTTCTAGAACATAAAGGAGAAATAATTATAATGAGTTTAAAACAAGCAATAAAGAAAATCTATTAATCTAGTGACCAAGTTTAGTTTAATAATAAATATCATCCTGCATTATGTAGACCGCGCTTGTTTTAAAGGTTGTGTAGAGGATAATTTTGAGATATAATTCGAGATAAAAACCAACGTTTTTATATGGTAGCAAAGCTTATATGAAAATTATTGAAATAATATCGCATTGTTAGGCGTGTAAGAACGATTCCCAAAGATTCAGAGTTCTAGCTTGATGGGAAGTTGGTTAAATTAACGGTCGAAAATTTGATGACACACTGATACACACACAAACACACACCAAGTGAAATACATAAAAACGTTGCAAAAAGATTATCTTTTTTTTTCGCTTGATATTATTATTTTTATTATTATTTTATTATTCTTAAAGTAGAAAATCATCAGTAAAATTTAAGTTTTTTTTTTCTATGTAAACTAATAAGTTAAGGACATTACATCGGGAAAAAGATCGAAATTAATTTTTTTAAGAATATACCTAACATTTTAGATATATTAATATAAATCTTGCATTTTTCATTCGTTAATTTTACCATATATGTACAGATGTTAATACTACATTGTTTGATTGAAATCACGTTCTCTGTGACAATTTATTATATCGGGATATTACCAGTGTCAGAGATGAAAAAGTTCAAATCTAAAATTCTTTTTTTAAACTCATCATAATTTCCTATCGTACAGATTCACTTTTTAAAATAAGTTCTTCTTAATCATGATTTATTTCACCCCATATAATTTTCTTCTAATTTATTTCAATTTGGAACATTAATTAATCACAACTTAATACAACGCATATGGAACGAATTGATTTTTTTTTTTTTTTTGAAATTGTTGTTGGGTGTTACACGACTGGAAAATAATTTTACTTTTGGATAGAGAAACTTATATTAATACTTTAAATAAAACAGAAATTTTATTACACTAAAAATATTTTTCTTTCAGTTTCAATCATTTAAGGTTACATCTAAATATATAAAATTGATTGCAATAATTAATGTAAAATGGATTACAGCAATTATTTCGCCTGGAGTTTGACACAATATGCTCCATGAAGATTTAGTGTTAGAAATTCTATACGACAAACCAAGGAAGCAAGAGTTACTGAAAATGTGCTAAAAAAGTAAAGATTTTAATTAAATCTGATTTCATCATAATTTTTTATGAAAACGTACTTTTATTCAGAAGTGAAAATTATCGTTTTTCTTATCTTCTACATATAAAGATCACAAAATGTAGTTAAGTCAGCGATAATTTGTATACATTTAAATTTCTTCGTACGTAATTCTCTCGCACGATTTGTTTTGTTTAAAAACGAAAGATGACATTTTTAAGTTCATTTTTCCCTAAAAATTCAAGAAATAAATAACTCAATTCTTTTCCTGATAGATTCTTCTTAGACTCGGCAGCAATTTTTGAAAAATCCGTTAAACATGGTGTCGGATTGCAACAAGAATTCTGAGACAAGAATGCGAAGGATTAACATGTGGCATTGGAATGTTGGTTCTCTGAACTCGAAAGCCTTTTATAAGCCCAATCGAAAATTTATCTCGTGGCTTCAATGTATATGAATGAGAGGAGTATACGAGTAAGTTAAAAGTCTTTCAAAGAAGTTTATTCTTCACTGAAATTAAACTAGATTGTAAAATTATGAATCTTTCGCTATTGATATATTTTATTTAAAAAAAGATTCTTAAATGAAGTGGTATTTTTTAAAACACTTTCAAATGAATTGAAAAAGGTTTTAAACGATTCTACAAACATAAAGTAAATGCATTTTAAGAATGTTGCTTCATTTAGTTCCACACGATTGAACAATTGATGCTGGAGCGGTTGAAGAGCAAGTGTGCTAAATTTCATTTTATTTCATTTAATCGTTCATATTTATTTATTGCCTTAAAAAACTGGGCAATAAATGGCAAATAATTCCTGAAATTAACTGAAAGGTCTCTAAATAATTAATTCGATAATATTAACATTTTTTTTACTTTCGTTATTCACTTGAATTTTAAAAAAATACATAAGCTCCAGTTTTTTAAGTTTTGAAAGCGAAAGAAAAAAAACTTGAAAGATCAGGAAATATATCAAAATTTAGAAATGATAAGGGTTCCAATCCCAAAAAATTAATTTGATTTGAATGATAATACCTTTTTTGAAATGATTATGAATATTCACCAATTATATTTCTTAACAGTTTCTTTAGTTTGAGGCTGTATTTAAAAAATATTTTAAAATTCTGAAACTGTAATTGAAGATAAGGTAGTTTAAAATTGAAAATCTTTCTTTGCAGCTCTTTCCTGAAAAAAATATAAATCCAAAGGCATTTAACTATAGAATTCAAATAATGAAAGAATCCTCTCAATGAAAGAAGTAAATTCTTTGAGTAAGAGAGATTATTAAATGTTTGTGTACAGAAAGAGTTCATCCGTTTGCGTGAAGAGCTATGAAATGAATACCTTTCATGGTTTTCAGCCATTCTGGATAAGAAAACTGAGAATCTTTTCATTTTTCTGCACGGAGTTAAAAGAAATACTCAAAAATGAATACCTAGACGTACTCATTTTGAAATGAGTATGTTTGTATCAGATTTGAGCGTATACCTTTATCGAATGTGAACATTACAAGTATTCAAAACCAAAAAAAAATGGGAAATCAGCATTCTCAAAAAATTATTACAGATATAAGGACTATAAAAGTTCCTTTTATATACTGACTACGTATTTTAGAAAGTGGGTTTCAAAAACAAATATGGTTTGCTTTAATATTTCGAACTGTATTTCGTATTTACCACGCTACACGCGGTAGAATACAGGAATACTAAAATGAGTATGTACGGATACTCATTTTCGCGTCTTTGTTTGTTTACATTTTTTTCTCAGTCACAACAGAAAGATTATTTTATTTAAGATATAAAAATGTTGTTGAATTATTATTGATCATGATTTATGATTTGAAAATGATTTTCTGTGAGTAGAGTTATTTGTGCTTAACAGGAGTTTTTTTGTCTGTATTCATACTGTATTCACATCGTAATCGTAGCTTAGTGACTACTTACTTTAATTTGCATTAAAATTATTTTCATACAAGTAAATATTTATGTATGAAGCTTATATTTTATAGAATAATATTACAGTATTCAAAAAGCAGTGTTGTTAAAATTTTAAGCCATTTTTTTTTATCGATGACTATACAGCGATGATGCTCGACAAGAAGTCCATTTTTTTTCACTTCATAAGTGTGTAAGGAAACTGTCTTTTTTTAATTGACAGAGAAATTATTATACATTTTTATCTTGTTTTAAGATATATATTTGTATGTAAGGTTTTACTACTTTCGAAGAATTGTACATCCGTATTTTGTTCCAATAATACTGTGTGGTAATCAAAAAAGTTAGAAATGATACATTCAGAATAAAATGTTGACAAAAATAGTTTTTATTCCTGATTAATTTTATTATGAATTGAAGTAAATTTCAGATGCTTTATGACAGGAGTAAGATATTTCAGAATATATATATATATATTAAAGAACATGGTTTTAATTTAAACTCAATTTTAATGTATATTTTGGAACCAAATTTTCACAATCTAATCAGGCATCCTACCTGTTATGTCTCATTGTTCATCATATTATAAGTGATTGTCTTGTGTTTCATCACTATTGTCTCACATTTTTTAAGTAATCCAATTTAAACTCCTATGACTTGGGGTTAGAAACTACTACTTGTTTGTGTTGTAATTCAAAATTTGATTTTTATATAATTAAGGTTTATACACAGATATTTCATATCTTGGTTTATTTTTATAATGTGCCCCAAAAATATTGCAAAATTTTGAATAAATATTTGGTGCAGTATATTCAGATTTTATTCTATTCATGAACTCCAACCTTTATGCACACTGAATAAATAAAACAATCTCTTTTGTATTCGATACATGACACAAATACTATAGATAAGTATAATTCATTATAAATTGTAAAAACACTTATAAATGTTCACCTTAGTACAGGGCCAATCATATTATCTACCCCTTTTATATGTTGATACTTGTATTTTTATTTACACAATTTAACCACTTTATTCATGCATTTCTTTAAGTTAATATGCTTGTGCAGAGATGAATTACTTTGTAATTCATCTCGGTTCTGGTGTTGGTTGGAAGAAACACGAATGACATTTGCACGACAAGGCAACGTTACAGATTCTTAAACAGTACTCAAGATTTATAGAATGTAAAATTTTCTATTTCCTCAAAATTCTGTTCCTTATCCCCAACTGTATCATTCCTATTCAAATATAATTTTAAAAATTAACATTTTATACATATTTTTAAAAATCAGATTATCACTAATATAAGTTTAGGTATGTGTCTTGTTGTTTACACAATAGTTAAAATTTCTCTTCATTTACATTAAAACATATAAGTAAAAATTGTATTGATTAATAAATATTACTTTGAGAAAAAGAATTTAATGCTAGCTAAATATATATTATTAAATTTGAAATTGTATATAGAATTTACATATTCACATATGTTTTTCTTAAATACTGTTGAAACCTATTTGAAACATTATAATCAACTTATGATTTAATTAATTTTGTTTGCAAAACACATTAAAAAACCCTTCAAGGTATAAAATTGCACCCGTTTAAATCATAAATTGTTATATAACTGTTACAGCTTTAATTATTTATCCTGATTAAATGAGAAAATAGTTTAATCCAATATTGCTTTATTTTTTAAACAAGCAGCCTGATAAATATAAAGTGTTTATATATAAATATACTATAATTCAGAAGAGTGTAATTACACTTTAACTATTCACATTTATTTTTCAGAGGGTTTAAAATAATTACAGTACTAGAATAAATATTGAGGCCCTTATTTTTAACATGTCAGAATCAACTGATGATCTAATGATGAATAACAAAATTAAAACATGAAATAATTTGAAATACAAAATAAGCTTAATCAAAACAAAAGACTGAAATAGTCGTTAGCAGCTCAAAAATACATCTGTTTAAGGCAGAAAATAATTTAAAGCTTATATTGGAAGTGTACAAACAAGCGCCAGAAGCAAGTTTAAATAGGCTTACTGAGCAACATTTTAACTACACAATTAAACGAGCATAAGTCTATAGATGTATAAAAACGTACTCAGATTATTTCCTTTCGAATGTAAATAATTGAATAATGTGAGAATTGTATTGAATATATGAATTGAAATAAAACTGATGTACAAGATGTAAACAGCTTGCTCATAGAGAAATCCGATGTTAACTCATACCACATAGGTTTGTTTTGGTAGACATATATGTTGGTAAAATTATTAATTTTTCGCTATGTATGATTTATGACAAATTTAATTATATGCTGAATGTAATAAATATTCACCTTATTTTGGCACATTATTTAAAAAATATTGTGTTGCAAGTTTTACGTATTTACTTAGACACCTAATAAGTCATACTGTTTGATTCATTCAGATCAAAACTGAACTCAATTTTAAGCAACACCAAAACATAATGGCAGTGGCTGTTGCAGTAGAACATAATATAGGTCAAAACAAAATTGAAAAAGTTTATGTATATCATGACACAAATCTAAATGCTAAAATCACATATTTTAAAATTCCGCTTTTAAAGGTTTCTAACCAATAAAATGGCTTACAAGTCTTGAAATAGGCAGGTTTACAAAATACTTTTGTATGCAATTAACCTTTCTAAGAGAGTAATTTGGTGTACAATTTATAATACTTTTCTTTGAACAGAAATTACAAAATGAACATAATCAATTGGCAAAATGAAACATGTTAATCAGTTTCAATACTTTTTATTATTCTATATTCCAAAATTTCTTTACAATATGTGACATTATGTATAAAAATTAAATGTATTTACAAACTAATGCATAATGTATATTTTGTTTTAATTATGAACTGATCGATGTTGTTTAAATTAGATTTATGTTATTGTATAATACGTATTTCAAAAAAAGCTTTAATTGAAAACACTTGTGATATTTCTAAAAAAAAATCTTATTATATTGATATTTTTTTATAATAAAAAATATCAATTGTCATAAGGAGACAAGCTCTGTTCGAGTAAATTTTAATCCATTAACACCAATTAAAAATAACACATGTTTAGGTGGGGGGGACTTTAAAATTCCGTGTATAACACATGTTTTGGGATCTAAGTGTGTCAAAGTTCATAATTCAAAGCAGCAAGAACTGCTTTATAGAATGGATGGTTTCACAGACCAAGCAGAAATTCTTACATGTTATAGTTTATACTATAATGGTTAAGTATATTCCAAAAATATAGCTGTATTATATGGTTGTGTAGATGACTTGCTTCTCTTTCGAAAAGTTAAAGAACTGTCTACATAATAACAATGCAAAAATAGTATATTTATTTGAAACAGCGTTGTTTGAAAAGCATTTTCACTCGTAGTTAGTAACCTGACAAAATGTTGTTGTTTTGAAAGAAGTAAAAAATCTGTTTACCTTTACATATGAGAACTTCCTATATTTTAAATACCTCATTGTAAGCTAGATTAAAATTTAAGCAATGTTGTACGAATGGGGATAGAGTTGGAATATAGCATGGATTAGATAGCAGTGTTTATAAGCGATTTTTAAAGCGACATGCCTTCATCTGCAGGAGTTAAAATATTATTTTTTTTTAATATTCTTGTTTCAAAATTGTGAATGTTTTGTGTTTAAATCCCCGATATCTATGTGCATGATATTCAGAATAAATATGATACGGTTTTATTTTTTCTGTGTACAGCGAATCATTAATTTTAGGTATTAGTTTAGTTATTATGTTAATTCAAAAGTAAATATATATTAGATGGGGGGGAAATGCTGTACACAGTAATGTACAGTATTTTTTACACATGTAAACAATGTACATGAAAAAAATGTTAAGTTTTTTATAATGGAAAATCTAATATTCATCAGAATGTTTCAAGATATTTCTAATAACTTATTATTAAGTGACTGAACGTTAAGTAAAACTCAGTTTTCTGCACATATAGGAAACAAACGATATATTGCTTCTAAAAACAAATATAATTCTTAATGAACTGAATTGCTTCTGTAACTAATAGCTCAGATTCCTTACACATTTGTTTTGAAAAGAATTTAACTCTTGAA
The DNA here is from genome assembly GCA_019974015.1 of Nephila pilipes. Lineage (NCBI taxonomy): Eukaryota > Metazoa > Arthropoda > Arachnida > Araneae > Nephilidae > Nephila > Nephila pilipes. Next base: position 277,141 of record BMAW01054336.1, read on the forward strand.
TCGAATCAATTTTCGTTAATTTAAGATTTATTAAATCACTCGAATTGATTTAAATTTGAGGTATAAGCTCAAATTACAGTTTATGATTACAGTTTATCGGAAGTTTTGTAACAAAAACTTCATAAAGTGTAAAATAATATATAAGATGAAGAAAATGATACTTGCAAATAGAAGAGCGCTTATTTATTTCCCTGAAAATTTTAATTGATATATATTTTTCTGTTTAAAATTCATTTTCGATACAACACACACAGTATCGGAAAATAAATTCAAAACATACTCACTGGATTGTTTGATTCTCATATTTGATGCAGTAACAGATTTACAAATGAATACATGACACTCATTTTTCTATTCCACACTCATAATTGATACAAGATTATATTCAAAAATGAGTATGCGAAGTTTCCATTTTGAGTACGTACAAAAATGAGTATGTGCGAGTCTGAAATATGAGTATGTTGGGATCGGATCTATTTTGAGTATGTGACGTATTCAAAAGTGAGTACGTGAAGTTGCCATTCTGAGTATGTGCTTGTTACTAAAAATGAGTATGTGCGAATCTCAAATTTGAATACGTTGGGATCGGAGCCATTTTGAGTATGTGAAGTATTCAAAAGTGAGCACTTTCTACTCGATTTTGCATACCCGTTTTTCGCAGTGTGTGACACACACATACAGTAAAATAAATGAAAACTAAGTGTAAGTAGATAGGAACGTTTATTATATGTTTCTTTGATATTTTGGGGGCGCTAGTAGTTCCATAGTTTAATAAAAATTAGAAGAAATCAGTTCTGGTCACAAACAATGCTTTTCTCGATTAAGTGCAGCTAAAATGGCGTAGCGAGGGATAGTTGGAATTTTGCATTTTACTAACACCATGGGATTTTTTCCGATTTCCTTTAAATTTCCGATTCCTTCCTATAAAATAAAACTTCACGTATGTGCTATAACCACAGAAGCGGAAATGTTGATGGGGGTGAACAAATGAGACCGGCGAAGAAAGCGTTAAATGTAAAATGGTAGAAATATTTAGCGGGTGTAAAATACAATTGAATTTATTTATACCTAGCTTTATTGTTTTCGTTCTCAGTGCGTTTCAATGATTATCAAAGTAAACAAAAGGGTCGAGTCACAATGGTAAGTAACGAAAAGCAGCGAAAATCAACTGAAAACCTAAAGCGAGTGAAATTGCAAAATCATTTCAACCTTCTTGATAGCTAAATTATACCACCCAAGTAAAACCTATTCCCCACATGCAAATACTGAAATCGAAAGCAGATCAATTAAGCCCACAGAATGATAAACGCCATAAATTAGGGTGGTCACGGTAGTTGAGGAGTTATGGTCGCGAACTCACGGACGGTGTTGTTTTCGACGAGTCGTGGAATCGATTCCTGATGTCACTACAGTGACCACCGTGAAGCAGGTCTGATACACGTTAAATGTGTCTAATCTCCAACTCCTCCCATTTACGTGGTGCGTGAGCTTGGAGAAGAGAGGCCAATTCAGGTTTCCTCCGCGTCACTTACCTCAGGTTCAAAATTATGCTGTCCAGCACCAATAACCCTCATGTTGCATCTAAGTGCGATGTAAATAATTAGTCAATCAAACTAAAGGTTTGATTAGCTAGACCTTGCGAAGGATTAAAGGTTTAATACTTAAAAGTATATGGAGGAAGAGGAACCTATGAAATCGATTAGAATCGATCGATTAGCTACATAAGTATATAATTTATAGAAATTTTTACTTCGTTACTTTTAATGCTTATTAAATGAAATTAAAATATAGAATTCGGATTGAAGTTCTTTGTTGTTGCTATTATATATTCTCAATTAACATAAAGTCTCTCTCTCTCTTTCTCTCTCTCAATAAGATTCCATAAAACTAACTTTTCTATTTAATTAAAGTGGAGAAATACTCACACACGCACACACACGCACACAACATAATTACTGGATGTATTGCTCGTAAATTAAAAGATGCTAAGTTTTCGCTTCGAGCGCTTCGGACTCTTTCATTTGCTTCAAAGTTAAATTACTATCTTCGTGAGAAATGTATCACAAGTGAATGTAAAGAATACCTGCGACTTTTGTTATAATTCTAATCAGTTTCGGTAAAAATTCCCTCACAAATTAATTTGTTTTATGTAATGCTATATATGCAAATTATTGATTTTTTTTTCACTTCTGTGAATGCAATTTACGTTAGCAATTGGATAAAATTACATTAAATTTTACGCAAAAATCTCGTTAACCCTACTTTTATACCATTCGAAACTAATTATTCGTAGAGGTAATTCATAAGGACGAAACTTTAATAAAATGAGAAAAATTTATTTTGTCACTATTTGTATTTCAATTTATTCTGTAAACAGAGTTTCCTTTCAGTCATTCCTAAATCTGAAACAAAAATTTACTATTTCAAATTTTATTGCTGAGAACGGGGAACATTACCAGTCTGCATGTACCATTTTTACTAGGAAAAAATTGCGAGTATAATAAAGATATTCAAGTATATTTCAGCCCTTAACGCTCGAGATTGATTACTATAACGTATACCAACACACTGAGGAAGTGTGATTAAATCATCGACAGTACGTATAATAATGAAACAATAGATACATGTGAGGCTGGATTAAAGAAAGATACTTGAAAATTGAAGCTATAATTTTTTATTACCGAATTAATTTTAATGATTTTTCATCGAATTTAATTCCTCAAACAAATTAGGTTTAGTGAAGAATTCCAAGAATACTTTGAATAATCTGTTGATGTGTGTAACGCCTGGATACTGTGGAGGATGAATTAAGAGTTAGCTTGTTCGGGAAAGTTTTCCGTCTGTACAGAGAGATGAGCGTTGGCCTTCCGGAGAGAAGTGTTGTGTTAACAGCACTGATTTTAGCGCAACATACAGCGCTTGTTTGAAAGTTTTGTCTCCCCGTTTTATGTAAATATGAACACTAAATTGTGTGTTTGCATCATTTGACAATATGGCTATTGGAATATATTCTACAATCTTTTTTTTATTTTTAAAAGGTCAAATGTGTTGTGCTCCATCAAGTCGCTTTTCCTTTTTTTTTTAACGTACCATGTTTTCTCTCTGGTAGTCTTTTCATTCGAAAATCTCCTCTTATTTGCCGCTTTGCAAAAGTGAAATTACTTAAGGGTGTTTTAGGTTTTTTCCTTTACATACTTTTTTATGGAGAATATAAGCATTAACTGCACAAACTTCCAATCCCCAAAGACCATTTGACGACAATTTGCAAAAATCATTGGCATTTTATTAAGGGGACCATGAACTTACGAACGAACTTATTTTGCATAAGTACGTACGTTATAATATCACACACAAACGTGTCTCCGGAGAAGTCTTTCGATTTCTACAGCATTCGTACATGTCGCTAAGTTCAGGAATTATTACAATATTCTTCTGGTGATGAATAAACATTGTAACTGCTAAAAGCATAATAGCACAATGTAAACTGGACATTAGTTGTAAGTGCGACATTTCGTTTCTACCCTCTTGTATAAATCTACAAGTGACGCGACCTCTACAAGTGACGCGAAATCTACCTACGCGACATTCCAACATCAGTCTGCTGATTTCGACATGCTCTGTTTCATTAAATAACATCGCCCCGTAGCAGAGATGTCTTGATGAAAGAGTTCGCCACGTTAATTGCTTTTACAATCAATGTTGTCAAGAAAAAGTTAATAAGAGAATGTGAGAAATACGTTTTTAAAAATATGTTGCTGTCCATTTTTTCATCAGGTCAGCATATGGCCCACTCTTTCTTTTGCGATTATGAGCTTTGTGGTTTCGAAGAACGTTATTTGCTACCATCCTGAAAGGATTTCCAGCTTCTTTTTGAATACCATTGTGATGTATGTGATGCCTGGTGGTGGAAAAAGAAAATTATGACCACCCGGGGCCGCCCCCATAGTGTAGAAGAGAGCGAAAGAGCATCTCAAGAGAGACGCGATCGAGACATACTCGGAAGAAGTTAGGGAATACAAGCCCCGACGTGTAAATAAAAATCTCTTTTTTTTTGTTACTGTTAATGAAATAGTCTTCAGTGCTCTCAGAAAACATGGTAACCTCTCGGGCATCACAACCATATATTACGCCACCGAAGCGTATATCTTTGAAGCGCCAAAGCGTTTGAGGACCTACAAATATCTCCTTTTTTAACTTCGACCTCGCTTGTATGCGGAACTAATAAACTGGAAAAAACAAAAAGAGCTAATTTTCCATATGTCTATAGAATCGGATTTCTTAAGGGGAAATGACAAGAGATTAATGCAGAATGATGCAATTTCTGATTGTTTATGATATTTGACTGCCCAAACCGAAAAAGACTAATAGGAGAATCTCTTGACTGACAAAATGACAACACGAAAGAGAGCAGAAAGCAAATTAAAAGAGCTATATATATCTTAAACACTTAAATAGTAAGGTAAAATTAAAACGTACATGTAAATAGAGAGTATTTATTTATGAAATTTTGAATCGGAGCCATATTTAAATTTTTAATATCAGATTCTTTTTCAAAGCCTTCGAATTAGGAATATCTGGCTACTTTGGCTTATTAAACTTTTAAATTGTTGAACAATGCGTTTTTTCACCTCCCCCTTATTATGATATTCAGCACCTTTGCTTGACACGAGTGAATTTGCGTCTATGTCCTTTATTAAGCAGATTGGGTGAAGACCACGCCTCAGTACTTTTTGAGCTGCAACACTATATCAGCCTATTTTACTACGATTCATTTGTGAAAATGTCTATTGAAAAAAATTCGAAGAGAGCCCTCTAATTTTTATGAGTTCTGTATGCTTTAACATAGTCAAATCTACATTCGAATCGTATGTATTTATTTCTCCAATTTTTTTAATATTGGATAATAATACAGTACAGTCTCGTTTATCTGACATTTGCTTCTCTTACATTACGTATTATCCATCTACCGGAGGCCCCCTTCCCCGAAAAAAAACCCTGCATTAATTGTCAACAAAAATGGCAAGTTGCGAGAGAGAGCGTAGTCTATGTTTTGTTGTTCCCATCTAAACAGCAGCTATTAAGTTACCTCTACCGTACAGTAGGCACTTACATTATGATTCTCCCATGTATCTGTTATTTGCTCCACCCTCATTCTACTCACTATCACAACTCGCTAAGTGCAGTACTTTTATTATACAACACGACAGAGTTAGAAACTAAAATTATGCACATCGAGCAACAAGAAACTTCAGGAATCGACATAATGATGCCGCAAAGATGGCAAGACGTCAAAGAAGAAACTACACTTTTCAGGAAAGCAAATAACTAAGAAAAAGAATCGTAAATCATCACCGTAATATACTTTTCAAATGTATTTAACTTGAGACAATTTTACATCTTGAGAGTTTCTTTATTCAGTTAATTTTTTCTGTTGTTTTGTTGTAAAATATTACTATTAGGGTCACAAAGTGTAAAATTATAGCTCGACATTTAATAAACTTTTTCTAAACTCCTCCCAATTATCTGACATTTATTGTTATCACTTAACTTTCAGAAAAATTTCTCTTTTTAATTAATATTATTACGTTCTATTCCTATCTTACTGACGGAAAACCAGCACAAGTTACAGGTTACCGCTCTTGTTTGAGTCGACCACAACAGTAAGGCACTTTGATACCATGCTATAATTTTGTTTGTTGTTGTGATGCAAATACTTTTGTTTATTTCGCCTAACAACATAAATATTTTTACACACGCAATATTTTTTTTAATTATATGGAGGAGCACAAAAAAAATCCTGCATACAACGGCTCGACTTCACCTCCTCCCCCAAGAATGGGTCTGAGTTTCCTAAACATTTCTGATGCATCATCGAAGCAAAAATGCAGAGCCAAACGAATATTGAATTCAACTTTAAACGAATATTGAATCTGACTCTCTCTGTTGATCTGAATTATAGGCTTTATTTTAAGCTACATTTAATTGTAAAAAAACCTAGTTTATTAATAATTCGAAATAAAAACCAACGTTTTTAAAAACAATGTTTTTATATGGTGGCAAAGTTTATTAAAAAAATTATTAAAATATTAGTTAAAACTGGTCGCAAATATCTAAATATTGCATTGTTAGGCAAATAAGAACGGTTCCCAAAATTTCAGAGCTCTAGCTTGATGGGAAGTTGGTTAAATTAACAATAGACAATTTGATGACACACTGATACACATACATACAAACACACACCAAGTGAAATACATAACAACGTTAAATCTAACTAAAATTAATTAATCCGGTAAATTAAATGGTTGGAATACAGTTTAGTCAAACCACTCTTGGAGACAGGAATTATTTGGCGGTATTTTGCCAAATGTTGCTAAATTGGTCCGCTTCACGGACTTAACATTCAGCCAAAAAAAAAAAAAAAATCGCCAAGTTTGGCAATTATTCAAATTGCGCCAAGTGATTGGGCTAAACTGCATTATTTAAAAAAATATGAGTTAAAGCTTGTCGCAAACGTCTAAATATTGCATTGTTAGGCGAGTACGAACGATTCCCAAAATTTCAAAGCTCTAGCTTGATGGGAAGTTGGTTAAATTAACGATCGAAAATTTGATGACACACACACACACCAAGTGAAATTCAGAAAAACGTTGTAAAAATAGCAATATCTATGTAGTATTTTAGAAAAGAGATTCAAGAAAAATTGCTTCACATAAACATACACAAATATTGAATTAAGTCATAATACTACACAAACAAAAATTTACGACAAGTAATGACGATTTAACGTTGTAACTGTTTTGCTCTATCTCATAACAATACATTGATCATACAATACAGCTGCCGAACATCTCAATAACAGCACCCTCTACGACACTTGCGATAGCAGGATTGATTGATTATTTAATTAGTCACACATAGAAGCAACCCGAGGGTTTTAATTTCAAAAAATCATGAACTTATTCAAATGAGAATTCAAAATAATATTCATACATCTTATAAAATAGTTTTTTTAAAAACTTTTTAAAGTTTATTTTATTAGGTTATTAAATAAGTAAAACCCGATGTTATTTAATTCAATCTGTCATTTCTTCTTTTTTCCCTTTTTTCTCTTACTTTTCCGAATGTACGAGTGTTACTGGATTCCTATATTCGACAAAAATCATTTATCATTTAAATGTGGCACTCAATTTTCCGAAGTTACTTTTTCGTGTTTTAGTTAAATGCGAGAATAAATTCGTAGCTAAGCAATTTGTTTAATATTTGTTCTAATGTATTTGTAAAATTACTTTCTAAAATAACTAAGGTATTTACTTTAGGTTGAAAATCTTCATTAATACATTCTCAAAATATCGTTTGATAGTAGATCAACTTTGAATTTTGCCTGCAACTGTTATTAATTATATTTGTTTGAATGAAATCGCTTGCTATTTTGTAAAAATATTTTCATAAATGTATTGAGTTAAAAAAAATTGTTGTAAATTGTACTTCGAAAGGCTTATTTCACTTATGGCTAATGGGTTTGTCATATAATTTCCGATTTCTACATCTTACATTAGTCAGTTCTAGCTGTGATTGTGAAATTGCTTTGGGGTTATTTCGTCGAACAGATATTTTTATTCATGAAATTCTTGGCAATAATGTTGATTTAGAGCGACTCTTGCAGCAACTGAATATAGTTTGCAAATGGATCTTTCACAGCTGATATGTTTTATTATCTATACCAATAACAATAATTTGCTTGGAGGAATTCAGTTTCAATGAACGGTGTTTTAAAATTGAATTGCATTTTAATCACTTTATATAACATCCGCATTAAAACAATATTCTTGACGAAGTTACTTAGCAATAAAAATTCGCGCAAGAGTGAAAATAATTGATTTAAAATTATCTGCAATAATAAATTGGAACAAGTAACAAATCAAAATTTATGAATTATTCAATTCAAGAGCATACGTTAAGATTACTCTTTTTTAAGGCCTGAATGTAATATCCATTAGAACGGAATAATATTTTAACGAAATAATCATCACTCTAACATCTAATAATGTATATTTTACTTTAGAATAAAATATGCATGAATTCTAAACGTAAACAAAATCTTACTTTTGTTGCTAGAATAAAGAATTCGAACACTATTTCTTCTTATTTAACGATTCTCGAGACAATTTATTCGCATTTTATAAATTTTACTTCTAAAATACATATTTCAAAATTGTTTCTCTTGTTATATTTTCTAGAATTCAAAGTGAGAAACAGTTGGCTTGAGTAGTGACTTCGACTTCGACTGTTAAAGCGAACCATTTTCTGTGTGAAATCATTTAAAATGAAATATTCTTTAAATCGATAGAGTTTCGTTTAAACGCCATTTCGTAGTCACAAGTGTGGAAATTTATTTCCAGTGGCTTTCATTCTTTATTACTTCGGATTCGGAAAAAAATATTTTTTACGATGAGAACTTTTTTTTCCTAAATTCGTGATTTACTCCAACGTTAGTAATACCTAATGGGAAATTTTGTAGTATAATACAATCAATTAGTTCCATATTTAGAAATCTTTTTCGGTGATAGGGTTATATTCGATTTTTCCCCTTACTTTCTTATTTAATGAGTAAAAAAGGAAATTGGTATAGTTATATGTATAAATAATTTCGTTTGAAATAGTCTTATTACAATAATTAATGGACCTTTTACATGGAGCTTTATAAGTTGTAGGAAATGAAAGTAAAAAATTAAATTAAAGTCGTCAGTGTTTTAATATTTGGAAACGAAGTTATATAACACAAAATGCTCGTACAATAACTTCAAATTCGCTTCAATTTAACTACGGTATTTTACAAGTTCAGTATCTTTTCCTGTCGGAAGCTTTAATTGCAGGACTACTATATGATAATAAGGTACCCGTATTAGGAATGGGAAATAAGAATGGGTAACTCAATGTAGAATTGACCATTTATCGTTTTTTCCTCTACGAAATCCATGAGTATTATACTCTTCGCATTCTAAAAAACTCTTTGCCATAAATTTTTCCGACCAATGAGACAATTTTCGCCTTATTTGCTTGCAGTTTCATCGGAAACAACCCATAGTTTTGATTGTCGTTTGGTTTCCAGTGCGTAATGCTGATTCCGGGTCTCATCGGCGGGTCTCATCGGTGGTGGCAATTCGGTGCAAAAGGACGACGATAACTAGACGCTGCTCCTATTCAGTTTTGGTTTGGTAGAAAATGATTGCAAATGAATCAGTGCCAAATTTCTTTTGGTATCATGGAAACTCCAAATTTGGCTTTTAACGATGGTAACTTCAACTTACCTTTACAACGCTATTTGTGCTCAAATACTGCTGAATACTTTTTGAATCACCCTCGTAAATAGAATGAAATAAATTGATGAAATTAATTTCTATTATAGTTATATAATACTACAAAAATATTTAAAATGGTATAAAAAAATTTTTATACATTTGAAATCTGTCCTACATTTCACAAATTCATATATATCAATATAAATAACATAGTTTGGGCCTTTAAAGCCGGCTATATATACTTAAAGGTCTGGGACTACTGCAAATTGAAAGCACTATCATTACTCAGAAAAGACGACTTCGCGCTTTTCCATTAGCGCTTAACTGATTTTACGATTCTTCTATTGATACAAAAAAAAGAGACCCATCGTGCAAACGAAGAGTTTTCATAACTCGTAATTCGGTTGAAAGCTGTTCCAAGATCGAGAGACTAAATTAATTAAGGTTCACATCAAAACAACATCGAAGTTACATTACTGTAATGCTTTTTGAGAAAAGTAAAAGCTGTAGTTTAATATAAGGAAAAGGGATTTTACTATTAATATAATGTATGTGATTATGTCACATTGCATTATGCTAGGTTCGGGCTCTTTTTAAAGAGTTTAGAGCGGTTAATTTCGTTAAGTTATTATCTTTCTTTTTGTAGGGGTATTTTTTGTTGTTGTTTATTTTATTTTAAATAAAGTTACCTAACTGTGAGAATCGTGGATAGATTGTTTGTTCCTTCAATGCAAAACGAACACATTTATTTTTGTTCTTTCACGTAGGAAAAGGTGAAAAAACAAAAATAAATTTGAAAACATGGCATTGAATTAAAATTAAAAATAATTAAATTCATACTGGAAAGTTTTTTATTCGGTTCATTTTAGAGAAATTTCATGTCCATAGCAATTTTCCTAATTTACTTTTAAAGAAGGAAATAAATATATTCTTACATTACTCCCTAAGGGAAAGCGATTCGTTTTTGGGAAACATAAAGAAAATCGGAAGCACTAAAAAGTTCTTGTAACCTCGTAATATTAAATATATTTACAGAATGTACACAAATTAAGTAGGTACGTCCTTTCAAATATTACCAGTCATTATTTTTTAATATAATGATTACTATCGTCGCGACCGAAATCTGAAGCATGTTTCCTCAAACTCAATACTATCTAGTCACATGGCTCTGAAGAGTGCCATCTAGTCGAAATGTAGGGCTGTGTTATTTAAAACTCTCCGAGTTACCTATCCACTTTTATCTTTTTTTTCAAATCTATAAATAGACTCAATTCATTCACTCATTTTCCTTCATTGTAAAAAATATATATTCGACATTTAAAATACGTTTCGAACTATTTGCAATCCCTTACAGTAATAATTAAACATGAAAGTACACGATTCATCCAGACGTAAAGTGTTTTTATATGGTTAAGGTCATGCACTTGGCGGAGCTATTAAGCAGTTAAAAGAAAACGGGAAGAAAAATTTTGATCTTAAAACTTCTTTTTCCCCAACTTTTTATATTTTACAACGTGGGTTTTATAGAGTTTTTCCCTTTCAACTGATAGTTTGGGGATTTTAAATGAATGAATTGAAAATTTCGTCTAATAAGTGATATGTGATTTGTTCAGATTAAATTAGAGTTATTGAAGTGCAGTAAATCGGTCCAAAGAATTGCAATTATAGCAATGAAAAATTTAATACTGAAGTTAGTCGATGGTAGAGATAGTGAACGAAATTATCAATGTGGGACATCTATATCAGATCTGCATTGAATAAGGAACTTTAGAAGCGAACTCAGAAAGGATCTACAAAAAATTAATGATTCGAACAGTAAAAATACATTCATTCAACTGATGACAAGTTCTGGACACTAAGATGGCCACGATTCAAAAATAATACAGTTCATTTTAAATGAAATAATTTGTATGTTAAACTAACCATTTTAAAGATGCTTGGAAGCCAAATACGCATTTCAACTGCAAAAATTCCTATCCAAACAAAAACAATTTCGTCTTCCATCGGCCAGAACATGCGTCGTCAGCTCTATTCTATTTTTCTCTTGTTCAATCTTTCCCAGCTCATTTTTCTACAAACGATATAAGCACTTCTGTTGTAGTTTTACTAGGCGGTCGCCTCGGCAGCGCAATGGTTAGCGAGCATTAGATTTTTTTTCACCTCGGATCCTTACTCGAACCCTCATTTATAAGCTTTCAAAGAACTCGAAACCGATTAATTTGGTTATATAGATACTAAATAATTGTATTAAATGTTAAATCAGACACGACAAGAGTTATAAAGATCCTTTCCACACACAGAGTAGGATAAGGATTGATTAGTGCATATTTATAGATTTGAACAAAATAATTTTGTTTCATCTCTGTATAATTTCTTATTCATTAGATCTGAGTAATAATTGTTTATAAAGTTAAATAATGACAACAAAAGTAAATTATAATTGAGTGTTACAATTTTATTTATATTTTTCTCTTTCCTCTAAAAAAATATCTTCCAAAAATTCTTACTCGTTATTCAAATTTCAAAGCAAGAGATTATTTTCTCGGATAATACCTACGACTTCAATTTCCACAAAAAAGTAATTTTGTGTGCAATCATTCACAATTAGATGCTCTCAAAATCGAAGAAACATTCATATTTTAGTTCATAACAATTCTTTTTTGGCAGTCCTCTTATATTTCATTTACATTTTCTCCCTTTTTCACATAAAAACTTCAAAAAAAAATTTCTCATTCATAATTTCTCCCTGAATTCAAAGCGAAAGAGTATTTTTTCGTATAAACTGCAACTTTTATTGCCGCAAAAAATAATTTTAGTGCACAGTCATTCGTGATTAGATACTCTCACAATTGAAGGAATTTTCATTATATGGAATCTCGTAGTCATAACTGTTACTATTTATTTCCAGCAGCTTCCGCTCATATAACTGTTGCACACTTAAACAGAAATTTATTCTAATACACTATTATTATCGCAGCATTTTTACATGATTAGCATTTTGTTTCAGAAATGGTCAATCGTAAAGAAAACAAATTTTAAAGTATAATGCCAATATTTAATTTAGTGTCTTGTCTCTCTTTTACGATTTTAAGACAAGATTATATTCCGAATATTTTACGTCTCGGTTTCCTGTTAAAAAAAAAAGATCAAACAAGAGTGGCAGATTCAAGAATACCTTTTCCAACATTTTGATTCTTATTCCATTATCTTGCTATATGTATTATTTAGGCACAAATCTTTTCATCAATTTTTACCCATTTCTTGATAAGGTAGAATCTTGAAATATTGCACACAAGCTCAGTATGAATGATAATGCAGAATCTATAAAACTACAAATAAAAAAACAATAAAAACTAAAAAAAACTGTTGACAATTTTTTTAAAAAAAATAAAGATAAAAAAAAAAGAAAAGAAAACATATGAAAATTTTAAAAAAAACAACACTTTTACGTGGCAAAAGAGTAAAAAATGATTTTTCTTCGGCCAATAAGAAATTAAAGGAAAATATGTTTAAAATGACAGTTTATCATCATCATAAATAAAAAAAAAATACTTTTCAATTCAACTGAATGTTTTTGACTGAACCCTGAAGTGTTGTGCGCACTCCAACTGTCTAATTATCGAACTAATGATAGAACACAACATTCAGTGTTTAGTCAAAAACATTCAGCTGAGTTGTAAAACATTTACTTTTTCTCTTATTTGTGATAATGATAAACTGTAAATTTTCATTCAGAACATTTTCAGTATATTTATTTTCTGTCCAGTTTATTTTCATTTAATTTCTTACAAATCGAAGGATTTTTTTTTTACTTTTAGTTCCTTTTTTACCCTTTTGCCACATAGAATTTTTTATTCATTATTATTAGCGTCGTACTTTAGAAACAACGAGGGGTATTGGCGACAAACCTCACAATTTAAATCCTCGGTTTAATGACGAGGACGACATTTGAGTTGGCACCTACCTCTCCAAACTTTCATACCACACCTCCAATGGAAGGACTCGGAACTTCCAGAGCTGTAACATGTACCAACCCCTCTACACGTCTTCTCCCACAGAAGTGTTTTTTGTAAACTTATATGTATTATTTTAAAGCCGCTTTCGAGTGCAATATAAAAGAGACAAATCACAAACTCGAAAGGCTTTTTCAGAAAAAAAAATATCCCAAGCTATTATAAAATCAATTCTTTAAAATTGGGAAATGGTCAATAACATATAGCTACACGCGATATTCCCTCCGACCAATCTTGGAGACTTGTCTACCTGAATTGTTTAAAAAGAAACCACAACCATTAAAATGAAACGTGATTAGATTGAAACTGTGAAGAGTAATGAATGGATTTAATCAGGTGCATATACAAGCGGCGAAAAATTTAATATTGAGGTTGGAAGCTAGTTGATGATAGCGAATCAAAGCGAGACTTACTCACTTGATTCCGAGTGAATCGGTAAGAGATAATTTAATATTCCAAACTATAATACAAGCGCTTTCAGACCAAGTAACAAATAAGATTGGCATCAACTTAAATATTCATAACCTGAACAAAAATTAATTAGTTTGATTCACTTGAAAGTGAATTTCCTTTCATTCAACTATTATCATTGACTCAGAATTATAAATGCAACGGAAAATGAAAATGAAAACTTGCGACCATTACAGTTCTATAAACAAAGTTTTTATTTTAATGTGAGAATTTCAAATTCCATTTAACTTTACACAATTTTTCCACGCCACGCCTCTGTCAGAACCGTTTCCCTGGTAATAACTAAACAATTTAATATACCTCTAAATTATGATGTTTTTAACTCGTTATTTTTAGAGCTGTTTTGTGTATTCCAGAGTTTATATCTGTCATCATGCGTAAGGTAATAGAACTGTACATATCACTATACTTCATAATAATGCATATGATTATGAAACTTGATTGAAAAGTAATGCCTCCATGGAAAAAAAAAATTATTATGTTCTTTGCCAATTCTTGTCGCACATGAAAGCTACATGTATCTTCCATGGAATACATCATCCCCTTTTCGTCAAATTCCTATCTCTTTCTACACAACTGGGCCAAAGCGTGACCAATTTAGGAATTCCAATAATTGAGGTCTACACCAAGATTCAGTGACTGATTTCTCCTAACTATTAGAACGAAAAAGATGTTCCTCACAGTACTCTTTCATCTTTTGGAAGAGATGCAAAGTCGGGTGCAATGACACCTTGCTGCTTCGACCTTATCTACATGTTGGTAAACATCTACTATCAGCACACTTGAGAATAAAGGAAACAAAATCGGTACATAGAGAATGCATGTGGCTTTCAGGTACAAGAAGAGTTGGGAAAATCTATGAACAAATGTTTTAAAGTTATGGCCTTAGAAGCATTACTTTTCAATAATGCATTGTAATCATGCTTGGAATTTTTGTTGAAAGACCCATCTTTTAAGACTAGACTTACGCGTTTTTGCTCTTTTTTTCCTTGTTCTATCATCCGTAACGTACCAAAATAAATGTTTGAACAGTAATACTGGCTGATTCAATAAAAAAAATTTCGAAAGAAAATAAATATCTAACGCTGTGAAGTTTGAATCAGACTGTTATCATTTCCTTGGTGTGTGTATATGTAAACCATTAACGTGTGAAGAAAAAAATCATTTAAAACAAATCTAGGCATGGCGTTAACGCTTTCATATATGATTAGTAATATCTTTCAAACGCAAGACTTTCCTATATGAATAGTAATATCTGTCATTGTAGGGTTATAGCTATTCTTGTCATTAGGGAATCAAATATTATTAGTTAGTTATCTCTTTAATACCAATAAATATCGGGTTCTATCTCAATTGCCTGCAAAGACAATTTTTTGTCACTGTTTTGGGTGTTGTTTTCAGAAATAATTCGTCCCTGAAAGTATTCCTCCGAAATTATACAGGGTGATTATAGTTAAAGTTGCACTTTCATGTGGCTGCAAAAAAAAAAAAAAAAAAAAAAAAAAAAAAAAAAAGAACTACAGGACATAATGATCTAATATTTTATCTCAGTATGCGTGAAGCAATGGAAATTTGTTTTAAGATAGAAAAATAATAGTTCAAAAGTGATCATAGGAGGGTAAAAACGATTACTGTGTAAAATATATGCGAATTTTAAGACACTAATTAAAAAACGTGACATGAGCACCGCACATTACACGTGTGATAAAAAGGCGGAAAATGTGCAGTTCCTTTCTATTCTGCCTCTGAGATGATAGTCATGACTCTGTTATTGAAGGATGGAGCTCTGCTCTTGAAGCTTTTTTACAAGAATGGTGACTGTGTGGCAATTGCATTGAAGAAATTCTGGACAATAAAAGGTTTAAAAAGAAACTCTGGTCCGATTACAGCATTCAATCTGAGGAAAATTATAGATAAATTCGAAGAGACGGGCACATTTGACGTGAAATGTGGACGAGGGAGAAAATCAATTGTTTCGACGTCAGTAGAGTATGTGCTACAGCATTGGAGGAAGGCTTATATCCGAAGAATACAAACAAACACCTGAAGCAAATTTAAATAGGTTTGCCGAGCGATATTTTAACAATACAATTAAACGAGAATAAGTCTATAGATGTATAAAAATATACTCATATTACTTCCTTCCGAATGTAAATAATTGAATGATATTAGAATTATGATATTAAATATATTAATCGAAATAAAATTAATGTACAAGATGTAAACAACTTGCTCATAGAGAAATCCAATGTTAACACATACCACAAAAGTTCGTTTTGGTAGACATATATGATGGTAAAATTATTAATTTTTTGCAATGTATGATTTATGACAAATTTAGTTATATGGTGAATGTAATAAATGTTCACCTTATTTTGGCACATTATTTAAAAAATATTGTGTTGCAAGTTTTATGTATTTACTTAAATACCTAATAAGTCATACTATTTGATTCATTCAGGTCAAAAATGAACTCAACTTTAAACATGTGCAAACATCATAACATTATGGCAGTGGCTGTTGCAGTAGTCCATAATATAGGTCAAAACAAAATTTAAAAAGTTTATGTATATCATGACACATATCTAAGTGCTAAAATCACATAATTTAAAATTCTGCTTTTAAAGGTGGCTAACCAATAAAATGGCTTGCATGTCTCGAAATAGGCAAGTTTACAAAATATTTTTGAAGGCAATTAACCTTTCTAAGGGAGTAATTTCATGTAAATTTTATAATACTTTTTTTAGATCAGAAATTACAAAATGAACCAAATCAATTGGCAAAATGAAACACGTTAATCAGTTTCAATACTTTTTATTGTTCTATATTCCAAAATTTCTTTACAATATGCGATATTATATATAAAAATGAAATGTACTTACAAACTAATGCATACTGTATATTTTGTCTTAATTATGAACTGATCCATATTGTTTAAATTAGATTTATGTTATTGTATAATAAGTAATGCAAAAAAGTTATGCTGTCATATGATCATAATGCTTTGCTTTAATTGAAAACACTTGTGATATTTCTAAAAAAAATCTTGTTAAATTGATATTTTTTTTTATAATCATAAGGAGACAATCTCGGCCCAAGTAACTTTAAATCCACTAACACCTATTAAAGATGGCACATGTGTTTAGTAAAAAAAACTTTAAAATTCCTTGTATAACAAATGTTTTGGAATCTAAAAGATCATAATTTAAAGCAGCAAGAATTGCTATGTAGAATGGATGGTTTCACAGACCAAGCAGAAATTCTTACATGTAATAGTTTATTCTAAAATGGTTCAGTATATTCCAAAAATATAACTGTATTAATTGGTTGTGTAAATGACTTGCCTCCCTTTCGAAAAATTACAGAACTGTCTACATAATAACGATGCATAAATAACATATTTATTTGAAACAGCATTGTTTGAAAAGCATTTTCACTCGTATTTAGTAAATTGACAAAATGTTGTTGATTTGAAAGAAGTAAAAAATCTGTTTGTCTACCTTTACATATTAGAGCTTCCTAATGATTTTAAATGATACCTCATTGTACGCTACATTAAAACATAACCTATGTTTTACGAATAGGGATGGAGTTGGACTATAGTATGGATTAGATAGCAGTGTTTATAAGCGATGTTTTAAGACGACATGCCTTCATCTGTGGGAGTTAAAATATTATAATTTTGTTTTAATATTCTTGTGTTCAAAATTATTAATTTTTTATTTTTAAATGTCTGATATGTTTGCGTATGATATTCAGAATAAACTTTTCAAAAATATTATATGCTTTTATTTTTCTGTGTACAGCGAATCATTAATTTCAGGTATTAGCTTTGTTATGATGTTAATTCAAAAGTAAATATATATTAGATGAAAAAAAATGTTGTACACTAAGTTTCCTTCAATGGAAAATCTAATATTCATCATATTTTTAAGATATTTGCAATAACTTATTAAATGACTGAACTTTAAATAAAACTCAATTTTCTGCATGTATAGGAAACAAACTATATATTTTAACGAATATATATATTGCTTCTAAAAACATAAATATAATTCTTAATGAACTGAATTGCTTTTGGTACTACTAGCTCAAATTTCTTACTCATTTGTTTTGAAATGAATTTAACTCCTGGATCGAATTTATTTTCGTTAATTAAAAATTTATTAAACTACTAGAATTGATTTAAATTTGAGGTATAAGTTTGAAGTACAGTTTATGATCACACATAACAGTTGAATTTTTGTTTCTAAAAGTAACAGTTTTGTTACTCTCAGTAAATGCAAGAATTTTGATTCGAAGTTTAGTAACAAAAACTTCATAAAGTGTGTGTTAAATATTATGTAAGACGTAGGTAATGAAACTTGCAAAAAAAGGAGCGCTTATTGAAGTTGATATATGTATATATTTCCGTTTAAAATTCGTATTCGGTACAACAACAGTATCGAAGATAAATTCAAAACATACTCACTTGATTATTGGATACTCACATTTGATGCAGTAACACATTCACAACTAAATACATGATATACTCATTTTCCTATTCTACACTCATATTTGATACACAGAAATCTTCAAAAATGAGTATGTGAAGTTTTCATTTTGAGTACGTACCTGTTACTAAAAATGAGTACTTGCGAGTCTTAAATTTGAATACGTTGGGATCGGAGCTATTTTGAGTACGTGAAGTATTCAAAAGCTAGTATTTTATACTCTATTTTGGATATCCGTTTTTCGCAGTGTTTTTTGTAACTTATTTTTCAATTTCTTTGAGATGCTTTTATACAAAGTGAGAGAAAAAAAGTAATAATGAAAACCATTTTTTAATTTATAAATTTTTTTATATCAAATATATTATTGATTTATAAAGTAAAGTAAATTTACAAAATTAAGAGCTAATTGAAGTAGACTTCAACAACTTAATAACATTAAATTAAAACAAATACATGAAATAAATTAACTTAAAAACAAGTACATTCAATTTTATGCATCAAAAAAGTAAATAGAGAACATTGAAAACAAAAACAAAGCGAAAAAAGTAGGAATTAACATTTCGTTTTTTCTGCTTTACTCTGGAATTTATACCACCTCTTAACTTTTAGGTATAGGTGCTACTAAATTTTTTATTAATTTGGGCGATATTTTTTGCCATTCCTCTGTGACAGTTTGTGGCGAGTGAGTATTTTTGTTCTACTCTTGTGCCATAACTCAATCAAATATAACTAACACTAAAAAGTCAATAACTTACAAGGACAGTCAGACAGTAGACAAACCTCACACAATTATTTATTCAATAATCTTGCAATATAATATCTGATAGATGCCTGCATTCCAGGATAACACCTTAGATAGATTCACCCGTTCAACTAAAACCGAATTAAGAGTGTCTTGCCAAAATTTCCCCAGTTGAGTTTGACGTGATCTCTTGACTTCACTACGATCACTATCGCCCGTAGCAACTCTTGATCTCGTCTACCACCTGTAAGTCATATACTCAATGCTATAACCACTCGACCTCTATCGTCTAACTTTCGCTTTGCTTATATATTCTCCTATCTAACCCATTTCACTTTATTTCTACCTGCCTCTATTTTGCCTAATCAAGTTTCATTTGGGTTGGGAAGAAATTGTTATTTGCAGCAATAAATCTCAATTAAAGTTTTCAAGGTCAGTGAAGAGAAAACCGCAAATAGTACAACGTAACAAGTTTTTTTTTTTTTTTTTTTTTTTTTTTTTTTTTTTTTTTCCAACTTGTCCTTATTCGAAATGATTTTTTGGTGTACTTTTTTCGTATTAAGATATGTTCATAAATTCTCAGTGTTTCGGTGAAGGGTCCAAAGTCTTAGGTTCTCAGTATATTACCATTCCTTCAAAATCTTTGATGTTAAGTTTGGGATCATTATCAAGTTTCAACTTCGTAGCTATTCCAATTTCTCAATGTTAGAGGAAACATTTCCTTTCAAAATAGTTAGGTAGCTCATTTTATTCATTGCAGATTCAATAAATACTAAATTTCCGACCCATGTTGCCGCTATTCACACCCAAACCACCATATAGCCACTCTCATGTTTAATTGTTTTAACTGTATACTTACCGCTAAATTCTTCCTTCTTCAAATTTGTGACGGCTTATTTGAGCGGAAAATTTCAGATTGTTTTTCATATCTAAAAAAAATGTAATTCCAAATATTTTGATCCCTGTTATGATGCTTTCTGGCAAATTGTGCTGGTTTGTTGTTAGAGATGATTGTTTTCTTACGTGGAATTCTTTTGTTGTCGGTCCACGATAATTCGCTAGTCCACTTAATACTCGGTTTTCCTATAGCTCCCTTTTTAAGAGATTGTGAGGCACTTGCGCCCTCTAGTTGTGTAGAGTTCGTCAGCGCTTGTGGCAGAAAAGACGAAACCCCCGAAGGCGTAAGACGTGGCGTTGAGCTCGCTGAAGGACTAAAGCCTATTCTATGTTTAATTTCTGTGTTTTGTGCGTGTATCATATTTATAAAGTGTCGTCCTGTAATGAAAAAATGATTAAGAAATGAATGCTCATAATTCCATGACACCATAAAAGATCCCGCTATCATTGAGATTAACATTAATCTTTTCTCAGAAGACATCAGACTTTCTTTAAGAGTAGACATTAATATTTTTTCTCTCTTTTTACATATCGGGGGATAAACATGCCATGGATTCCCAATTTACAATAGCAAATTTATTCTCCGTTTGAGAGAAATATGAGAATGATGGAGGGAGGGAAAGTATAGATTTCTGGCTCAAAAGCTAAATCTGGCTATTTTGAGCAAAACTATATGTATCTGTGATCTTACGAGAAGAAAAGGGGAAGTAGATAAAAAAATTAGTTGACTGTAAGTAAGGTCGAAAATAGAGAAAGATCGCTAAGATCGCCCGGAGGCGGGTCACCCATGTTTATAAAAACAATAAACTCTATGGAAAAGAAAAGATAATTTGGAATCAGGGTCATGATACCCTTACTTACTTAATGAAGGTAAGCCCCTGAGGGGTGAAATATTATAAAGAAATAAGTTTAATGGTGCTTGTGGACCTAAAATTCGAGCAGAAAAAGAAGCGCAGAGAACTGTAGGAATCTTTTTCGAAACCAGAATCCGAAAGTTCCCTGACCGTATCGTGCAGAAGATAAATTTCGTCACAAAAGTGAGAAGATAAAAATCTTAGTCAGCAGAGATGAACAAAAGATTGTCTTTGAGATGCATTATTTGAAATTTTGGAACTAAGAGACCCAAGGGTCAACTATTTTAATACTTATTGTTTATTTTTACTTATTTATTCATTTATTGGATTTGAATGTTTGGCTAGAATATGAATCATCCTATTCTTGGAAAGAGAAATGTTTCAGATTAGACTTTCTTTTTTTTTTTTTTGTAAGGTATGATTTTCAAGATCTCGTGATCAGTGAAATTAGATCTAATTTTTGGAGTTATAAAAATTTTTCTTCTCATATTCGGGATTCCCATGATAAATAAAAATAATGTTAAAAGAGTGTAAAGCGTAACGCAAAAAATTCGGATTGAGGTTGGAATGCATATCATCGCTCAATTTAAATTAATATTTCATTTCGCAGTTTAGCAGCCATGGACCCAGACTACCGCGAAGTAAAGAGGTCCGACAGTACTATGTAACTCATTTTCTAAACGAATTATTCTTACAGTACTCGTACTTAAATCTTTCCTGGTGTTTGCAAGAAGTTTTGCGACATTTTTTACAGCACTTGCAGCTAGATTTGCTCTAACCTGTTAACTACAATTCCTACTCTTGCAGCAGTAATTAGTCTTCCTGTTGTCTGAAAATCCTTAACCTGTTTATAATTGGTGTAACTGATCAATGATTATCTTGAAATTACAAAAGCACATTTTTAAACAATTTCTGATACATCACAAAAAAAAATGAGAGAGAGATTTTATTCCCTTCAGATTAATAATTATTTTCTCCGTTTCTAGTGATGCTAGTTTTCACGTAGCAGATTTGCTCCAATTTTTCCAGAAAATTTCAGAAAAAAACGCATGAATAATAAGATTCAAAAATTAATAAGGTTACAGTAAGAATTAAACTTATTTAAAGAATATGTAAAAAATAAGTGGTAATATCTGCAAGACTGAAAAAAAGTTTCATGAGAAGTCGTGTCAGAGGGGGGGGGGAATTGCATTGCTTAACGTAATAGATATACTTTTGATTAAATGAATTATTTTTTTTTTGCAATTACATTTTGTTTAATATTTACAAGGAGATTCTCTTCATTAATTATTGCTTAAATATACAATTTTACTTTATGTTACATGTTAATAATGTGTTTATAAGAAAGTGTTTCACATATGAAAAATTAGTATTCGCTTTTTTTAAACTTTCACTGTTGGAAACGGAAATATAATTAGCAATTTCAATATTTAAAAACGAAAAGCGCAAATTAAAATCTAGAATATAAAAGCAGTTTATTCATCATTTGAAGTAATATAACAACATAAACTGTTCTCTTTCTCTCTATTTGTAATATTGTTATTTGAAAAATAATGATAAATGGTATGATTTTGAAAATATCATGGTTGATTGTCTATTAACGTTTCCTTTAGCATCAACATTAGGGCTATTGGCAATGGATCTTTTGATCTGTCAAGAGGCGAGGACGGCACCTGAGAGTTAGCATTTCCCTTTCCACACATCCACACAACAACGGGAGAACTTGGAGCCTTGGCAACTTTAACACACGGCAGATATTTATTGCCCTCTGGACACGAGCTTACGACTCGACGGAAATAACGCCGGCTGCGAATTCGTAACCATGACCACAAGACAACCTTAAAAGCACCAATAGAATTCAGAAAATCAATAAAAAGCGATGTATCATAAGAAGGTATTTAAAATTTGCTTACAATAAGGTATAAGTTTTGATTATTATTAAAAATAACCACGATACGTGCATAAAATTTAATCTGCATATTAATTTATCCTTATGTATTTTATATTATAAATTACAGCTATTAATGTTAATTTGATTGGTTTCAAATAGCCGTAGATTTAAGTAGCTCACAGTATGAAAAAGGGAGAGTTCAATTTACTGAGTTCTACTGTGACGGCTTTGAAAAGTTAAAATGTTAAGCTTTGACGGTGACTATGCAGAGGAAAAATAAAGTTCCGGTCTATAAAGCTTTACGATACCTTTGGATAATAATTAAAACTTTACGAAACAGCATGAATAGCTGTAATTTGCAGCATTAGGTACATAAAAATTAATTAATATGTAGAATAAATTTTATCCAGGCATCTCGATCTCTTCTTAGTAATGTTTAAGACATAACGATATCTCTTCGTAGTTTCATGTGATTGCATTGTTAATGGTAATATGGTAAGAAATAA
The DNA here is from genome assembly GCA_019974015.1 of Nephila pilipes. Taxonomy (NCBI): domain Eukaryota; kingdom Metazoa; phylum Arthropoda; class Arachnida; order Araneae; family Nephilidae; genus Nephila; species Nephila pilipes. The sequence continues at coordinate 300,307 of BMAW01054336.1, forward strand.
AGAATTATTTGTTGAATTTTTTTTCCTTCGAATTCGATCATTGTATTTTTAAACGCTGTTCTGTAGAAATTGAGTATAAATTTACCCGGTAGATAATTAATTGGCTATGAAAGTTTTCAGTATCATATTAATTAATTTTTTCAACTTTTTTTTTTTTTATTTTTGTCTGTAAATTTTAACATTTTTTTTTTTACTGGAACTTTAGTCCCGACATTTTAAAAGTATTCAAGATACTTTTTTCTGGGGAAATATATATATATGCTTAATTCTAAAAAATGTTAGATTCCTAAAGAAAAAAAATAAAGATTAAGCTTTAATCTTAATTATTGTATTTTAATTAATTTTGGAAATAGTTTTTCAACTTCGTCAAGTACAATAGAATTTTAAAAATTTCCATGATATTTGATTCTTTGTATATAAATATCTTAAAATTCTGTAAGTATATAATATTTTAAATCTGAAATACCCTGTTTTTAAAATTATCTCTGCGGCATCATAGGCAAATTCAGGTGACTGTTCATTAAATGAAAGTATTCAATTCTATAAATGAAATTATTCAATTCAATAAATCAAAAAAATTCAGTTTAATTAATGAAAAAAATTCCTTTCAATATATCAGAATCGTGATGCATATTATATACGTGTATTAATTTAGAGCATGAGGAACTGTGACGATTGCGACAATTTTACTAAATGAATTTCATGATTTCCAGATATTTTTATATAAAGAAAATGTAGTATTTTGTGTTTTATGCAGCAAATTAAATGAATTTAATTAAACTCAAACAAGAAAAATACTCGCACAATTTATTTGCTTTTATTAACTAAAATTTGAGTTTGTATGATATATTTTCTTTAGTTAATATAGATATATTAATATAGATATATATTCAGAGATATTTTCTTTGTTTAAAGCAAGGTTACTACAATGGGTGTGGGAAGTATTCATAAATTGATAGTCATAGTCTTAAGGAGCTTTGCTATTAAATACATAATAGTATATCTGATAGTTAATTAAAATGCGTAATTAAATTATACAAGTCTTCAGACTTATTTAATCGAATACAATTTATTATTTGCATGTAATAATAAATTGTAAAAACTCGTATAAAATCTAAAATTTCTTAATACTACATTATCTTATTATTTTTAATTATATTCTACTAAATCAATTTTGATTTATGTTCCAATATTTCATTACTTCTGGATTTTGTTCCACTAGCGTAAAACTTTTTATGATGTAAAAAGAAAAGTTTCAAATTTAAATCACTCAAGTTGCGTCAAAAAATTTATAAGATAAGCATAAGTGACAAAATTAATAATTTTCTGAATGGAATATATTATTAAGGGAATAGATTCCAAACAAGTAATAATATTACTTATCCTACAACGTGAAATCACGCTCACCCCTAGTAAAGAGTACTCGTGAAATGCATATAATCTCAAATGCTTAAATTAGCATTTTATAATGAATACCTTGTCTAATATTTTTAGTTTGAATAATTGAATGGGTGTTTTGGGGGAAAGTAAGATTCCAAAAATATGGCGAAATACAGAAATATAGCTATTTGTCCCAATTTGTGCAATCTCTTCGTGGAGAAATTATTTCACGTCATAAAAAAAGCAGAAGTCTTTCCGTCGCTGAGTAGAAAAATAATAATATTCAGAGAGTTATATATTATATTATGTATATATATAACAATAATAATAATATCTAAAGAACAATATCTCTGTTTCACTCACCTCTTTTTATCTTAGCCTTTTTTCCTATCACCCATTCAGTTGTTTTGAGGCGTTTTTCACAGATTCAACCAAATTTGATATCACTAACTATATCATAATACCATTCTTGCTTAAGAGTGCTTATCAAGTCATGTTTAACTAGAAATCAATCTCTTTTTAACAATGTAGGATCAAGAATTTCCAATACATATTTAATAGAATGACTGGGAGAAGAACTTCATAAATTTGTATGTGTGATATAAAATCCAAAGCCGCGTATTTAGGGCTGTTTGCTTGGGATCCCCCCCCCCTTCTTTATCTTGCATAAAAAAGTGAAGAGCCCTTTTTGTCGCACTGGACTATAAATTATCTTTCAAAACAACCATATAAAGCTGATGATTCAGTGTTTTATTGGATGTTTCCTTTTGAATTAATTTTATTTAAATTAGCATTCTAAAGCCGTAGTTCCTTTCGTAAAAAACGTTCTTGTATGAATACTTCCAACACTCACTATATATTCAGTGCTCATCCCAAACAATCTTTTCCTCTGTAGAATTTACATTTCAAAATTTTAAGCTTGACCTATTGTCTACTTTTTTTTCGTTAGAAGTGAATAATATACTCCATTAATCTAATATCTTTTTGTGAAAATATGCTAGTAACAACTGATTAAAACTGATTCAACTTCCCACGTACGGGAAAGCCATATATTGATTCCTTTTCTAAAGAGAGAGAAACATAGGAGTTGCTTTAACTTTCTATCCAGTTTAATTTGCCCTCTGACACGCAAATAAATCCTATTCATAGATTCTGAATATTGAAATTCCTGTAAATAGAAACAGGCATCACATAAAACTTTGCGTGCAAATTTATAAAATGCCATAAATTAGGATTTTATTGGCCGATACTTGTTGAGGATCGAAGGATTATTACTTGCAACTATTTTAGAATCGCTGTAGTCGAATAGAACCATTCGATTCATTGCATACATTTCAAATTTAATGGAATTCTAACTTGTGGTGTGGTATCCTTGATGTCAATTAGTTGGAATTAAAATCCACGACTAGAGAGCGGAATGAAGTTCTGCGCTGTTGCCATTCTCAATTTGCGAAAAGTCAATTAAGATTCCAGAAAGCTAAGTTTTCGATTTAATTACGGTGATGGAATATTCTACGCAAAATTACCAGATATACATTGCTCCTGAAATGAAAGATTTAGTCTTCACTGCAAGTGTTTTGGGTTCTTCCATTTAATTTGAAGTCAACTTTCTGTCTTTGCGATAAATGTATGATACATACAAATAAAAGAGTACTTGTGATTTTTTAAAATTTTTCTAATCTTTATAGGAGAAAATTAGTTAATTTGTTTTATCTAATGTGACATATTCAAATTATTGATCTTTTTCACTTATGTCAATGTTTATGATAGTAATTGTATTGAATTACAACGAATTAATCTTACATAAAAATTTATTATAAGTCTACTTTCAAATAATTTAAAATTAATCGCTCGTAGATACAACCTTTCGGAAAATGAAAATTAGAGAATCAAAAGAATATTTGTTTATAAACATATTAAGAGCTACATATAGCTTCAAAAATACAAAAAAGCTCTACTCGTTTATTTGATGTTAGATTGAAATGTAAACTATTATTACATCCTACTAATTTAGTTTTCAAAATTTTAAGCTTGAAATATTGTCTACTTTTTTTTTATTAGGAGTGAATAATGTACTCTAGTAATCTAATATCTTTTTTGAAAATATGCTAGTAACAACTGATTAAAATGTATTAAATTGTACATACTTGACTTAAAATATTTTCAAATAAGTATATCTTAAAATATTTTCAAGTCAAAATAAGTCAAATTTGCCTTCTTTAAGAGATAAAATTTACACACAACACAAAAGAAAATTCTTTTTTCACCTGCGTACATATCAAAAAACAGATAATATTTTGGAAAGAGTGAATAGTTTATTTATTGCATGTTTATAAAATCTTAGACTATTATTAGAGTTCTTTGAAGTTACTTTTTTATACTTCCTAATTTACTAATTTTCTGCAAAATATCTGCATTTTTCAAATAACTGTAAGCTTTTTTTATACAAGAGAATTCTGAATAAGTTCTGTCATCCTTTTTCTATTCTTTCATGTTAAAAAAACATGAAAAGTTTCTTGTCGTCATTAAAGTCCTGTCAGTGAAAAATAAAATTCTTAAATAAAGTCATTTAAACCAAAAAAATTTGTAAAATTTTCCATGTTCTCGGGGAAAAAAGTTTTTAACGAAATAATAGTTCGCCAACTTTTTATGCAAAACCTTTTCGAGAATCCTTTGACAAGAAACCCGTGTTTTAGGGCATTTGAATGACCGGAGAACAAATGCCTATCCTTTCTTGCCATCTTGATATTATTCATACAATAAATTTACACGAAGCATTTATTCTGATCATTTCCTTGGCATTTTAAAAACAAAATTAAGAATAAATAAATGGTTAATAATTTTTAAATTATCTACATTTAAATAAATTATAATTTTAAAACTATAATTGCTTTACGAAACTAATTTATTTTTTGCACATGATTGAGTAATGAGAAATGAATTTTACATTAGATATCCAGGCGACGAGGAGTAATTAAACTTTTCCCTTTTCCTAACCTCTGGGGCTTTTCGATTGTGATGTTTAACACGAGAACTTCGCCTTATGAAAGAACTGATATATATGTGAATGAACTCTCCACAATACGTAGAGGAAGTGCAGTGAATTGGATTAAGGAGACAGAGGAAATAAAAAGATTTATAGGAACAATACATTGGTTTGAACAAGTGTGAGACGTTTGTATTTGACAGTATATGAATACTAAACGTATGTACTTGATTCGGATTCCATCACTAGAAGTATACTCGAATAGGAACCAGTGATTTAAAGTCGTATACTTAGAGATATCCCCAGGTATATATAATTCATTATAATTTTGGGTTAAGACCATGATTAATTAAACATTGCTCATTATTAATTTATTATGATATTGTTTATTCAAAGGCTGAAAAAAAAGGACAAAGATTTTTGGCTGATTATTATTGCATCAATATGGCTCTTAATCACAAAGGTTATAATTCGTTCCAATTTTGATTAATTGTTTGTTTATTAACGTCGTATTTAGAAGCAACACGAGGGCTTTTTGGACTGACCTCATAATTTTGAGCCGTTACTCAAGTGACAAGAAGGACACATAAGTTGGCACCTCCCTCTCCACACATCAGCACCAAGACAATGGGAAGATTTAAAACCTCGACATATTTAACGTGTATCAGTCAAGCTATACTGCAGATCTTCAGTGGCATTAGGCTCGAATCCACGATTCCACGAAAACAACGCCAACCGTGAATTCGTGACTATGATCACTAGGCTACCGTGGCCACATTTGTTTCAAGTATATTTTGAGCAGTACAGAAAGGTTATCTTTCTTAACCTAGTAACTCATTAAAGTACTAACTTTTTAAGGAAATATTAGATATCGATGTATAAGATCGTATTATCTCCTATTTCTAGTCATCGAGCTAAAATTCAGGTATTAATTCAAATAATGTAACAATGTAGCAAAAATATAATGTAAGAGTTATCTATATTTTTTTAAAATTCCAAACAAATATACTTCCCTTTTAAAACCATGCTTTCATATCATCATTGCCCCTCTTCTAATTTCTCCGTCACCTTCTGAAAAAACGCATTATTCGTGTTAATCGTTTTGAAATGTATTCATTGAAATCGGTTTATTTTGACTTGAAAAGGCTGTTCAGTTTACTTTTTGTGCATTGTTATTGCTCCGAATACTTATCCACAAGTAATGATTGAGTTTATGTTAAGAAAAGTAATTGAAAAAAATTACTGGATAAAAAAATAAATAAAATTCATCTATGGTCATTTTTACCAGACTAAATATTTCGAATTAAGATTTTTTTTAAAAAAAAAAGTTTTTCTTTCTTTTTTAAATTTTAAGTAATCACAATTTAACCCTTTTTATTATTCAAACATAAACAACGCAATAATAATAGATGCAGCTATTATATTCTTTTATACCTGAAATTGACATCTCTTCTAAATTAACTATCTTGCTTTTCATTTACCATTTAGAGTATGTAATTTCGACAATGCTCATTTGTCAAAGATTAATCAATCCCTGGTGAGCTACGAAGATTCATTATCGTCTTCTACACATTAAGAATAAGTTATCTAAGAAAAAATATTTAGGGGAATAAAAAAAGACAAAAAGAGAAAAATCGAGATTTCACTACGTAATGTTAGGATATAGAACTCGTTTGAGGGAAACCATCCATTCTTTTCTTCAACATTTTTTATATGGAAAATCTTTTCAAAGCATTCCTATACACGAGACATTACTGAAAAGTAGTTCTTCAATAGCTATAAATTTTAATTTACAACCCGATTTTTCACAATTCGTGTTGAAAGCTTAATTTATATAATACTTTTTTTTATGTATTTGCCATCCCTATCCATGAACTTGTCCCAACGAGGGGCAGAAGAATTCCGGTGGTTTTTTGGACACCAAGTCTTAATAGCAGCTTTCACCTCCTCGTTAAAACAAAAGAGTCGAATGCAGTGCTGCTTCAACCTTATATCCAAGTACATCATTCATTACTCGGAACATCAACGATATCTGTGAACGTACATGTAGCTTTTATTCACGATGAGAATTTAGAAAATTGTGCAACAAAAAAAAATTATTATGGCATTATTTTTTAATCAAGATTCGTAATTTTTCTGGTGAGGAATTAAGCGATTCACGAAGGGAAGATACCTTTCCAGAATGCCATTATTAGAGTGAGATGCATATTTCGTGTTGCATAAATATAAAAAATATGTCGTTCAGCGAGATTACTTCAGTTTTCTTTTAATGTATACAATCGACTCAAATGAAGAGGTTTATTGCTTGATAATCTCGTTAATATAAATCTTCCATGAATCGTCATGAAAATAAATTCTTCGCTTTCATTTTAATCTATTTTTCATGAAGTTATAATGTAACTGAAATTTTTTGCGGTCATTGAAGTTACCAGAAACGCTTTTATATTGATTAGAATTTGAAACGTTAATCTTCTATTGAAATCCAGAAGCAATAAATATTCAGTTCTGTAATATGTATCATGAGATTCCATGGGGAAATTTTTCGTTAAATGGATATTATAAACTATCGCTTTGAATAATCTTCTCACTCTGAATTAACTTTATAAACAGACAAAGAAAATTCTTCCTGGTAATGGGAAAATGAATCATAAGTTTCAAAACCGGAATTTTATTCGAGGGATTTTGGATACATCGAATTCCTTATGGACTTACTTTCTACAAATATATTCATATGAATACAAACATGTTATAAATATTTCGATTTCCGGTCGAGCTTTAATTTTGCATACACGTATAAATGTGGACTTGAGGGATGGGAAGCTTGCACTTAACAACATCCAAATGAGATGAAATTTTTGCACACACGTTTATCTCATGCAATTGCTTTTTTACTTTTAAATTTCCAAAATAAAAGAATTAAATAAACATAAGAAAATAAATATTTTCAGAAATGAACTAGTATTTTAAGATGGACTAAATGGTATAAAAATATTTTTAAATTCAAAATAATACATAATTTATAAAAGCTTGAGGCTTTTATTTGATCTTATATATAAGTAAGTAATTATGGTATTTAATTTATCGGTAATTATCTATACCTAGTTGGTATCATAGTTAAATGCCTCAAGTTCCTATAAATTATATATTATTTTATATTAAAAAAAATTATTTTATATATTGTGACATTAGACTATTCGCGATTTTCTCTTCACTAACCTTAGGGACTTTAATTGAGATACATCGCATGAAATAACAATTTCTTCCCAACCAAAATGAAACGTTATTATGTTAATTAGATGCAGATCGAAATAAAGTGAAAGATTCAGGTATAGGAATATATAAGTAAAGGGAAATTTAGAAGAAATATAGAAATTAATGAATATTACTATCAGGAGTGACAACTATCGAATACTGGTAATATTTAAAGACTGTCACGCGATTTCAACTGAGGCCTTCGTAAAATAATTTATTCGCAACAATAATTAAATCTGCTCGCTAAAATTGAGATCTGAAGAGAGTCACCCTATTTTAGCAGTTAATAAATAAGTAATTAAGCTGGATTAGTCTGAGTTTTCTTAGATTATTTCTAGTCGTTTAAAGTTCATTATATTAAACTGAATTAAAGAAAAAGAGCCAGACAGAAGCGGAGTGTGGTTACAACCTTTTGGTCCATCTTGAAATAAAAGCCTAGTTTAAATACTACCTTTTTATTTATATTTATTCTGTGTCAAGAACGTTTGTCTCCGCAATCTCATAGTTGAATTACCAATCAAGGCAGATCAGCTTTATTAAATCTTATCTTTGGCATTTGCTTTGTCGAAAGGATTTTCCAGGTTAAGTGCACCCAAATCTCTAACAGATATATGTCCTTTGTATAAACATTGGTTTTAATTGAGGGACAATAATTAATTACGTATCTTTAAATTTATATTAATTTTAATGTAGTAAATAAATAATCTGTCGCCTATCTATTGAAGGAATTGTGTTAACAGATTTCGTACATATTTTCATACTTAAAAATGTAAGAAATAGAAGTTTGTAACAAAATCTTTTTTTTTAATGCTTAAAATAAAGTTCACATAAATCTTATGAACTTTTCTTAATATTCTAAAATTTTAATAACCTCTTTTTTCCCCTAACAATAATCTTCTTTATTCAATTTATTACCACGTATATTAGGAGAAAGACTTTTCCTCTTTATTGAATAAATACTACGACTTTCAAAGTGAGCTGCCTAGAATCATTCCCGATGACATTTATCTAAATTCAATGTGATTTTCATTTTAATAGGTTGTAGTAGTCAAAATTGCCACAATTCATTTATAATTCCTTCTTATATATTATTCTTCCGTTCTTATTTTTACATTTAGATATGAATTTGTGCGAGTGATATAATAAAAAAGTTGTCAGGCAATTTCTTATCATATTCGAAATTTTCTTTAGCAAATATAATATACACAAAAAAAAGAAATTTTACACAGTGTCCTGAAAGTTGTTCGTATTAAGTTCAATACCTACCCTATCAGTAGGAATGGAAAATCTTATTTGTTTTATTGAAAAATTATACTTTACTTTTTTTCTTGTTTTTCTGTTAAATAATTAAGAAAATAAGTCTGGGTTGTTGTTGTTTTTTTTCAGATTATTGTTAAGTAATGCTTTTATAGTAATTCCCTGTCTTTGCAAATTGAATGAAACAGCAAACATATTAATAAATAAGATGAGCTTTTTAAAAGCGGTATTATTAAACAAACATATACTAAAAGAATTTTTAATTTCGAATCTCTTTTTTAAAAAATTGGAAATATCATGAAGTGTCAACCGTTTTTTCAATTTTCGAATGTGATAAATTCAAATATTTTTCTCGCGTAATTGAATTTTTGAATAAATTTACTTTGCAGAAAAATTTTAAATGCTCATAAGAATTCGAACACTTTGAAATTTAGTGCTCCAGCGTTGCACATTAACCTTACAATTGTTTTCCTGATTCGATCCATATAATAAAAGCCACCCGTAAAAAGTGTTAATAATTTTCGCCTGCGCAAATAAATTCCAAACTTCGAAACAATATCTCTCTGTCATTTCATCAGTCTCATAGTCCATTTTTATGTTCTCCAAGCGCAGGGACTTCTGCTAATTGAAAGCGCTATTGCGTACTTAGTAAAGATACAATAACGCTCTTCCATCAGCGCATAACTGCATTGGCTAAATTGATTTCGTGATTCTTCGTTGGAAGCGAAACGGAGCCTTTAGTATATCATTGTGCTTGCGAAGAGTTTTCTTTATTCCTAATATGGTTGAAAGCCGTTTCAAGCTAGAGAGATTAAAATAATTATTGTTCACGACAAAACAACATTGATGTTACATTACTAAAAGTTTCTTTGCGATACGAGGGAGAATAATAACAAAGACTTTTAAGTTAGCAAGTGAAGAAAAACAAAACATTTATGTTTTAATATAGCTTCGGTATGTCATAAAAATTGGCTGCAACAATCGAGTGGTCATGGTCGCGAGTTCGTGGTTTGCTTTGATTCCGTCAAGTCCTGAGTACGTCCTGACATCACGAAAGACCCGTGTAGCCGGATCTGTTACAGTTAAATTTCTACGGGGCTGCAAGTCCTCCCGTTGACGTGGTGCGGAAGTGTGGAGAGGGAGATCTCAGGTATCGTCCTCGTCACTTGGCCGAGGCTCAAAATTGCCCGCTCCGTCGCCAATGGTCCTCGTGTTACTCCTAAATGCGACGTTAATCAATAATCAATCAGAGTGGTAATGAACAGTACATTGCATTATGTTAAAAATCATGCTTATTGTGACTCAGAGGCTTGCCTTCTTCGGCTAGGTATAGGCATCATGACTCCGAGGCATTCTAGTGATATTCTCCTTTCCCACGCAGTTTACAGTCTTTGGTAAACACGAATGACGCCTTTTACCGATCCTTCTCTATACTTCCAACCTTCCTCCTTGTCACTCCTTTTTAATTTCCTTTCTCTTTTTCAAGCGTCCAGATCACAGTTACACCTTATTTGGCGCAGCATGACCACATCTGACTCTTGCGCCATTAGACTCCACCAATACTCGCTCGTACTCGCATGGTCATAGTGTGTATGCATAGGAGTCATTTTATAAGATATTATCTCCCTCCCCGCAGTTTTTGTTCAATATTTGAGCATAAAATAATTGTTATTCCAATTTTTATTCTTCAAAAGTAGGCTTGAAACTTGAGGAATTCATAACTGAAAAATGTTGGCAATTGCAACAAATTTGAAAAATGTAGCAGAGTGAGTTAATTGATATATACGTAAATGTTTTATATTGGGATTGGATTAATTTCGTATCCTAGAACTGTGTATAGTGTCACAGACATAACAGAATTAATTTGAAATGCCATTTTCTTATTTGATTTAGCTCGTAACTTCCTGTGTTTCATAATTGAAGTTATATTTTTGTGTAAGATTTCTTTAAGCAAACAGTCCACAGTTTGTGTGAAACCAAAGAAAATACAATTGTGTAGAGTCCTATGAAACAGAAGGAAAAAACATGTTACTCAGAACTTTTAAGAGAGATATTTTTTCAGAATGAATTATCTTGTATCAATAGATGGGAGAGTTTCAAGGGGAAAAAACTTTTTTTGAAAGGAACTAGGATTATTCTTTGATCTGTAGCAAAACATCTGAAGTAAAAGAGAAATAAGAATATTCAAAAACCAGATAAATATTTTCTTACAGTTTTGAGAATTGGAGTATATTCAGGAGAATTTAAGAGTTACTCAAAATCTAAGCAAACATTAAGATTCCGATTGATTAAGTTCCTTCCTTTTTTAAAGAAATAGCAAAAAAAAAGAGTCACTTAAGTGACATAGCTTTTTCCCTGAATTTGCTTTTCTTTAGAAACGATCACATTTCTTTTCAAACTCCTACAGATGCTTCTCACGAAAAAATATGTTCTTTCATCTGAGGAAATCGATGTATATTTAAATTTACAAACATGGAAATCACAGCATTTCCTTATTTTTTCTTCCAAGATAATGTTTTTCAAAGCAGATTTTTCTAAAAGATCGGGAAAATAAATAACAAAATCTGCTTTCTGATTATTGAGCACTTCTCTCTAAGATTTTCTCAGTAATTGTTTTTTTTTTTTTTTTTTTTTTTTTTAAAAAAAAAGGCTTCTTTTTGTCGTAAACATGGCGCCATATTGCTACAAGATTTCTGGCCACAGAACTTCAATAAGGTGAGCAGATAGTCGTTTTCTGAATTCGATAAGCTTTTATAAAGCAAACTAAAGCGAAGTAATACAGAGAAAAGGCGTAAATTGAAATCTACACAACAAAGATAGTTTATATTTGTCATTGAAATTTGAAGTAGCTCAAAAAATAGGAATTACTTTTCCTTCAATGTCTAACAATACGAAAGGTGTGTTTTTTAGTGAAAGGTTTATTTTTAAGTAGACAATTGATTTTGAAAACATTTAAGACATCTAAGCAAAGTGAGTCATTTAAAACTGAATTTAGTCCCCTACAATTTATTTGTCGGTGGTGGTATAGTTACAGTTGAGATTTAAAATGTACTATCTTAATTTAGATTTCACTTTAATCACTTTTACATTTTTAAAGTAAAAGTATAATTTACATGTAATCAACTAAAAGATTTTAATTGGTTAATAAAATAACATTGATTGAAACTTAACTACTTTTTTAAAAAAATTTATCTATATATTTTAATAGCTTTGTTTTTACTTTTAAAAATGAATTAATGTTAAGAAAGAAAAAAATACTAACTAGAAAATGTATTCGAACTCAATGTAAAGAACAGTTCTATTTCTAAGCAGTAATTCATTGTTTAAATAGTAAATTTATTTTAATTAATATTGCTGAGAATTATTCATCTCTGTCAAACATAAAATAAAAATGGCATTGAGAATTTGAATTTTATTCAATAAATAAAAGAGTTCAATTCTATCAATAAAAAATGTTAATTCAACAAAGGAAAGAGTTCATTAAATGAATATTAAATAACTATTCATAGGAATAATTAATTTTTAGACGATAAGCTATTGAATTAACAGTTTCCATGCTTCCCAAATATTTTTAAATAATATTTTTTGCAACACTCAAGAAATTGAAGGAAAGCGATTCATTGCAGACAGATACTTGCTCGTGACATCATTTGTGAATGTCCCATTTAGGTCCTTTTTGTTCCTTTGGAAAGGGTGGGGTGTAATTACATCTCTTACTTTTTACATTGTTTATAATAAAGCTGCCTAAATTTAATTCTGATTCTAAACAAAGCCTTTCTGGATACAAAATAGTGTTTGGATTCCACATCTAAGCAAATAAAACTACATTAATGGCCATTGAAATTGCAATACCATGGAGGAAAGCAAATACAAAAAGATATTTATTGTACGTAAACAGTATGGCATAAATACAAAATGATTATATTTGCAAGCAATCGGGAGGTTTCCCGGAGTGCGAAATTAGTAGGAACAGCTGTCACCCGTGGCAACTATAATGGCTCCTACCCGGTCAGACATGGAATCGAACTGGGCTTGAATGAGAGAAATGGGCAACTCATTCCATGCTGCATCAAGTTTTTGCCACACTTCATCAACCGTATTATCCGGAGAGGGGAGGCGGACCAGTCTATCAGGAAACCATGACCAGATGCTATCAGGAAACCATGCAGGCCAAAGCCACAATCGAATACCTTGTGTATCGGGAATGCTCATAACACAACGTGCAACATGTAGTCTTGCATTATTTTTTTGGAAGATTGACGTTTGGTAGGCCTCCAAGATAGGGCATAATCATTGGACGTAAGATGTCAGAAATGTATCGATCTGAGTTCAAATTACCGTTGATATGCACTATAGATGTGCGCGTCGTGTACCCAATGGCTGCCCAAGCTTTCACACTAGGTGCAGGTTTCCTGTGCCATATCGAATGCAAGCATATGACGAGCGATTTCCTAGCAGCATCCAGGCACGGCCATCAAAATACTGCACACAGAACTGGGACTCGCTTGAAAAGACGATATTGTGCCATTCCTATATCCAGCTTTGTCGATCAGCGCATCAGAGTCGCCGTCTCTCTCTATGCTACATCGTCAAGGGAAGCTGAAGTAATGGTCCCCGTGCTGACAGTTCACACTGCAGCAAACGTCATCGCACCATAAGAGTGGATACAGGGTGTGCTGCAAACATACTCCATTCCCTGACTAATGGTTCTTGATGTGGTTGTATGGCTCAGCATTTCCGACTTCACAATATGACTGTCCTCTCAGGCGTTATCCGTGGGAGGTGTGGAGATCCTGCTTATCGTTCAATATGACCTTAAGCAACTCATTGATTCCATGACAACCCATATTCGCATGACAGTGGTTGGATTTCAACCATTACGACTGGCAATTTCATGGTACAATAATCCACATTCTCAATAGGCAACGATCCTGTCTCTATCAAATTCCGACACTTGCTGATAAGTATTTCTTCTTTTTCGAGGCATAACACGATATTTTGAGCAAACACCGATCTTACAAAGCGCTTTCCGAAAGAGAAATACACTACACAATTTTTCTTTTATGCAGTGCATCAGATGTCGTTTTTCCCTCCAGTATCATGTAAATGCGTTGAAATACTAATCATTTGTATATCCTAACCTCCTCTTCCTTTCATGTGATTTTGAAACACGTCAGATCATTCCTTCCTGGTGTTGCAATTTTAATGACCAGCAGTGTACAATGAAATGGAATTTCCCGACCTTCTTGTCGGCTACTTTACTATTTCCGGCTGTGTAATTCGTGTTTTGAATAAAGATGCATGAACTTTTTTACACTTTTTTTTCCCTCTTAATTTGGTTATTTACATTTTGTTTTTTGGTTCAAAAAACAAAAATGAATGCCGTTCATTTGTATTTTCATAAATTTCTTTATAAAAGAAAAGTCACAACATTTACTTTAGCGACACGATCCTTATAATATGATCGCTAGTACACTCTATAACAAAGAAAAAAAAAGACGTATCAAGAAGGAGTTGCCCGATCGCAATGAAATTTCGTATGAAAAAAACATTTGGACCGAACATGCAAATGATTAATATTTTGTGTCCAATGAACGAATAGCGGGAGCTACAGAGCATCGCAACTGCGCACTCAGCAGGGGTATATAAGAAGCGATTCTCAATCGGATGGTCACCTTTGCTGTTGCATTGCAATTTAGGATACTTTTCAACGACTAAAAAAATGCCTCGCAGTAGGATTCGAGCTCGTTACGAGCAACTGCCAGAGTTTGAAAGAGGCCGGTTGGGCAAATCGGAGAATCGCCCGTCATATAGGTCGAAGAGATGCAGCGATTAGAAGATGCTGGCAGGAATGGGTGGACAACGGCAGATTTCAGCATCACGAGTGTAGCGGTCGACCTAGGGCCACAGCAAATCGGAAGGACAGAATGATTGTCAGATCAGCCATCACAGCGTCTGATTCATCGTTATCAACCATCAGACGTGTGACCCGCACACACGAGTGTCCACCATGACCATTCACAGACGGCTGATAGAGCGAAATCTACGTTCGTACCGACCGCTACGCCACTTGCATCTCACGCTGGAACACTGTCGAGCTAGATTACAGTAGTGCTTGACTCGATCAGGTTGAAATGATGCTTGCAGGAGTATATGCTTAAGTTCATCTTTACACGAAATTTTATGTTTATTTCTTGACTTTTAGGTGCAAATTTGTGCCATAAATTTTTAATTGGATTTATGTCTGACGATAGAAGTGGTGTCTTTAACTGGCGAGGAGCATTATAGAATAACCACACCCGAGTGAGGTTCGCTGTTTTCTTAGGGTCTTTGTCCTGTTGAAACACGAATGATGTTCCTAAGTTAAGTTTTCGGAAACTGAATTTCAAATTACGGCGCAATATATCAATGTACGTACGTGCTGTTATAATACCATCAATGAAGCACAGTTTACTAACTTCGTTAGCTACCTTTCAGCCCCAAATTACACCATGTCCCTCCACCATGTTTCACAGACGGTGTTCAATGTTGTCTTTCCAGTTCGGTGTTTGGCTTTCTCCCCGCATTGTCGTCCATTGCTTCCAAGAATGTTAAGTTTCGATTCGTCGGAGAAAATACTGCGTTCCAAAACTTGTCTGATAAATGAACATGAGATTTTGCAAAATCTAGTCTCTTTCTCACGTTTATTTCTGAAATGAAAAAGGTTTCTTTCTAGCTGCCCTTTCGTAATAACTTCCTTCATGTAAAACATTCCGTATTGTCTCTACATTAAAGGTTTTATGCGAAGTATTATAGCAACATCTTTGGCTAACGATGATGCACTTATTTTAAGGATTTTCTTAACCTCTTTGATAAAGCCATATTTTTCCCTTGCAAAAAATATTCGTGGACGTCCACTTCCTATCTTATTTTCCGTCAATCCTGTCTCTTTCAACTTTTTTATAAAACATCTGGCTATAAATAATATTATGCTTAGATGTATTGCTATAGCACGATAAGTCAAACCCTCATTTCTGAGATGAATAATCATGTTTTTAACATTAGCTTCCAACTCCTTCGACTTCATAGCCATTTTATCACAGTATTAGCAAAATAGTGTTTTAAAAGTATTGAAGTATCACTCCAGACATTATACTAAAAGCGTTTCTCAAACATGCGACCTCTACATAAAAAAATTTGCATAGCAGTTAGAACTTTACCAATATTTTTTTTAAATGCAAATTTACGTTTTTATGGTATATTTTGCGTAAAATGTATATTAAAAGGAAAGCTTCATTTAGATTTGTGTTTTTATTACCTCTTACGATCATTATGTCCAGTTAAAATTGTGATGAAGTTATATTTCTATTCGCCTCTTGTGCCATAGCTAAACTAAATATACTAACACTAAAGAGTCAATAAGTCATTCAAAGAGGCGTAAGACAGATCTTACACACTGTAATTATTTCACAAACCATTACTATAACGACAAATGTACACCGACTCTCCCAAAATATCGCCCTAGATATATTCGCTTGTTCCACTAATATCAAATTAACGTAGTCTTACCGACAGGGTGAAATTGAGGCTGTCTCGACTTCTAAGCTCCACTCCAATTCTCGACACCGACTTCGACTATAGACAACTGTTAAACGCAAGAGTCACTCGACCTCTATCGTGTGTCTCAAGTCTAGCTTATATACTTCCTATCTACCTCGCTTCACTTTATTTCTACCTGCCTCTAATTTAAATACTCACATTTCATTTTTGGTTGGGAAGATGTTGCTTATATATAGCAATCAATCTTAATTAAAAGTCCCCAAGGTTAGTGAAGAGAAAATCGCGAATAGCATAACGTCACAAAATTGTCAAGCATTTCTTTGTTAGCTAACAAGATCAATTATAGGCAATTTCCAATACTTTTTGTTACCACTATAGCTACCAGTATTAGTGAGACAATGGTTAGCAACAGCTTTCGAAGAAAGATTAGCAATTTTGATTTTGCAATATTTATAACAACTTTACCACTACTGTAGCCAGTATCCTTAAAAGTTGGTATCTTATCTTATTCATTATCTGATATTTGTAATCCTCTCGGTATTGTCTGAAAATACTCAAGAACAAACCAATTCTGTGTCCAAAAACTTATATTTGTTTCGAGAATCTACGAGTAATATGCTTTCTCGCTCTACTTATTTTTTCAGATGATGTAATTCGCAAATGACTGTCATTGGTCGATTTTGATAAATTTTTTCCAAAAAAAATCGGGTCTTTTTACAAATATATTTTAGTTCATAATCCAATAAGAGTAATTTAAATCGTAAAGAACTTATACAGTTTTAAATTGCAGTAATTTTCCATATTTGGTGAGTTTCCTCTCGACGGTACACTTTTTTCCGAGTCTGTGCTTCACAATAAGGAGATAAGAATAATAGTCGTGAATAAATTGCGACTTATAAGAAATCAGCATTGCTATATAACTATATTATATGTGTAATTAATAAGAGAAATGAAGTGGATGAGATAGAGATATTAGACATTTTTAAATGCTGAAAGTAGTTAGAAAATTAGTGATATTATAATGCCCTCTACTTTGTAGCCAGGAAGTTAAGTGATGAACGAAAGAGGAAGTTTGATCGAACCCAGAAAATAAGTATTGTTTCTGACTCGGATCCATTTTTGCTGTTATCCAGATACGTAGAATTTTCCATTAATCTTTAGTAGAGTTCATGTGTTATTTAACACTCCTACTCGTAATACAAATATCTATTTTTGATTATTCTTGTGCCAGAATAAAAATAGCTTAAAGATTTACCTGTCTGTTTTATTGACGGATTACTTTATGATTTACATTCGATCAGATCCTAAATATTGAAATAGAGACGTCACACCTCAATTATTACTTTTGGCGACCACTATTTAATATTACTATTTATTTAATAAATTTCGCTATTGTGATGCGCAACTGATCGCTCCAGGGCTTTTGCATAAATTCAACTTAAATGATTACGCACAATGTAGAATATGTAACCACATCAATGATTTGGAACATATTCTTTTGATCTGCAATAATTACGCCACTCACAGAAATCTTCTCTGGAATATTCTCAAGATAGACCCATAGCAAAATATTAATTTCAAAGAATTTTTGGAGAGAACCGTGGCTAATAAACCAGTTTTCAGAGCATTCTTGCAAAAGATGAAATATTTTGATATTTATTGAATAAAAAGAATCTATGAAAAAGGGGATAATAGTCATTGTTGCTTCATATCCCACAAAACAATCAATCAATCAACTGATTGCTCTCGGTTTTTGTTTTTTAATTTGTAGATATTCTTCGCCCGTGGATGACCTCTCGAATGATTTACTGTCCAAATTCTTTTATTTTGATCGTTTTTGAAATTTAATTATAGAAAAATCTTTCAATTATTGACTTAAGTTAATTAAATTAAGATGGGTGAGTAAATAAAATAATAGGCATTTCTTAATTTAAGCTGTTTCCAATACTATTTTACAAATCAGTTTAGGGATTAGTTATAGCAAACGATTTATTCAAATATAATCAATTTATCATTGAACGATTTATAAGAAAAGTATAAAAAATTAATTCATTAAAAGATATTTTAAGAAAATTGAACATTTTACAAGTTCTTGGATTAAGATACGATTCGATGACGGCACAAGACAGACTGATTACCTTAGAGCAGGGTTCTCCAAACTCTTCAGCCAGAGGGCCGCATTAACTATCAAAACAGCAATTTGGGGGCCGATAACACATTTGATGCCCAAATAAAAAGGAATTAAAACATAGATGTTGTTTTTAATTATTTATTTAATATTGTTTTGTTCATTTATTATTTAATAGCATATTGATACATTACACAAGAACAGCTGTATTGGTAGGAGTGGTGAAATGTTTTCCTGGATCTCAAAATAGCAGACACACACATTTCTAGTTTTAGATTTGATGTCTCTATATCAATAGTGACCTAAGATTATCCTAAGACAAGCTTTTCTCAAACTGTTCTTCACTTGTTTCATTCTTGGAAATGTTTGTTCATACAAGTTTGTTGTTCCAAAGACCGAAAGGTACTGTTTACACCCCTAGATAAATTAGTTGGAAAGGGCGCTGCGATCACCCCTTCAAAAATGTTTTGCTTTTTTCGATGCAGGGGGAAGTTTTTTTTGTGTGCAACAGTTAAAGAATTAGAAGGGACGCCAAAGTGTCATTCCCGAAATAAAGCTTATTATTATTTGAAATCAATTGTTCAATTAAATACAGTCCACTTTAATTGGTATGAGAGCAGCAATAGCGCTGCATTAACAGGTACCTGTATGCAAAAGTTTCGACATAAGGAAAGTCTTCCTTGAGCAAAAACTGGTAAAAACCCATTAGTTTTTCTTTAAACTTGTCCCTAAGGAGGTCATTTGCTTGCAACTCAATGACTTCCACTACTGTTTGTCTGGGCAACTAGACACATCTACTTCAAATGGGTTTCGAAAAAGTCTTCCCTCTTCTATCCAGATGTACAAGTCAGAAAAATGCTCCTGAAATCATAACTGGAGGCCTTAGATGATCTTGCATGCAAATGACGCGGGAACTCAGTTGTTGCTTCAGCCATGAGGACCTTGCACTGCTGAAAGTGCGTCAAGTTGTTGGCCTGCTCTTGTGTCAAAAAGAAGACAAGTTTAGATTTGAAGGCCTGAAGATGGTTGTATAGACCAGAAACTAGATTTTTTTCTCCTTGTAGTCTTAAGTTCAGAAGTTTTAAATGACTAGATATGTCTGCAGCAAAGCCCACACCCACTCTTCATCAGACAATAATGGCTGTGGCTCATTTATACTTTTCACGAAGTCATTTATTTCCATTCTTAATTAAAATACTCTGCTCATAATGTTCTCACAACTTAGCCATCTTACTACTGTGTAATATGGTAAATCTTACATTTATGTGCCTGTATCTTTCCACATGTATTTGAACTGTCGATGGTTGAACCCATGAGACCTTATTAAATTCAACATCTTTATCATAGGATTTAATACACTACTAATGTATACATATTTAGCACACACAGTTTGTTGGTGAATACTGCAATGCAGGAACATTGTTTGTGGAATGTTTTTCTCATTACACATCTGCTTCACTTGTCCAACAAAGCCTTTCTTTATGCCCCTCATATTCTTTCCTTCATCAACAGTCGGGCAACTGAGGTTAGTCCACTTCAAGTTATAATCAGCAAATGTCTTTTCAATTCATTGAATATGTCCTTTCCGGTAACAGTATTATACGTGTTATGTAGGGAAGCCAGCTCTTGTTTTATCTTCATGTCTCCATACATACCTCTAATGAACACAAGAGAGGTGGAACAGCTGATCAGCAATTTATCCATTGCAATTGAAAAATGACGAAACGCGTTTGCAAGTTCCACTGTTTGTGTCACAATGTTTTTAGCCGTATCTGTAACACAGAGAGCAATGGTATTTGTACCCAAAGCTATGTTTTAAAATTGTTTCAATTTTTCTGGGCTAAGTTTCTAAGCCACCTCCAACAAACATTCCTTTATTACTTCATTATCTATAAACTGTTTGCCAATTTTAGACAATTATAAAGTAGGCAACTTTATAACTGGCCTTAGTTAAGGATTTATTTTCATTTAAGGATTTACTGAATAATGTCCTATGAGATGTGAGTTGATTTTGAAATTTAGGAACTTTTTTCAGGATGGGCTTAACCCTCCAACTGTGCATATTTCTCCTGATGTTTGCTTCAATGAAAACGTTTCAAGTTGTATTCTTTAATCACAGCAATGGTTTCATTGCAAAACACGCACATTACCTTCTCGTCAGATTTTATGAAAAAATATTTCAGATTCCTTTCTTGAAATTGCGAATCCTCTAGGCTATCGTTGGGGGCTAAAATTAAGTGACTTCAACATGAATAAATAGGGAAAATGAAAGTATCTTGCACACAATATCGCTAAAAATCCTGAAAATGCGAAAAAAATTCGTCGCAAGTATAGCTGCAAATGACCCGAAACTATTTTAAGAAATTCTTATGATTTTTTTTTAAGTTAAACTTACCTGAATATAGGCTGTAAAATTTGTCTTTTTATGGTAGAGAGATTGTTGCTTTTAATGTTTCATCTTCAGAATATTTGGAAAAATCTTGTTTAACTAATGATATTCTCATTAATTTATATACACTGGTGAGTAATTACGCGAAGGAAATTTTCACTAAATAAAATGAAGTGCAACATGCTTCGCAATTACATATTAACTGACACCAACACTTCCTCATTGCAGCTGTCAACCGAAATTGGCAAAGTGTGATCAAAATAATCAAGCCTTGAACAAACAGCAAACTATCTAAAAACTCTGCCACTAGATGGCTCATTGACTGTGAACAGATGTAGAAAAAGTAAGCAGCAAATAAGGTTTTTGCAATATAGTGATCGGTTGGAAAACATAACGCACAACTGCATGCCTCTATTTTAATTCGTTAAATATGTAATGTCTACGTAAAGAGTGACTGACCTTGACAGGGTACACTTAAACTTCCGGAATTTTTTCAATAGATAAAAGGTCTTCACAAGCCATATGAGAGGGTCTCGAGGGACGCATCTGGACCGCGGGCAGTAGTTTCGAGACCCTTGCCTTAGAGGAAAACTGACGAATGACATTTAGTATCATGCTACCACCTAGAACTCTAATACTTTATGTCGTATATTAAAATTCAAGTAAAAAAATTACTTTCACGGAATTCAGTGCTCAAATAGATTGGAACACCGCATATTTCCCGCGTGGATCTAATTAACCTGTACTTGTGGATGACCATAGGCTTGTAACTCATTAGTATTGTAGAACCGATGTACTTGAATACAGCGATTCGAAGAATAGAATGCATTGTATATATCATGGAATTCTAACTTTCGGTGGTAACCATGATTCTAAAAGCAGGAATAAAATTCCACTCTTAGTTTGAGGATTTAAATTCTATTTTTGCTGCCATTTCCTATAAATTGAAAAGGCAATTAAGATTCCAGAAATTGAACTCTCTCTCTTATTTCAGCGTGGAATATTCTTAGTATAAATAGTGAAATATATTGCTAGTAGAATGAAAGATACAGAATTTTTTTTAGGGGGAAGGGGGATATCGAATGTAGAAATTCTTCTATTGAATCCAAAGTTTCCATCTTTATGGTAGAGTTTATGAAAAGATGAAAGAGCATTATATGATCTATTTATGGCGAAAATTCGGCAATTAGCTTTGTGTGTAATGGTGTTTAAAATGAAAATCACTTTTTTTTCATTTAAAAGAAGAATTTGTTTTTAATTTCCTTTAAGCATACAGAATTTTATAATAAAAAAGATGCTTGGCCTGTTCTTGCATTGTTCAAAATTAATTAATCAAAGATAAAATATTTTAAGAGTAAAGTAATTAGAATGTGTGCAAAGAGCGAAGTCGCAAAATAAAAAAAAAGTTATTGTTTATATTCTATGAAGATATAACAAGCAAGTGTATTCGTTTAAATCGTTCATATAATCTATGCGTTCATTTATTACATCATTTTTATTCTTATGAATTAGTGTTATAATATATAAACTTCAATTTTTTCGGTATTTTTCTCTAAAATTTCTAAACTTTACACATAACTCAGTTTTATTTCGTTTTCAAAGATTTTGCACCAATTTTGAACCAGTTTTTTACTTTTGTATTTTGCCAAAAATAGCGAATATTTTCCTTTTAATATATCTGTTCTGCCAACATATAAAGTCATCTTCAAATAATGAAAACCTTTCTTTTTTTTACTGTAATTTCTATGTCTTTCAAGAAGCCATTTTTTTAAAAAATAATAATGATTCTCTTTCACAAAAATGAAATGCTTTTTCGAATTCTTTAGAAAAAGTTGGATATTTTAGGGAATATAATCCCACATGTGTCAAAATTTTATAGAATTTTTCATTTTTAAATTAATGTATGCACTTCCTGTAATAACGAGCAGAATTGTTTTTCCATATTTATTTTAACAAGAAATATTAAACACGAAACGAAGAAGAAATCTCTTTACTGAAATATTTTTTGCAAAATGTAAGAGAAAATAATCACAAAATGCAAGAGTGTGTAACAAGATCTCCTTTTTTTCAAAAAAAGAAGGAAAAAAAATCGAGAGACACAGTTCCATTCTTATTATTTCTTCTTCAACTGTTCCATAATACTTTATTCACGTTTTCTCTTCCTTTCTACTAAAAATATCTTCCAGAAACTTTTCACTCGGTATTTTTTTAAGAATTTAGAATGTCCTTCGCTCGAATAAGTGCGACTTCCATTTTCACAGTGAGCAACTCTGCAAGGAATCATTCGCAATGAAATGCTCTTGAAATCGATGGAATTCTTATTTTAATGACATCTTGTAGTCACAAATGTTGAAATTTATTTTCAGCTGCTCTCTCTCTCTCTCTCTCTCTCTTTCCCCTCTCTCTCGCTCTCTTAATATTATTTCATATTAAAGTACTACTTTTTCTACTAAAAACAAGGTGAAATTCCTCTTATTAAATTCTTTCTCGAGATTTTCGGTTTACTATAATAAGCGTTATTCGAGAAGAACATGAAGTTTTACATAAGAAAAACGATTTATGTTTTGATGCAATTATTAAGTTCGATATTTGGTAATTTGCTCTTATGGCAGAATCATTCAAAAAATATTTTATTAGTACCTCTATGAAACTAAAAATAAAATATTGGTTTCTCCCCCCTCCCCCATTATTTTGAATTTAATTTAAATAGCTTCTTTTAAAACGAATGTTTAGAAATAATGTTTCATAAACAACATAAAATGGGAAAAGGGTTTTTTCAGTAAAATAATTATCGCTGCAAACATTTTGAGGGTCATTTTAAATAATAAAAGTAAACTTACAAAGAAATTCAAAAAATTTCAGGCACATTTAAATTAAATTATGATTTTATAAAATGGTATCTTCTTCATATCACGAAAATCTCTTAACAGCAGATAAAAAAATACAATAAAGTATAACATTCTTTGCCATGTTGAATTAAATTGCTCGATGGGATTTTGAAGACAAAGGTAATCTGTGAATAAGAATTCTAACATTTTGGAATACTAGTACGAAAATGTTTGGGCAATGGCATCTACAGCAGCAAGACAAAGAGAAGAAGTTGCTACAAATAGTAATAGCTATGGACAGATCAAACCAATACTCTATTTCAAAACGAAAATAAATTTCATTAGTTTCTTCTTTTTTTTTTAACTTTATTCAAATAATAAACGCTATATAAACAAGGAACTCATTATTTCCTTCTATGCAATCAAATTCTTAACTTTGAAAATGCTTTTAACGCGTCTTCAGTCTACCACGCATTTTTATGTAACGAAGGGACTTACGTATATTGAAAGCATTATCACCATTCAGTAAAGGTGTCCTCGAGTTCTTCCATTAGTACGTTGTCTAATTTAATTTCGCGATTCTTCGCTGATACGAAAAGTAGCCCCGTGTGAATTCATCGTGCTTACGAAGAATTTTCATAACTCGTAATTCCTTGAAAGCTGTTTTAAGTCTAAATTAATTAATGTTAACGCTAAGGAAACATCGATGTTACATTACTGAAAGGGTCTATTTAAAATTTGCGCGAGAAATAACAACAGTAATTTTAAGTATGCGGATAAAGAAAAATAAAAGGTTTGTCTTTCAATTCACATCGGTGTAAACATTGCATCACGCTATGCAATACTTGTTTTAAAGGATGTATGGGGGTTAATTTCATTAAAATATTAACTGAAGTTTTATAATTTCTTTATCTGTTACTGTAAATCTGGATAAACTGTTTTAATACAGAGGATATCTGGATGTATTTGTTCCATTGATAAATAATTACTTGACTCCATAAGCAATAGCTGAATTATGCATAAAATATTAAATACGTTGCATTATAAAGTTGAATGAACACGAGAAAAACAATATTGCAGATATTTTCAAAAATGACTGCTACACCTTCACTTCCTTTTAATTTCATAATCGCTGACATCCTGTACCGTACAGCCCTGCTGAATAAACACTGCATTTTCCCTCACGTCTCCATGGAGATCATTTGAGCTCACTATATATCTACATTTAAAAAACAAAAAATTCATTTCAGAAGCTAAACAGCAATTTATATGAACTCGAAAAGTTTTGGCATTTGAATAATAAATGCAAATATAAATACATCGCACTATTTTAAATTAACATCACTCGTGAATTGTGTATTGAGGCTCCCGTCTATCGGCCATTTTGATTTCATGAGCGTAATGTCTTATGGAATTCCTACTACAGTTCTCAAATCTGAACCATTTTTATCTATTTGATTAGTTTTAGTTTTTTTATTAACGTCGCACTAGAAGCAACACGAGGGCTATTGGCGACGGACCTCGTAATTTTGAACCACTGTCAAGTGACGAGGACGACACCTGAGCTGGCACCCCCCTCTCCTAACATCCACACCACGCCAACGGGAGGACTTTGGGCTCCAAACAGATTTAACGTGCATCAGCCCCGGCTATACGGGGGGGGGGGGGGGGTCTTTGGCGGCCAAGGATCGAACCCGCGACTGAACGAAAATCGCCAGTCGCGAGTCCACGACCTTGACCACTAGGCTACCGCGCCCTTTTATCTATTTGAATGCAAAAAAAGTACATACGGAAGAGTAAAAAATGATGACGGTTTCTGCGGAATTACATTTTTCTTCCAATTTTTAAAACTAATTTTGTTTATTTTAATTATTCGTTTGTGGGTTTTCCGGTCTCTAAGAATTATTCAAAAATATTTTCAAAATAGGAGAAAAAATGTTATTCCGCAGAAACCTTCGCTATTTTTTGCTCTTTTGGGTTCACTTTATTGCCTTCAAATAGATAAAATGGTAGATTTGTGAACGGTTGTAGGAATTCCATAGGATTAGCAATACGTTCACGAATTCAAAATTTCCGTAAGATAATAACCAAATAACTAAATATCGGATTTATTCAGATTTAGAATAAACAATATCAAAATAAAATACTAATGTGGTACACTTACCTAATCCTAAAATATCCTTAATGTAATATTAGAATGGGGAATTCTACTTATCTCATTAACTGTAAATAGTAGAATTGGATAAACTATCAACTGAATGTAATATCAGCAGGGTCTAATATTTAGGTCCGAGTCAGGTATACACTATCAGAATATCACCCCACATTTTTTCTTGCCCATTTAATGTGCTCATCAATCTCGCTCTAGTTCCTTAAGCATCTCTTATCTCTCTCTAATACTTCCAATCTCTTTCATTACACATTCATATAATAATTATAATATACATAAGTCGCAATTCTTTCATAAGGCGAGATTCTCAATTTAAATAACATTCTAGGATCACACAATAAATCCTTAGAAAAATATTACAAATCAAATTAACAAGATAGATTTTTTTTTCCCTCCTTTTTGTTCTGTATGCTTTTCCAAGCTTTTTTCCCAACTTTTTTAAATCAAGTAAGATTTTGAATTTTAAAAAGTAAGATTTCGGAATGTCTTCAAAATAGGAATTTTTTTGGATGATCACCTCTTCGTTGAACGTGAACCGTTGTCCACAGAGCCATTTTCTTAAGCTTGGAAATAAAAGTAATCAATGGGGGCTAAATGCGATAAATAATTCGAGTTTTAATCTCATGAATTCGGTCATCGAAACTGCACACTACTATGCGATATGCTTGTGCATCGTCTTGATGGAAGATGATCTTTTTCAAATGAGGAAGATTTTTCTTGATTTCTTTGCTCGACCGGGATAATAACGACGCATAATACTCTCCGGTTATTGTTTTTCCTTTTTTCAAGTAATCGGTGTATATTATTTCTCGTGCATCTCAAAATCCCATGGACATCCTCTTGTCGGCCGATTTCACCATCTTTACTTTCTTCGGAGCCCGTTCACCCTCAAACCCCCATTGCTTTGACTGTTGTTTTGTCTCTGGATTGTAGTAGTGTATCCATGTTTCATCCACAGTTATGTATCGCAGCAGAAACTCTTCAGGATTGTGATGAAAGAGTGCCAAAATAGTCTCAGAATCGACCACATGGTTGCATTTATTTTCCACTGAGAGCAAACGCGGCTCCCATTTTGCCGAGATTTTTTTCTTCACGCACAATTGTTTGTACAAAACTGAAAACACTACTATGCGATATGCTTGTGGCTTCAACTATTTCGCGCACTTTGATTCGTCGATCACTCAAAACCATATCGTGGATTTTGTCAATCATTCCGGGAGTAGTCACTTCCATTAGAGGTCCCGAACGACGTTAATCTTTTGATGATGTACGGCCCCTTTTAAACTCATTATCCGAATGTAAACAGTTACAAACACAAAAGCAGACGTGCCACGAACTTTATCCAACTCAGCTTTGATCTCTTTTGGTGTTAATTCTTTTGATTATGTGTGTTTAACCACCCCTCGAGAAATTAACTTTTTTCCGTTTTTCTAAATAAAACAAGTTTATTGCTTCAATCGACAATAAAAATGAAACCATGTGATGGAAATAAGATGTCTGGTGAATCATGGTGCTTACTAAAAACAAACCCTTTTCGATGCTATGAGTGCCCTCTCTTGAATTTTCTTAGGACTTCTTCAACAATTCTTGTAGTAAAGTGGCCCAAAAGGTTGGTTGAAGGAAAATACGGGTGAGATCCCGTTTCAAATCTTCAAGAACAAGACAAAGGAAAATAGATTGATCTATTAATCATCTCACAAACGTGGCTTTTGAAGTAACACGGATCTCCTGCTCTTGTGCCACGATCAAGGAACGAATAGGACACCTATTAAAATAGTGCAGAAAAAGATCGAAAGAACTTTAAATGAAAAATTTTCAAAATGAAACTATACTATTCATCTGACCTTCACATTTTGTAGAAAAGTAAGTACACATATTATACCTGTATTTTCTACATATTCCTTTAGTTTATGACCTTTGACAGTTTAACACACACTTTTCAAACCTGCTAAATTTCCCTACAAATTTTGATAATCTGGTGTTAAAAATTTATAAAATAAAGCAAAAAAAAATTTTTTTTTAAACAAAGCATAGTAATTTTATTCCAGAAAAAAGCAAGTATTTATTTATTTAAAATAAAATTTGAATATTTTGAAATAAATATCAATATTGTCTTCCCCCCCGTTATACGTTTGAGGAGAGTAAAATGTAAATTCCACTAAAAATTTACTCAAAAATGGTAAATTCTAGATTTTTATTGATTGTGTTCTTTTTTTTAAAAAAAATCAATCGAAACAGACCTGACTTGGTAGTCTTTTCTCTAAACTTATATTCCAATCGAAACAAGGTATATTTCTTTCCAAACTCCTACAGATACACCTCACAATTTTTTTAAGAAAAAAACTCGTAGAGAATCAATATATATTTAAATTTCCACGCATCTAAATTACTAAATTTATTTCTATCTTCCAAAAGAATGCGGAGCAGAATTCTCTTATCGAATGGAGGAAGAAATAAATGACAAAATCCTTTTTGCGATTATTATGCTCTGCTTTTTAAACTCTATTGCAGTTGTTGATGAATTAGTTCCTTTCGAAGCAAACATGGTAGAAGATTGTAACAAGAATTCTTAAAGTAGAATCTGAATAATTATCCAGAAAAATGTTCGGAAGCTCATTTTCTTTATTCCAGAAGACTTATTAAGCAGGCGAAAATTTAATTAGCATCTTCAATGTACATTAATGAAGAGTATAGTATTAAATTAACTTTGTACACACATTCACAAACAATTTAATCATTGTTATAATTTAAAGTAGTTTAAAAATCACACAACCTTTCGTCTTTGCTATCTTGTAATTTGAGAAGTATTTTTAATTCGAAGATCTTCCAAACACAGTCAAATGATTTCGTAAAGTTTGAAAAGGGTAGAACACAGTTAAGGCAAATAATCTTTTCGCAATAATTTTACATTTTATTTAGTCTCGTGTGATTGAGTTGTTGATATAATAGGATATTAGTATGGTTATTCTGAAATTCTTTTTTTTCTTTCAAGTTGTTTCTGAATTTGTAAAAATTGCTCTACATAGAAATAGAACAACAATTTCCATGTAAATATCTAAAGGGTTTTGAACATAGATGGCACTACAATCTTAATTAAAAAAGAGGGCTATTTTCTATTTTTTTTGTCTGTATATTAAAATATTTTGTAATTCTTATAATGCGCTAAATACCACGTTCTATTTGTGTTTTTTCCAGATATTCATTTTTTAGCCAACCAGCTATTGGTTTAGTTGGATCACTTTCGTGTACCGGATTACTTTTCAATTTTTTTTTTATCGTTTGCTTCAATTTTTATCACATTTAGCTTAAATATATTCAATTTAATAATTTATCGTTTCCTTTAATTTTAATACCGGAAAAGTTTACTATTGTCCATATCTCGATATTTTACCGTTTTCTTTAATTCTTATACTTAATTGAGTAATTTAATAAAAGTTATAAAAATGAAAAAAAAAAAAGCGCATCTTGGGTGGCTCAATCTGTTCTTTGTAAAACTTGCATAGTAATTACATTTAGAACTTTTTATACTATTATTGTTTTGAACTGTATGCCTTATCTCTTTTAATCAATACAATATACCCTTTGTTATTCGTGTGTGTGCGTGTGCGTGCGTGCGTGCGCACGCAAAAAATATGTTTAAATCCATTTCTAAGTACAGTTCCATTCCAAAGAAAAGGAAAATTAACTATCTTTATCTTACACTTTAGTTAATTTTTAAGCAATGTTGTTCATCTTCGAGATAAATAACTCAGAGTTTTAAAAACTTCGTTTAATGCACAACATTATTAAACTCAAAGTGTTAAATAACAAATAATTATAAAATAATAGGTTCCTCGAAATTTTGATCGCGACGTGATTAAATTAATATCGGAATAATTCATCAACTGGAACTAAATTATAGTATTAAATGATAAATTAACTCCAATACGTAATAAACAAACAAAAAGTTGTCTAGTATCGTTGTCATTTTTCTTTGCATAATTAATGCAGCACTATAAAACTAGCCTAAACTTTAAATGTTCAGATAGCTTAAACTCAGTCTTATATTCACGCTCGCTTTACTTACATCTAACAGAAATAATTCTGCAGAATTCTAAAGCTAATAAAATTACTGAAAATAAATTGGTAAATCATATTTTTTAAAAGAAAATAGGATACTTTCGAGCCTCTGGAATTGGATATACCAGTTAATATTTTTTTCAGATGTTTTAAAACAAATTTTTCCCTGGCACAATAAAATTCTCCCTATTATTTCGTGAGCTGCCATTCAATGCACTTTAAATACAAAATATATTCATTTGTTTCTACCATGGTATTCAAAGTATGTATCTATACTTATATACTAATTGACAAAGGCCGACTAAACTATCTTTCGAATTTTAGGGTTAAAGCTACTTCGCTGACAAAGAACAGAATCCGAACTCGGAAATGGATTTTTGAATAGAAAAATGTTCCAATACTCAATTATGCTAATGAAATTATAACACAGTATCCATTTTCCATAGTAGATTTTTAAAATTTAAAAACATTGCATAAATTGCATTTTTTTCAATTAAAATGTATGATTAACAATGTTTATAAGTCAAGTATTATATTGTACGAAAAACAAAATACATAATAGGTTTTATGCCGATTTTTTAATTTAAATAAAAATACATGATGGAATTAAATATGCTACTGTGTATTTAACGGTGAAATTGTGACATTGGGCTAATCGTGAGTTTCTCTTCAGTTACCTCGTGGACTTCTATAGAGCTTAATTGTATAAATTACAATTTCCTCCCAACCAAAATGAAGCCGCCGTTGCCAAGTAGTCATGATCACGAATTCGCAAGCTGCGGTTTTTGTTGAGTCGTGGGTTCAAGCCTTGAGGCCACTAAAGACCCGCAGTGTAGCCAGCGCTAATGCACGTAAAATCTGTCGAGGCCCAAAATCTTCCCGTTGGCATGGTGTGGAAATTAGGAGAGGGTGGTGTCAGCTCAGGTATCGTCCTCGTCACTTCATCGAGGTCCAAAATTATGAGGTCCGTTGTCAATAAATGATTGTCGAGGTTCTCCTTATTCATCGTGCCCAAAAATTTCATTTTCTTAAATATCAAATTTAAAAGCAGCATAATTCCAACTTTTTTTCACCTGATTAATAATATCATATTCGACTCAAGTATTTTACTAAGAGCTATTCGTCCCGAAAAGCAAATTCTTTTTCTCAGCTAATTTTCGGGGCCTTCTGAGTGGGCAATTTACACCGACAGAACAAGGATCGGGTCCGAAACTGGGTTCGCAGTGTGTGTCTTCCACCGATGTATCCTAAATAGGATTCCCATATTTAACCTTAATTCTTGTAATTCAGTTATTCAGGCCGAGCTTTCGGTAATTGGATTTGCCGTTTTGTGGGCCGTCTCTCATAACTTCAAAGTTTCTATTTATTCCGACAGTTTATCATCAATATTGCTACTGCAGAGTACCAGAAATAAATCGGCTTTTACTATACTATTAAAGAAAAATTAGCAACTTATTTAGATTTTTGCAAATTACACTGGGTTCGTGCCACGTCGGAGATTATTATAACGAAATGGCGGGTTTCTTTGCAAAGCTCGCTGTTACTTGTGGTGAAAAAATGAATGTCCCTCCCCCTCGGTCTCATAGAGTTGAATTTAAAAAATAAGCCTCTTTCTAACTGGGAGGTCTGGTGGTCAACTTGTAATACTGGTATTCGGTTTCAGTCCTTTATTCCGAAACCAAATCTGAGTTTTTATACGAGGTTATTATGAGTTTTATTGCTTTTTAACTGGTCATGGTCCTCTAGCGCGTTTCTTATTTAAATCGTTTTAATTTGAAAAATATAAGCTTATGTCCCTGTTGGAGATGCTGACTACTACGTTTTCTCTTGCCCTTTTACCAGGGATTCTCATTTAAATGAACGAGGTTCAAAATTACGAGGTCCGTCACCAATAGCCCTCGTGTTGCTTCTTGTGCGACGAGGAGAGAGGGGTCAAGGTTATTTGGCATTGATAATAATTAATTTGGCTTGTTTAGTCTCGAATTTACTTAAATTGTTTTTCTGTCTCTTAAGCCTTATATATTGAACTGAATTGTGGCACAAGAGCCAGCTAATAAAGGACAAACGCCACAAATTCAAAATTAAATATTCACATTGAAACATCTTTTCACTTGAAAAAGTGCTTCTATTTCGGTCTCACAAAGATGAAAAAATCTTTAAGCTAATCCTTGGCAATGCAACATATGTACATTGAAAAAATGTTATTGGGGGGGGGGGGGAAAGTGAAGCCATCGAACCATGGAGTTCGTATACCAGATCGACATCTCATTTTGATTGATGACACGACGTGTGTGATTGAGGAGGCGATTGAACGCCGAGTCGATGACCCAAAGAGCGAGTGGGCGACTTGTCGCTTTCGCTTTTCGGATACCCACGTGAAGATGACTGAACTTTTACAGCTTTGAAAATGACTCGAAATGAGCAAGATTCTTACTACCTGAAGCGTGAGGTTTACTCACAAAAAAACCGTCTGGTTCATTTTTCAGTATTGTAAAGCTTGTTTCATTTCAGCTGAAATAATATTAATAAAATTATTAACAACAAATAACTATAATTGCTACGCTGTATAATAAAGCTGTCGATTTTTAGCCAAATTTCTTTCATACGAGTGCTACAAATTAAAAAAAATTTCATACATAAATTCCATTTATTTGCTATAAAATTTATTCATTTTCGTTGAAGTTTTTCTAAAAGGTGAAGTTGAAGAACATAAAAAAAAAATGAAGATTTTTTTCATTTGATTTTCTTAAAACACAAACAAAACTGTAACAAGAGTAGTTTTTTGATTCACGAAAACGTTATTAAATATTTTTTAGATTTTTAACCTTTGAAAACAGAACACTGACAGAAATAACAAATGTATCTGAGACACCCACTTAAAAGTTTGACCTTGAAATAGTCTGAGAAAGAAAGAAAAGACAAAAAAAAAATAATGAAAGAAAAAAACATATTATGTATGAGAAATGACATTTGATTAAGAATTTGGCATGTTTAAGAGCTTAGAAACCTACTTTTTAAGCAATCAAAGTTTTAAATTTAAAAAAAAAACTATTCAAATTATGTCATCAAAGGAAGATGCCTGTTTAGAAATCAATAAGTATTCAACGACTCCATAAAATGTTAGCTACGAACTAAAAATTTTTCTATTTTGGAGGTTATAGCAGAGAGAATGAACAATGAAGATAAAAAAAAAAGTTTTATGACTCCATTCTATGAATATTAAAAAAGAAAATTAAAAGGTGTACCTTCCAATTTTTTTAATCAGGCAAATGATATTAACATAAAGCTATTTTCAAGGCAACCATACAATGTGATTTGCTTAATTAATTAATTCTATCTTTATCCTGTTCCAGTGCTGTTGGTTTCATTGCTTGAAAAGGAAGTTTATTCTAACGTTGTTTTCGAGAATATATGAGAATTGTTCATTGCAATGTGTCATTAAAATGACGTCATTACCAATGTGCTGATGACTATATGCTGCATGAGCGATGAAGTATGTGAAAAGGTAATACTGAATAAAAATCTAAAACTAGTCAAATGTCGCTGCTAAAAAAAAGTTAAATTTCTTTTGTGGTAAAAAAATTAGCAGGAAGAATAAATTCAATTCAACTCGTGAAATATGAGAATACTTTTCTCATAACATGTTCACCTGAGAAAAATTACTATTTCTTTTTCTGGATGTTATTCGAAGATGTTATTAAATTTATTAACGAGGAAGGAAATGTTTCACTCTTACATTCTACCATCGTCTATTTTTTTTAATTTTTAATGTTTTTTTATACACATTAATTTGCTTTTTTAATATGATCTTTCCGGTTTCTAATATTTTTGGTTTTCTTTGAATGTGATCGTATGCTATTATACGCAGCTTTTGTTAAAGTGGCGTCTTTGTAATTATCAAAATATAAAAAATTTTCGCTGAATTATTATAGTTGTGTGTGTGTGTGTTCAACTGAAATAAATTTTACTATGTTGTTCAACTGATTTACTCAAAGTGATTTACAATTATAAGCACTGAAAGTTTTGATAAAATACAATCGAACCCTCCTCATTGAAAGTCCTCCCGTTGGCGTGCTGTGGAAGTTAGGAGAGTGGGTGCCAGCTCAGGTGTCGTCCTCGTCACTTGACCGAAGTTCAAAATTATTTTTTCCGTTGCCAATAGCCCTCGTGTTGCTTCTAGTGCGGCGTTAATAAAGACTAAACTAAACTAATCCTCATTAATATTAAACGAATAATATCCTTTTACGCGGTTTTATTACAGATATACAAAAATTGGGAGAAGTTTTAATTTCCTTACTATTTTTAATCATTTTTCTTGCGCTAAAATATCGAAATGATACACTAGAAAAATCCTTTGTCGGCATGTTGCAGAAACAGGTGGGTAGAAAAATCCAACATGCTCGCTCTTTGGAAGTATTGTTTATATTATGATACATGGTTTGAAGCTCATTTTTCAATTAATCAACTTAAAAGGTAGCTATCTATGAAATTGTTTTGTTTGTTATTAATATTCATAAGATCTTGAGAGAATTGAAGTAATTTACCTGTCTCTCTATTTTATTGGTTCATCCGATATTTATTTATGGAAGATCTACAATTTTCATAACATATAGAATGATTCTCTGCATAGAAGTTTTTTATACATATAGTATTATTTTGAATAAGGAATACGAAATATAGGTAAAAAATTATTAGTGAATTAACTGGAATTTAGATTATTAAAAAATAAACGCTTTCTTTAAAAAAAAATTGTATAAATAATAACAATTATTTGTGATTAAAATATTCATTTTATTCATTAGAATTGCAAAAAAAAATAGTTTCTTTGCCAATTTTAGGAATTTTTCGCAAAATTTCATTCAGAAACTCAAGCACTTGTTTTGACGTAATTTCAAAAAATTGTGTGTAAAACGAAATATTATATATGTAAGTTCAATTTTGATGTAAGTGATTAAAAAACCAAAGCAAAATGATCATTTATTGTTGGAAAAATTACAAATGAATGGAGGTTCTAGTACCCTGTTGGGACACCTCTGGCATGAATGCATGATGCGATACGGTAGGGGATTGATGCACACAATGGGGGTCCCGTATGATATCCTGCGACATCTCGTTCCACAGTTACTGCAAACGCACCTTTAATTCTACCAAACTCATAGGCTGTTCAACTTGCCGTCCTAAATGATCCCGGATATGCTCGATCAGTGACAAATCTGGGAATCAAGAAGGCCAAGGAAGGGTGGAAATGTAGCGGAGGCAGTCCCGTGAAACCCTTGCTATGTGGAGGCGAGCATTGTCCTGTTGGAAAATGGTTCCTGGGAGCCCTGCTATGAGTAGCAACACAAGTGGCTGAAGAATGTCACGAATGCATCTCTGGACTGTCATGGTGCCTTGGATCAATATTAGAAGTGACTGTGTGTCGTAAGCGATGATAACCCATACCATCACACCAGTTGTGGGAGCGGTGTGCCGCTGTACAGCAAAGGCAGGATTGAGAGGTTCACCCCTGGGCCTCCACACTCATACACAGTTGTCATCACTGCCCAAATTGAATCTGGATTCGTCGCTAAAAACTATCTAATTAAATTCGGTTGTAGTCCAAAACCTTCGAGCGTGACATCACTACAAACGGAGGAGATGGTGAGTGGGTGTCAATGGCTGTTCACTTAATGGGTACTTCTATAACAAATGTCCTTCAGCCAAGCACATGAAGATGATACGGACTGACAAAGAGACTCGTAGTCAAGGAGCTGCCTGTATATGGATGGTGGACAGTGAGACATTTAGCGCTAAACATGCGTGTCGTATGATGAGACGATCTTCATGACTATTAATTTGTCGAGGGCGTCCTGAGTCTGGTCGCCAAAAGACCTCTTTCTTGTCCACTGGTCCCAACACCTCCTCACAGTAAAGTCAGAACAACCTAGGTAGCTGGTTAATCGCCAAGGTGACCATCTGGTTTCCATCATCCCAATGATTCTTCCCCTCTCGAACTCTGACATCTAATCATATTGTCTCCTTTGGCTGCGTAATGGTATCTCTACTTAAAAAAGGGTCCCTCTGTAACAGATTAAATATACGCAAACAAGCTCTGCTTACCTATTTTATAATTTAAGGAGAATGAAGTTCAGCGCCTTCTGGTAACATTACGCAATGTGCAATCACTTTACATTTCTAATAATTTACATATCTGCATGGCACGTACCTTCATGCCAAGTTTCGTAACAATTCCACGCTTACTTCTTGGTGCGCAAATTTTTCTATGTGTTTCTGTATATATATATATATATATATATATATATATAATACCGTAATAATAATCTTAAAAAAATCTAATACCGCAATAAAACCACATTATAAAAAATTTTACTTTTAAAGGAGATTAAATCAAATACAAAATCAAAATTTGGGGGACTACGAAAACGAAAAACTTTTATCTGTAAAAGTAGTCGCTCAAAACAAAAATCTCTTAAAGAATTCTAAGAACAACAAAATTTATCGTAAACAAAAATAAGAAAATCTCAATGAAATACTTTGCTATCATCTTACTTGTTATATCACTCAGTAGGTATTTTCAATATATATTTTGTTATTAATATTTTTTATTGTTGAAAACATGTGAAATTTATTTTCCTTAGAATTTTACTTTTGTAAAGATTTTGAGAAATACAATAGGCAATAGTGTTTCTTTCAGGTAATATATTCAGGCTTCCTGTTGTATAAATATATGCAGATACAAATACACAAGAAATCTGAAAAGAAAGAAAGAACATTTATAATATTATTATGAAAAGCAGTTGGGAAAGAGAGTATTATCAAATCGCTAAATTTGAATGTTTTGTTTCAATTCTCAGTTACTTTTACTTATGAATAATATTTGAAGTTATCTGCAATATGTATTCTTTTCAGAACACGCAATAAAATCGAGAATGTTTGTTAGTTAGTTGAAATACAGCTTACTCATATTTTTTAACTTTATATTCTGATTACTTAATAAATATTTCAAACTCTGATATGTGTCGCAATACAATCGAAACTTTTCTTAAGTCATACGATTGGGGCTGGATGAATAATATTCGTTGATCTAGTCCTGCAAAAATTTTATGAAACTTCAGTTTGCATAATGCATTTAATGTTCAGATTGATCATTATAGCAAATTCAATGTGCTACTTGTTCCCTACTTCTCTTCCTGTTATAAAATCTGTTAGATAGGAATTTTCTATTCATTTACATATCTGTATTATGCTTGAAGATATTGGATTTCAAATATAAATATTTTTATGTATTAAGATATTTTCTATTGTTTTTTATGTATTGTTAAAATGTCGTTCGATGAACTAAGCCTATTTATACTTGCTCCTGGTGTTTGTTTGTAAACTTTTGATATAAACTTTAAATTATTTTCTGCTTTAAAAAGATGCATTTTTGAATTGTTAACGGTCATTGAGTTATTTTAACTTTTTTGTTTTGATTAAACTTATTTTACTTTTGAAAAAAAGATTTTTCATTCATAAATATTGATAAAAATCGATTAAATTAGATCATCGATTGATTCTAATAAGTTAAAAATAAGAACCACATTATTTATTATAGTATTGTAATTATTCTAAACCGTCTGAAAAATAAATGTGAACAGTTAAACTGTAATTAAGCTTTTCTAAATCATAGTATTTGTCATATAAAAAATCTTTTTATTTATTATCCTGATTCTGTTTAAGAAATAAAGTAACAATGAATTTAAATTTGAATTAAATTGTTTTCTCTTTAAATCAAGATTCATAATTAAGCTCTATTAGTTATATAATGATTTACGATTTAAACAGTTATAATTTTGTACTTTGAATTAGAGTTTTTTAAAATTAGTTTTGCAAAGAAAATTAATTTAATCACAAGTTGATTATAATGTTTTAAAAAGGAATCAACAATATTTAAGAAAAAGAAATGTGAATATGTAAATTCCATGTACAATTTCAAATTTAATAATGATTTGCTAGTATTAAGATTTTCCGTAATTTTTTTATTTTTTATTTTTTTCATATAAAGTAATATTTTTTTAATCAATGCTTTAATGTAAAACGAAGTGCGGATATTAAAATTCTAACTACTTGAATTACAAGACCTATACCAAAACTTACATTAGAGATAATCCATATGGTATTTAAATTACGTATAAAATGTTACTTTTTAAAATCGCATTCTTAATGGAAATGAAGAGGAAAAAATATAATTTTGAGAAATAATTGATTAAATAAATCGTGAATACAGCGTGCTTTGTCGCGCAGGCTTGATGCTTTTATCTTCCTGCCAACACCAGAAATTCGGTTTTACTTTGTTATTCATCTCGACATGAGAATATTAATATTATTCATGTACTTCTTATTAATTAAAGTGGTTAAATTGTATAAATAAACATCATACAAATATCAAGTCCTTTTGTATTATATCTGAATTATCTTACAAAATTCCACTGAATATCAACATACTGAATTAAATATTTTATGGTGAAAATATATAAGTGTTTTTATAATTTAATGAATTCTATATAAATATAGTGTTTGTATCGTAAATCAAATACAAAAGAAATTATTTTTTTGTTCTATAGGAATGAATGCTGGAGTTCATGCATAAAATAAAATCTGAATATACTTTTAAATTTTTGCAACATTTTTGGGACACATTATTAAAAAAAAAAAACAAGGTACGAAATGTCCGTGTTAAAACCTTAATTATATAAAAATCAAATTTTGAATTACAACATAAACACGTAGTGGTTCATCCCCTTAAGTCATGTGAGTTTTAAAAGTATAACTTAAAAAGTGTTCAACAATAATGATGAAAGACAAGACAATCACTTATAAAATGATCAACAGTATTTGGGACATAACAAGAAGGATGCCTGATTAGACTGTGAAAATTTGGTTCCAAAATACACATTAAATTTGTGTTTAAATTAAAACCATGTTCTTTAAAAATATATATATTCTGAAACATCTTACTCTTGTCATAAAGCATCTGAAATTTACTTGTATTCATTGAAGGATAATCTGTAATAAAAGCTACTTTTGTCAACATTTTAATCTGTGTGTATAATTTCTTATTTTGTCATTGCCACACAGTATTATTGGAAGGAAAAACTGATGTACAAAAATTCTTCGAAAATAGTGAAACCTTAATATCTTAAATATAAATAAATATCTTAAAATAACAAGATGTAAAAAAATGTAAAATAATTTCTCTATCAATTAAAAGACAGTTCAATTTACATTAACTTACACTTTCGAAGTAAAAAAAAAATAGAATTATTGTCGAGCATCATTGATATAATTATCTATAAAAAAGTGTTGCAAAGTGGTCCAAAAATTATAAGATTTCACAACACTGTTTTTTAAATACTATAGTGTTATTCTATAAAATATTCATATTCAATAGTATTTGAAGCACGTGACTTTCATGAAATTTAAGATTTTATTTATCCATGAAATATTTATTGTTACACGCAATCTGCCTTTCAGAATTCAATCTTTTACATAAATTAAAATTTTACTAACATTTTCGAGCTTGAATTAAGCAAATAGTGATCTCTAGCGGAACTCCTGTCAAAGTTCCAGGGTTAAAGACCGCGAAACCCAGGTTGAAGACCTCTGTGCTACAGCAATCTAAAAAGAAGATTTAAACAATTATTTTAGAACAAGACACAAAAGTTGTGACAATTTCTCATTAAATTAAAAAGTAGTATATATTTGTATAGCAAAATATAAATTACATTAGGTACTTTACAGTTACAAAATTGTTAAGAGCAGCTCTAACAGATTGACAACCTGGGGCGGACGAAGTTTGTTAATTACTCTGATCAATTAACTCTGTAACAAAGCATAAATCATCTAAATATTGTTTTTAACTTAATGTTCCAAATGACCAGTAGTCTTCAAAGTGGGGATTATTTTACCAGAACAACATAATGCTTTTGGTGGATACTGCGACGCTTTATTTACGAATAAGAAATGCAACTAAAATACATCTTTTTTACTTTTAAATAATTACTTAAATGCAGTTAGGAACTATATCGAATTTAATTCCATATGCATAATGTATGAGATATACTAAAAGATATTCAGAGCCATGTTTGTACACTTTATTTATTTATTTATTTATTTTTTTAATTATTCGAAATTAGGCACATAGTAAGTTAAACATCATCTCGAATAATTACAATCAAAATGCTTTCATAATGTATATTGTAAAACGAAAGAAACCTGGTTTTTGAAATATTTCTTAAAAAACTGCTATAAACTAAAAAAAAATTATATTAAAAGACATTACTTGGAAATATTCTATATTAGAAATTAGTTTTATAATACCGATTCAATAAGTCCATTAATAAAAGTTCATAATTAGACAATAAAGTTATAGAGTAATGAGTGCATACTGAAAATTTTGAATTATAGTCATTTGTTTACACTCCAGTTTTTCAGATATTTTGATCAGTCACAAAGGTTATAGTGTGATAAATAATAATGACTTTACGAATTATATTTGTTCAAATAAAAAGCATCAAGTTTTGTTTTAAATAATTGTCTTCGGTATTTTCCTTTAAAAAACATATGCATCATAAAATGAAATTCCACACAATGAGTGCGCTTCCCTATAAGCAAATTTAAATAAATGTTAAAAATAAATACT
Source organism: Nephila pilipes (assembly GCA_019974015.1). NCBI lineage: Eukaryota > Metazoa > Arthropoda > Arachnida > Araneae > Nephilidae > Nephila > Nephila pilipes. Next base: position 340,976 of record BMAW01054336.1, read on the forward strand.
AGCATGTTAAAAATTCTATAAACATTCTTCAAATGGTCTTTTTGAATGAAATCTTAAAGAGCAACAGAAAAGTAATATTTTTTGAATATTAAAAAAATCTCAGTTAAATTAGGACGTTTTCATAATTGTAAAAAAATGTAAGTATGTAAACTAAGTAAATGTGAGGCATTATTTCAGCTTGTTTATCAAAGAACGATTCAATACTTTTATGCTACAACAATCCAAAATTAAGATTTAAGAATTTTTTTGAAACAAGACGTAAAAAAAGTTGTGATAATCTCTCAATTACTTAAAAAATATTATACATAGTAAAATGTAAATTACTAAAGCTTATGAAGCTTTACACATTTCACAAACGTAATAATACACAAACGAATACAAGACTTGTTTACATTGGCGGGTATCATGTGATAAAGATTTCACGTGATCGTGATGGCACATGAATTTAGTTCATTGCAATTATAGTTCATTTAAAATAACATTTGCTTAGATAGCCTTAAAAGTATTTTAGTATCTTTTGCATGAATAAAATTAAGTAAATCTTTCATTTTTATCTGTTTATTTATTTTTTATTTACTAAATAAATAATGGCCAAAAGTGCTTCAATTATTTGTGAAATATACCTATCCAAGCAAGACAATAGAGCCCTCCCCCAAAACTTTTCTCGAAATTGAATTGTTTTAGAATAATTACTTCATTATACTTTTTTAATGTTCTAAAATATTTTTAAAAAAAATGAACTTTTTTCTCCTTTTCATGTTTACATTTTTTTTCATCATGAAGAGAAAAAAAGGATTGCATTTAAACTAATTCCTGATATAAAAATAGAAAAGTCCTTGATGTCTTTGAAAATGTGCCTCTATGCCAGTGCTCGTTCATGAAAAGAAGGGGGCGCATCCCATATACATCATGTTCTTCTGTAATCCGTAGTGCACTATGTGCGGAGAGGGAGGGGGAGCTGCTCGAAGTATGTTTCTTGGAGAAAAAAAATATCAGAAGACATTCTCTTCTTCCAAGCATTTGTCCATGAGCGAATAAAACGGATCTTTGGACAGGTAGATTCCTTAGCAGAGTTGAATCATCCACGAGTGGTAATCTCAGCTTTTGTAAATGAACAGTGTTCAAGAAATCTGAATCAGTCGATTTTCTTTTGCTCAAAGTGTTAAGTTTACTATTTTATAACTTTAAATTTGTGTAAATATGTTTCTCAACTTTTTAAATCTTTTTCTCTCGAATCTGATTATAGAATAACAATTGTTAATCAATTTTTGGATTCTGCAATTTTAGAACTTGAAGAAATATTTTCAAAACACAAAGTAGTTATGAATTCATTGAATGTTTTTACTATATAGGAAACTGGCAGTATATTTGTAGTCGAAAATATATTAGAAGTACTGAAAAAGCGACATAAAATTATAGGTTTGTTAGATTGTGGTATAAGTATTTTGACTGCAGAACATCAGTGATAGAAAAATAAATCACTATCATAACAAATTGTATCAATCCTTGAACAGTTTTAAATAGATGAAATAATATTGAAATCGCATATTCTTTATTTTTAAATGTAATAGAAGCTTACAATACCCATAAAATTTAAAAAATTTAGTCATTTTGTATGATGCGACATGTACTGTTGAAATATCGTTTTCAACTATGTGAAAACTACTTAAGAACTACTTAATGGATTCTGTTCGTTACACCTACATAAAAATATAATGAAAGTGAAGAAATCAAATATTTAACAAAAACAAAAAAAGAAGATGAATATAACTTTGTAAAAATAAATATGCATATAACTTTTCGTTTCGTTATACTCGCATCTTATTAACCATTTTTTTAAAAAATGAAGACCATTTTCTTTCCAATCATTAAATGATTTTTATCAATTATTCAATGATGTTGGATTCTACAAATACTACTTAGAAGGAATTTTTGTTCCCATGGTATCATATCTTTAGAATATTCCTTAAATAGTCTTTATTTTTTTAGTTTTTATAATTTGATAAAATATCGATCCTTGTGCAATTTGAAATAGGCGAAATAAGATTCGTATAGCGTATTCTTTAGTTTTTTCCAACTGATAATTGGGAACAAAAGAAATTACTTCTGTCATGGCAATTATGATATGCATCCCCCAAAATTAATTTCTGGGTGCATACCGTTTCCAAGAGTTTGTAAAATAAGCTTCGGTTACTGAATCATGGCGCCATCTACTGGTTATAAATACTACTGCAAAACACCTTTTTTTTTTTTTTTTTTTTTCCCTTCCTATAATGTATTTTGTACTTCTTTCACTTATTATTATTGTTATAAAACATAAAAAGTAAGGTAATATTTTTTGGTATTTGTTTATTTCTGAAATCTTTTAATTCTATGATTTATCTAACATTTTTATGACAGTAGCATAATGTTTTAAATTGAATTTTAATTGGTAGAAAATGTTTTTTTTGTGGAATTGTCCTTTCAGGCTCACGAGTTCGAAATTTGGAAGTTTTATACTACTTTTAGTCTAAAAATATGAAGAGATTAAGGTAATATGTCAGAAAATATTTACATCAGAAGTCAAATAATAAATTTCCATAACACTTATTTTAAATGCATCTCCAAAGTACATGGTTATTCGAAATGATTCATCTGATTTCAAAATGCCTTATTTTCTTAAATAAGTGACACAGAATGATAACTAATACATGAATGCAAAGGGAAGATGTAGAAATTTTTTTACTAGTGTTCTATATAACTTCATTTCGTTATATGTATAATGAGAATTCGATATGTAACTATCTGCCTAACTCGTTGTAAGGTGTTAGTGGTAATGGATTGTACAGCTGCAGAAATCCGTTGTTTAAGCTCAAATATATTTGTGGGTAGTGGTGTGGCGCACGCATTTTATCTTTTATAAGCCCCCAAAGGAAGAAATCGTTTGGGACCATATCAGGTGACTTAGGTGGTCAGCTGTGTAACATCAAGCCATCTGGTCCATTACGACCAATCCAACTGCGGGGTAACTCCACGAAAGCTTCTAAAATAGCCTTCGGGAAATAATTTCACAAAAGCAACACGTGGGCCTTCTATTTTTCTTAATATAAGACTTCCACTGTTTTCTTTTGTATTCATGTATAACTTATTATTCTGTGTCGTTTTCTTTTGAAAATGTGGAATTTTGAAATTGGGCGAATCAGACTGAATTACCCTGTATTTATTGTAGAAATTAGTCTTAACATTGAAATAAATTTATATTTATGATTTCTTAAAAAAGTGATAAGTAACAGAAAGAATGCAATTTAACTCAAATACTTTGCTCCAAATCTCGTCCAAAAATAATTTTTAGCAATTTCATAAATAAAATTGTAATATGATTTATTAAAATCAATTTTCTTACTTTTGTTTTATTTTAACATACAACATGTTCTTACTGTAATTATCTCGCTAAAACTAGTTTTGTTTTTAAACATAAAATTTTTCCATAAAACAATATTTACTAATTTCAGTTTATAATCGACTCCCCAAAAAGGATCAGATCTCTCGACACTTTACAGTCTTTTCATACATTTCATGATTCTTGTTATTCTACGGAAAATCATTTGTATGAAATTAAATTTGTATATTTCTCGACAGAACTTTCAGTCACAAAATTAGAAATTAAAAAGAGAGAGAGAAAAGAAACTTACGTATAAGGATTCCTACTGTTAAACAAACTCTTTCAAATACTTTATCAAAAAATTTTAACATTATTATTAATGACAAACTCATCCTTGTTTTTAGACGCTTTTTTCTTTTCTTCTCTTTTTTTTTTTTTCATAAGTAAATATATAAATTAATACCATACAAAAAATTTATGCATTTCGTTTTCATGGATACACAAATACATGTACGAATTATGCATGCTGAATTAGGCATTTTCCTCAAAAAATTTGTTATTCCTATTAAAAATAATTTAACAATAAATTAATATATTAGGAATTCCACACAAAAAAATGTGAAATACGAAGATTTATGAATAAAGTATCAGAAAGCTCGAATCTTTTCGATTTTCATATTCCATACACTTTCCTCCTTCGTTTAATTTTTTGCATACCATGTGTTTCAAAACGAGTCGAGATTGTACTGTAGTAGTAACGTTCCTTTACTAGAACAACTGGCGCATTACTCTTTTCATTTATATGATGTTTGCAAAGAGTTTTTTGATTTGTTTTTTTGGTAGGAAAGGAAAAATATGAATCTTTAAAAAGCATTTAAATTAGTTTTCCTTTAAGATACATCCTATTGAATGTACTAAAATTTTCTGCAAAAACTCATTTATTGATATCGACATGTTCATAAACGTCTTTCCTTGATTTATTCCTACCACTGCCCTTAGGTTTTAAGGGTATAGTTGCCAAAAAAAAAAAAAAAAGAAAGAAAGAAAGAAATGCGACACTCTTAATAGCTTCTGCAATATTCATCATAGCTGGAAAAAATTCATATAAGGATTGACGACTCAAAAGGAATCAAACTACGATGTTCATGGATTAATTAATTAATGAACATGCCATTTAACATTTAAGGAAGAGATTTCTCATTAATATTTTCGAATTTATTCGCATACCTGAATTCTCATCATGAAAATTGCCTAAATTTCCAATTTCGTAAAACTATCCTTGAAAGATTTCGAGTCACTGGGGCGAGTTACTTAAAAAACAAATCCACTTATATAAAACGAATTTACTAAATATTTCATGATATATATATATATATATATATACTCGTTCGTGTGTTTATTCCAATTCTAAAAACAAGAAATTTAAAAAGTCTAATTATTTTGTAAAATGTGAAATATTAGATATGTGTTGTGTGTGCGGCTATGATAAAAAGTGATTATAAAATACCAAAATGTTTATATATTTGGATTTTTCATGTCATGGAATCTGTAAATCAATTGTTGAACGCAATTTTCTTCAACAGTTTGGGAATATGTATTTTCTGGTATATGTATGTAGAACGGTGGTGAGATTGTACATCCCGAATCTACACTGGTTTCCTCTTACGCAAAGGATTGGTTTGTCTGAGGGAGTAATTCCATTACCGAATTCTATGATGACTTCGTACTCTTTCAATGATGAGACTTGAAGCTGTTTTACTTCGTTTATTAGAAGGAGAGATGGAGGAAAACTATATACAAAAGCTGATATGTACAAGTTCACATATTTCTAATAGCCAGTTCTTCTAAGAAAGATAGATGGCCTCATTTTATTGCATATCGGAGATGGGCGTTGGAAAGTGTTCTGGCGTTCGGAGTTTACTTTCAACGAGGGAAGAGCGGAGGAGAAGAGTTGCGGAAAGGTTGGAAAGGAGAGCGAGAACAAAATGTCACTCAGTTTTGTTCAGGAATAGGGAACGCTTCACGAGCTATCATATGGCGTTGTTTCGTGGTGCCATCTATCGAGCAACTGAGGAACTGGTTTCACAGTACATTTGAAATTACAATTAATTCTTTGATAGTAAGCTGGAAAATCCTACATGTATTCTGGGAACAGAAATCGTAGTTTTTTAAGAGGCCCTATACCAGTTTGTAAGCTTTAATTATCGATTCACTTAACATCACTCAGCGTTAAAAGGAAGAGAACATTCTGAATAGTTTCCGATGGTAGTAATATAATACTGTGCTTCCCAATCTTTTACATCTGTGGACAGACCAAAACAGAAAAAAAGTATTTCATGGATCGGCATTAAAAAAAATTAAAAAATTCATATATAGGTAATTTATTTATTCAATCTAATGATATATAAATATAATATTTAGTCCACGCAATATCTGCTGCTGCTTTTCTTAAAATATTTATTTGGTATACGTCTCTGCAGGTTTGTTTCTGCGAGACGAAGCGCAACATTAACATCCAGTCGATTTCTTTGTTTGGTTTTCAAAAAAGTTTGGTTTGGAAAAAGTTTTTCCCATAAACAGGAAGTCGAAAAAACGATCAATAATCTAATAACTTTCTTAGCGGGAATGGATATTCTTTCTTGAGAAAAATCCAGAACTGAGACAATGTTTACATTTTATATCTGGATAAAAGAGTAACATAAGACTATTCGATCGTTTTTTCCTTGTCATTGAGATCAAGTGTGCGTGAATTTACACCTTCGAAAAAAGGATTATTAGTTCAGAGGTTACCCTTTCGAGGATCTTCAATTTCTAAGAAATAATGATTTGAAATTTTTCTCTAACGTCAACAAATGTGGCTTTATTATGTTGAATATAATCACAAATAAAGAGACCAAAGAGAAAGGTCCTCTCGAAACGTACCTTCAGTCGTTTATCGAGGACTGCGTACCCTTTACCTTTATAACTGTGTAGCGTCCGAACTCCTTTGAAGATGCTAGCAACGTTGAGGTATAATTCATTGAAAAAATTGTTGAATCGAGAACATGTAAAGTGCTTAATTATTTCAAATTAGAACGTATATTTAATATACTCTCTTTTGATGTATGATGCATTTGTGGAAAATAGTTGAAAAGTTAAAATAACCTTAGAAAAGACATGAAAATCTTCAAATTTTTCGCAGACTGGCAACAAAGTCACACAGACTGGTAGTTTGAAAATACTGATCTAATTCTAGTTTCCTAATCCAATTTCTATTAATTTTTACAAAAGAAGACTAAGTAAGGAAAAAGAATTCAGTATCAGAAGTTAGTCAACTAAGTCAATTTAGTTAATTCATTAACATAATAATTTAGTTCCTTTTGATTCATTCGAACTTCAAACTTATAATAATTTTGTACAGCTGTCATGAAATTTGCGAAAGTTGTTAAGGGTGATCTTTTTTTTTTCAATGATTTTACACTGTGCATATACCTAAAATATGTAAATAATATCAAGTTTTTTCAATCAATGCTAAAGACCTTTCATCTGTTTTTGTTGTCGTAAATTTTCCATAGCCATAAAACTATTATCTGACCTGAGAAATGCTATCTAAACTTAAAATTAATAATAATAATAATGTTTGCCGAAACATCGTTAGTGATGAGGCAAATTGGTAGTTTCAAGACATTTATATTACATAATGTGAACCATATTAACAAACTGAACTCATTAAATTATATTTTCTCAAATGAATTTGCAGTGTCGGGTAGAGTCTAACAGGGATAGGGATACAAAATCCTTAAATATACCTTAAAAAATCAACTTGATGAATTATATCTTACGAATTCGATTCTGGGGGGAAAAAAGTAGTTAGTTTGAGCTCCTTCCATCTCTTAGAGTATAAAATACTATCATGAAAGTAATCAGTAAATTACAGTTATTTTTAGACAATTAAACTCTTGAAAAAGTAGTGACACTTTACTGAAAATACATAGGTAAACATAAGTGATCTGAATAGAATTGGTTGGTTGGAATTAATGGCACTACATCCTCATGGAATACATAAAGATGTCTGTTTAATAATTAAAACAATTTGAATTTCCAGGTCAGAATATTATAAGGGGTATGAATTGAAACTTGAAAATGAAGATTTCATAGCAATTAACCAAGCCAATCTAAAAAGCGGACAAACTAATGAAGTAAAAACGACAGAATTTTCTAAATGTTAATCAAGTACATGTTTCTAATTAAACAAAACAAAAAAAAATGATGAATCGTTTTAGTATCACTGATCTAATTATTGCAGAACAATTTATAAGATTCAAGTCCATCTACTGACTTTATTTATTCATTCATAATTTTCTTCATGAATGGAAATAGATATACAAGCAACCTTTTGGATTCAGAAGTGAGTATGAAACTTCTCGAGTAAATTTAAAAAACAAAAATACGTAAACACAAATATATTGAATGTTATCTTACATATCTGAGGAAGCTTCTATGCTGAAATGTTTATTGTTACGTAAATCAATCGTGTGGGTGTACAATAAAAGCAGTCCAACAAGAAGGATAATGGAAAAAAGATGTTTTATTAAAAAATGTTCCAAAAACGACGAAACACAGGTAGTAGAATTTATACAGATTAACAGTACAATAAAGAATCAAATCAGTCCTTTTGCAGATCAGTAACACGAAATATAAAAATCAATACTCGTAATAACAGCAACAGAGCTTCTGACAACGTTCAGCAAATTAGCATGCTAGTTCGCACTGCGGAACAATTCCCTAAAGTAATACACTGCACTTGACAGGAAGACTCCAAATGGTCCGGCAAATTAGATCAGACTTATAAATCTCCCCGTATTGATAGCTGTTCCAGTAAGATGTGGCGTCACAGAGAAAAAACATAAAAATATTCCTAATTGAAGTTTCGAGAAAATTTCAGCATTTTTGAGATCCAAAGGGTCGCCAAATAAATCTCCAATGTCGAGGGGTCACTATTCAAGCTTTTCCAGACATCTAACAGACATCTGCAAATGTTTTCTTTTCATTCATTTGAGTAATATTACAGGGTATCGTCTTTGCAGGTTCGTAACTTTATGGATTAAACATAATGTAAACATTGTATCCTATTCAAAATAACTTCTCCAAAAATTACAGACATGGATAATTTTTAGAAATTCTAATCCAAGTATTATTTTAAGGTGGCATTTATCTGTGAAAAAAAAAGTATTAATACTCAGAAATTCCAAATTTTTTCGCTGCATAAAATTCGTAATGAAACAATAAAAGTAAGAACTATAACCTCTTAATTAATTTCTACTTCACATTTTTTTCTCAATCGAAGCCTGTTCAGGTATTATTTGGTTTACATATAAGGTAATAGAAAAACATAAATTATCGAATAAGGAAGTAAGTTTTGGAAAAAAATGAGCGCAAAAAAATATATTTTGAAATACTATATTTGTATTGCAACACGTGAGTTTTTTATCCCCCCCCCTCATTTTTTTTATTTTGGCCTTTTGTTATTGTTGTTGAATTCATTAATGAAAATAAGTCATAATAAAATAATATGGTGAGACATAATTTTTATTATTGCTTTCTTATTGAGTAGAAATTTCTTGAGATTTATTATTTATGTTTTTTTTTTTTTTTTTCATTTTAATGCTTCGTATGAGAATAACTTTGACTGTAGTTATTACATTGCGTCACAGTTTGCAAGTTTGCCAAACTGTGCCTAGTATTTGTAAACATCTACTGCTGCCGGTGTGTGAAATTATAAAATGCTGCTCTGAAATTTAAGTTTATTAAGGGTATCAGAATTAATTACTTATTTTTCATTACAAATGAATCGTGAACCATCTGCAAGTCGATCCACTCATGGATCATATGTTCAACTGAGTACTTTCGATGATAAGGAAAAGGCTTTTGTGCAAACCAAATCGTCTCTTCCTACATTATGGCCATACAAACGGTAAGTTTTTGTCGTATTTTTTTTTTAAAAAAATTCAAATAAATTTTTCCTTATAATAAAAGTATGATTATATGCATTTAGAAAGTTGTGTTTTATTAATTGATTTATTATTTACCTTTTTTAAAAAAAAACGTGGAAACTGCCATATAATGACATGAATATTTTTCAAACCTTCCTTTAAGAAGACAAACATTTTTGGCTAGATCACGGTATTTTTACCTGTATAAACTGACTTCTTTTTCATAAATACTCTATGCTCAAACATGCATATTATGGAAATATGCTCTGAGTATGTCTATGTGAAATGGAAAAATATAGTTTTTCATATATTGTACTCGTATATACATATCAAATTGAAATCCTAAGTATTGTAAAACGTATTGAAGGATCTCGTATCAAACATATTGAATTTTAGACTTGAAATAATTCAATGATAAATATATAAAATGGAATAAATTCTGTCGGTATGAACACACACAAAATGAATGGTACAGAAATAAATTTTTTGCAATATCAAATTCTTTGAAATTATAATCAATATTGATCTTTTATTTAATTTTGTGTATGCTTTTAATTGTAATTTTGCCTAATAAATTATAAATTTTTTTATTGTATTATTTTGTTTTCAGAGTAAAATGAGTTGGGTGGATCTGAGTCTTGCAGTAAAACAAAGGATTTATGAAATCGTTATATTTTAAATATTTGTTTCTCATATACTGTTGTAAAGAATAAATTTGTTAGCAAACGTAACTGTTTTATAAAATATTGCTGAAGTATGTGTAGTTTCATTTTTAATGTGATTTTTTCACTGTTAAATTTTTCATTTAAAAATGGAACTGCATATCAAAATATGGACCTGCTAAATCTGAAAACATTTCCTTTTTTTTATTGCAGTACTATTTAAATATTAAAAAGTAAAAATTTATTGGATACCACATTATCTGAAGAATTTCTTCAACTTTACTGTCAAGATTTATATTTCTGGTATCAGATAATATTTACTTTATGCAATACATAACTGAATAATTGTTAACTTCTGATTTGAAATATTTAGCATTGAATATTATCTTTGAAAGATAAATGCTGTTGTGTGTCATTATTTATCAAAAGTATTCAAAGATTGTTTACATAAATTTGTGGTAATTGAAATCTTCTGTTATGTTCTTGCTAAATTTTCTAAAGTTACAATCTTAATTCTATTAAACAATATTCTGTTAAACATTTTTAGAGTGTGATAAATAGCAAGCCTATAAATGTGCTCGAAATAAAGTAGTAAATTCAAAAAAAAAAAAAAAATCTTTTGATAAGAATTTTAAAGGATGAAATTAAAATATTCTTTTACAAAATAATTTTAGTATGTTTTCATTTCTGTTGTTCTGTACAAGAAATTCTTTCATTTTAATCTTTCTGATTTTTTTTATTTTTATTCCTTCTATTGTTGGTTTGCTATCGTTTACTTTGCTATGTTAATTAATCGCTAGTGACAGTTACAATTTAAGTTATTCTGATATTATATAGTAAGTTTGGTATAGGCATCACATCTACTTACAATATCTCTTGAATGTATTAAAAATTATATTTTACATTAAAGAATACATTAATTTTTTCAGATAATTGCTACTTTTACTAATTATTATTGATTAGAATTGAAGAACTCTTAAATTAGTAAACACTCCCACTCATTTTTAAAAAGTAAAGTACACTTGAAGATATAGATTATCCTTTTTTTTAAAAAAAAAAAAAAAAAAAATTATAATGCACCTTTGAATCTGAATAAAAAAGTGCAGTGATCACAAATATTTTTGAGGTCCATTTTAGATTTGATTTTTTTTTTTTTTTTTTTAAATAAAAGAAAAAATTTTCAACAGGGAATGAAACTTGGAGGAAAATTAATTTTGTTTATGTGATTGCATTTAATCTTTAATGAAATTAACAATTTTTGCTTACAAATTTCAAAAAAAATTCTTCAATCATTATATAATATGTTATGAACTCAGAAAGAAAGGAAAAGGCACTTACTAAAAAACTTGTTGAAATCTAAAGAATAAGGAAACCTTACTAAATCTGTTAACTCTGTTACCTTACATTCATGTTCATAGTCTCCACTAACTTTAAATATATGTAATAGTTTATCAGGTATCAACAAATGGGAGAGGGGTAGTCTTATCATAAATTTCCAATAATATGCTCCCTTTTATTAATGGAAAGTCTGATATTTTGGTAGGAGCTAAGAATTGAGATTAATCCTAGAAAAAGATGTTTAGTTGAATCATTGATTAATTACAGTGTTGGTTAAGGATTAAGGATGTGTATTCTAGGGTTAAGGATAAATTTTTATTTTAAAATGAGGAAAATTACACTCCCTGTATACCTCTGTAATATATATTGTGGCGACCCTCCTTGAGTGACTTGCCGTCTTCTCACAATACCATGAGGCAACATAAGCTATTTGCGCTTCTCACCTTGCCACAAGGAAGCACTTTAGAACAATTAATTTCTGAATGCTCACAGTTATGCTAATTGTGGATATTCTGCATGTACACCTGCAGTATTAGTATTTATATCTATGCAGCTATTTTAAAGAGCAGAAGAGAAAAAGAAGTTCTTGCCTTGTCTATCCGAATGCTGTCTTGATGATTCACATATTGTCCTACTCCTCTCCTGGACCTGCATGGATTCTCTTCTCTCCATTGATGGTCCAAACCTGCTGAGCTAATACTGGAAGAATAGAGGTCATCTCACGTCAGTCGATTTACCATTTTTTCGAGTACTTGAATCTTGCTTGCATTCATCCAAGAGGATACTTGATAGTTATTCTTCATCAAGATGTTCCAGTCTAGCATCATAACTTTATGATACAAGCTCTATCCATCCCACTATCATTAGCTATTAATTTTGTAAACATTTGAACTAACTTTATTTTTGTTCTATTTTAAAGTGCTATTTTCATGCACAAAACTAATTTAAATGACAAATAAATATTGATTTTTTAAATAATAAATTGTCCTGTTTTTGCGACCTACTGATCTGAGTCAATCAAGTGTGGTATATGCCAATGCATCTAATTTCTGCTATTATATATATGTAAATTTAAGAAGGAGCTTGCTGAAGTAATTTTTAAAAACATATTTTTATTTTTACTTTTTTTTTTATTCCTTAGTTTCTGTTCAATAAAAAGTAAAATGTGCATTGAAATTTTCCAATGAAAACCAGTATATTTTAGAAAACAAAAGTTATCTTAAATTAAAAGCATAAACAAAAAGTACTGAAAGAAGCTTGATGGGTGTGAAAAGGAAATTCAAAATGAGCTTAAAATTAGAGAGGATGCTTGTTTCAGATTTTACTCTAAATTACTGTTACTTATTAAATATACTAATGTGATTGATGTCTAACTAATTTTAATGTGACAATAATATTTATTGGAATTATTATGATGATTACTATTAATCTTCAAAATAAATAATAATTGATTGCTTAATATTACATTGAAGAAATGTATTGATACAGCCAGTGCTATTATCATTATTATATTTTACATCATTTTAAAATTCAAGTAAAAGAGTCAGGATATTTTTATCATATTCTCAAGCCTAGGGAACCATCAGTATCCTTTGATGCTTGTAATCTTAGGAAACAATTACAGAGATTTTAAGAGTAATTAAAATGTCATTGAGATTAATTAAGAAAATCATTTTATTTCTTTAAAAATTGTATTTGCTTTTATTTGAACCTTTGCGTATTTTTTGTTAAGTTTACTAAGGCACTAGAATTAAAGTCGGTTACTTATAAGTTGAAATGCTTATAAGTAAAGCTTTTTAACGTATTTTATAAAATTAGTCCACTTTGTGAGGAGAAAAGTTTTTAAGCTCTGGCAGTTTCAACTCATCTACAACTTAAATGATATGCAAAAAAAATTTAAATCTTATTCATGGCGGAATAAAGCGGATTGATATTTTGAGACATTTATGATGGAAACTATTTCATATATTTTAAAAACCGGTTAACTTAACTGGTGGTTTCATAATTATCAGAAGAATTTTTTTAAAATTTGATACCATTTTAACTATTTTTTAAAATTCCTTTTCAGATATTGATTAAAATTGTATATTGTTTGATGCATAGCAAACAATTCATTGTTTCTTATATGTATTTATTTCAATCTATTTATACATTTAATAGAAATTTTACTTCTAAAAGAAAAACTTTTAAAAAAAAAAATTAGGCAAAAGGTATCGTTTCAACAAATCGTTTATTATGAATCGAATCGCTTCCTGTTGGAGAATATTTTCTTTTCAGAATTTTTTCAACTCCGACTAAAGAGATTTGAGTTTCATGCTCTTTTGAAACAACTTTTTACCATTTACTCTTACGCTTTCCTGATCCGTACAGCAGCGTATCCGAATGTCTGGTAGGAAATCGGCAATTATCGGAGGTTATATCAAGTAAGTTAATAAGTCGCATGCGTTAAAAATATCAAACGAGGAGTGATAATAATCAGTTGCGTCAGTGTTATTATTTTCTCTTTTTTTTCCAAATAAACATAATGTTTTGTGTTTGTTGCATTATTTTTTGAATTGCAATTTGCTTTAAACTAATTTTTGAAAACATTTGCCGACCCTGGACATTAATGTTTCAATATATCTCGTGCTTGCTTAGACGTCTGTGTTTCGAATCTGTAGTGGACAAGAAACCGCAACTCGTTTTCATGCCAACCGTTGCTATAGTTATACATTAGACAAAGAAGTTAACCTATGACCTTGAGACGAGGAGATTTTGAGGAAATGAGTTCGATTATGGTTGGTGAAATGTGGAGGTAATGTCTGCTAACTTGTCAAGATTTCTGATTACCTTATCAATCTTCTGGAATTTTTTGCTCTTTATTGTGTATTGTAATTCTTAAGATCTCGAAATGTTCACCACAATTCAGCTATTTTACGAGATGATGGAGAACTGTTTGCAAAGCAAGATTATTCTGTTTTATAAATATACATGATCTGTAAATTTTCACAATTATTAAATTATCAATGGAGTTAATTTCACTAATAGATTAATTGGGTAAATGATATAATGTTGAAAGAACAATAATAAAATTGTGTGAAATGGTTTGATAGAAGTATTTTGCTTTCATTCATTCTAAAAATATATCATTTGATAAATTCGGTGTTTTTTTGAAGAAATAAATTTTTTTTCAAAGTCTCGCGTAACAAAGAAAAAATTTTAGTATGTCTACTTGTGTCGCATTTTACCTGTACAATATATTAATTAAATGGTGTCTTCTGTCTTCTAAAAAATGCGTTGTTTTAGAAATTATCACGAAAAAATCTCTCATTCTTAATTACATGCTTTTACTTTGGCATAAATTAGCTTTTATTGATAATCATGAAATGAACCGAATTATAAACAGTTAATTTTTTTTTAAAAAAAAAAGGAATTATTTTTTAAAATTCAGATTCGTTCAAGAAGCTACGCTTAGTGACTTGGCTGCATATGGCTTTAAAGAGAATTTTGCGTGTTCTAAAATTAAAAACCGATACAAATATTAATTTGTGTCGATTTTTTAATTTATCGAATTATAATGTATATAGAGTTTTAAAGTAAATTTCATCTAAAATTTTTGATAAATTTTCCCCTTTATCAGTTGATTGCATTTAAATTTTGTTTTTCAATTTTGAAAAATTAATACATTTATATAATTTCTAAGTGAAATAGATCAAAAGAAATTTTTGTAATTCGTATAATTGTTTAAAAGTTTGTTGCTTAGTTTTTAAAAATTATATCTTGCGATTTTCTCTCTTTGGAACGCTTTTTTGAACTAACAAAAAGTTAATTCCTTTTTCTATAAATACCAGATATTCCTCTTATTATTGAGAATATAGGATTATTTGTTATTTTTATAGATTCCCCTCCCCCGTCATTAAAGTGATAAAATGTCAAAATACTACGTTTAAACATGCTGAAATTTGTAAACAGCAATATTATTACATTTTTGGACTCAAAATATGGAAATTTAATATGGAGAAAGTTTCATTTAGAATAATATCTTGTAAGAAATTAAAATTAGAATTGAGTTTAAAGGGGATTGGAGAATTTATCCTCTCTAATTTTAAGCGACTAATTTTAGTGAGGAACATGTTCCTTCTTTTCAGCGATTCACTTCAAAAATATGTATTTAAGATAAGACAATTTATAAAGAAAGAAATTTATTATTTTTAATACACAAAATATAAATGTTCATCTTAATATAAGAATAAATTACATTTGTTATAGTGCTAATTATATATAAAATGAGAAATTTCTTTAAATACTTCGGACGAATTTATTGACTCGAACTGCAATTGTGCTTACAACTTAAAATTTTTACATCGTCGCCAGATAGTCCAACTCGACTTGAATGATTGTTAATTTGGTTTTATTATTCTGCCTCAAATTAATAAGAAAATTACATCACTTAAAATAATTAACAATCAGTAAACTTACCACAGGGTATTGTTGGATATTCTTGCGTCTTGAAAGTCCTCTCTAAATTAATTTGATAGTCTCGGGAGTTCATGAGAAGGATTCCGTTGCATTGTTTTTCGAAAGGACCCTGTTTCAATTGCCAACTCAGTGGTGTCCGGAATGGGAAAAACAAGTGAGATAATCGTATCTCGACTGTCGCAATGGGGTTAATCTTTATCTGCAAGATAATGGTTGTCGTTGCTGTTGACATCGCCGTCTATTAACTCTCTCGCGCGTTGTTCATTGAAGTATATGTACGTGTGATGAGCGACATTGCTTGAAAATTACTTTGAAATATTCCTAATTTTAATTTACTTTAATTGTTATTGAAAAAATAAAACCGCTTAGTAATTAAAAAGATTCAGGAAATCTCTAGAATAAATTTTGTTTTACTTAGCTTCCTTGAAATACCGTGTTCGTGCTATTTGGAAACTCTTTTAATCACACACACATTATTTTTTATCAATGTCCATCGCACCTAAAAAATACAAATGATCTTTTGAAGAAGCCATAGATATGTATGAGAAGTATGTATTATGTGGGAAAGGTAGAATACAAAATTCATGGTTAAATTCTGAGGGTTAAATATAGTTCTACTATACTTTTTTAAAGGAGAGAAACATGTTCATGGCAACAAAAGATATAATAAGTGAGAGACAATTTCATATCAATATTTTCGTTATTTAATGAATTATAAATATATAATCGAAACACTTTTTTTTTTGTGTGAATATTTTAAGAATCGTACAAATAGCTTTTTTTTGTGCTGTTTAAAAATATTAATAAATAACTTTAAATTGTTTAAAAAATAAAGTGAAATTTCAATTAACTTGTTGTGTGCACTTAGTTTTAATTATTTAGTTGAGTGTTTTGCCTTCCTGATTCGCAAGCTGGTGAACAAAAAATGGAATATTCATTTACACATATTCCGTTTTCGTCATTACTAATAGTCATAAACGTTCAAATGAATTTAAAAAAACTTATTCTGTATCTATTTAAAGGACAGTAATTCTATTTTTTTTGTAGTAAAATTTTATCTTATTAATATAGAGAAATATGTTGTAGGGGTATTTATAATGAAAGATGAGGTTGGTTTTGGCAATTTTGTGTTACATTGTGTATTACTACCTATTCAATGGTGCCAAACAAAAGTTACACAAATTCAGAGGTTAGTTTGATTTGGTGTAACATTAAGTTGTGGTCATTTTACTTCGAGATGTCACCGTCGAAGAGACCTTGACCGGCACCGAAAACCAACCATAAGAATGGGTTGTTTCCTGTGAATCTGCTCCAAAGAAGACGAACGGAAAAGTGGACGGAGTGATGCTTATTATATTTATACATTATTTCGTGAAAATCAATAAGCCGTGAAGGATATTTTGTGTTTTTATTTCCTTGTGTTTGTCGTTTCGGATAAACAAGTGTGTATAGAAAACTGAAAAATGAAAGCAGCACTAATTCTATAGTAAGTAGTTAAAAGAAACAATTTATCATATTTTATGACAGTCTCCATTACCAAAATACAATGCATTACTTATTATTGTAGAGATTTAACGGAATTATTTGTAAAAAGTTTGGAAAATAATAAATTTTTGAAATCCTTCAAAAAGCTAAAAGAGGTTTTCGAAGGTGACTGGATCATATTCAGAGAAAAGAAGTATCCTTTTTCTGATATATCAAACACAATGATTCTGCTTATTTCTATGGGAATGAGATCCTACTTATACATTGATAAGATGATTAAGGGAAAATGTGCATGGATAAAAACAAAGAAATTGGAAGTGAGGCTGCCAGTATAGACGAAATGTGAAAATATATCTTTAAAAAGGTTTTTTATTTTTTTTAAAAAAAAGTATTATACTATATTTTTAAAATTCATTTTTAGCAATTTAGTTTATTGTACTTTGCTACTGTTACTTATTAATTGTGCGATATACTTGATGAATTATCTGTCGATGTATAAGTTTTTAAGTGTTTAAAAGGTATTAGAGCAGCAAACTAGTTGTTTAATTAGTTGAATTTCATCACTGTGTATATACTCGTTCAACATGCTCTACTTTCAAAATTTAAAAACATCATTGCAAAAACATTAAAAAAAACTGATTAAAATGCAATTCGGCATTTAAATATAAGAGACGAAATTTGGAACATTTATGTAGGAAAATAATTGATTTAGTCTTACAAAAATGAGTAACATATTAAAATGTGCCATTTTTTACACTAAATTGAAATCAGAATATATTAATATTATAATATTTTTCTTACCTTTGAAAAAGTGTTTCTAATTTGAGTTCTATTTTGTAGCATTAGGTAGCCCTAAAAAGACAGTTTAAGTACCGAATAAATTGAACCTTTAGTCAGAAATCCAATGAAAATCATCATAAAAAAAGAAATAGTTTACGTCTTAGTTCTACTAGCATGTTTTGTCAGTCCATTTTTTTTAGCTTATGGAAGGTTTTTTTTTTTTTTTTTTTTTTTGAGCCAGAAATTGGATAAATAAAGCATTATATAGGTAAAGCTGGCATTTTCCAAAAAGTCAACGTAATACCTCGATCCGCATAATACAGAAGTTATATTGAAGAAAAATGTGTCTAAATGTCGTCATTTCTACTGGATTAGAAATTATCTACGATTTCTT
The DNA here is from genome assembly GCA_019974015.1 of Nephila pilipes. Taxonomy (NCBI): domain Eukaryota; kingdom Metazoa; phylum Arthropoda; class Arachnida; order Araneae; family Nephilidae; genus Nephila; species Nephila pilipes. Next base: position 359,426 of record BMAW01054336.1, read on the forward strand.
ATTTTGTAGTACGTAGCTTTTAAGCGATTTTTTATTATTGTACCCGTATTTTAACATGTGTAAGGAATCCCTTTTGCTAGAAATGGGGGGGGGGGCACCAAAAATATATCGCTAATTTTATAATTGTCAACAAATAACAATTACTCTAAACGAATATCTTCATGACTTGCGATACCACAAGCCTCAGGCCGACACCCAATATCTTACTTCAGGTTTGTAATTTAATGGTTTCTATGACACATGAATAAAAAAATATATATTTTTTTTATATCTTAAAAATATATTTTTGATGAAAACTTTTTTCCAAATGTTGCGACCAAAAAATTAGTGGATTTCTTTTTTTTTTTTCCCTCGTTACAATGCATTTATCTAACTTCATTACTCTCTTAAATAACTTTTCGGGACACGTCCTTACTTGAATCGGAGAATAGGAAAAAGATACTTCACTGCGATCAAATTATTACCTGCAAGAAACTGTTTCCCCGTAGTTGTCGGGTGACCTTCAAGTAGTGGACAGGTTTAGAAGGTCACCACATGTTTTGTATGTTCGAAAGAAAGAAAAGGAACGGACCAACTTTTTTCTTATTTTTATATGAATAAATTTAACTAGATTAGGTTTGAATAATCTCTCCGCAGAAACATATTTTTGTTCTTCTTTGTCCAAATCTTAAAAACAAACTTTTAAAGTAGAACAACAAACACATGAACGTTTTCGTTAAATCATTTTTAATGTCCTTGTATGTATAGTATAATTTTTTATATCTTTCGGAACGTGGGGTTATTTGAAATTGTTAAGATTTGAAGTTTTTTGCAAGTCTTTAACTATATAAATGAAAAGCACTTTTATGTATTTTCTCGTCATTTTCATGTTACTTGAATCGATAATTAAACGTTCATTGGCAGAGTTTTTTAGAAAAGGAGGGGGTGACTATTTTTGCCGTATTTTTTCCCTCTTTAAAATTTTTTTTGTGAACAAATATGCATGCTTGTTGATTTCAAACTCGCAGTAAATTAGATATTTTTGTGTTAAATTCTTTAGAAAAAGAATCAAGTAAATGAGCAAAGTTGTGGTTATGTATCCATTTTTTTAACAAGATTTATCTTTGGGGGGGGGGAATAAACTAGACAGCACATTCGACAAATAAATAAAATGGGCATGTATGGGATATTATTCGCCTAAAAACTTCCTGTATTCTATGCGTGTAATAAAAGAAGACACCCACACATTCATAAATGATTATGGGGGGAAATAAGACGAATTTTATTTTGCTGAAAAGTTAATCTGTTTTATTTTTTACTTATTTATTTTTGAGAAAACTATCATCTTGTATATTTTTCTTAAAAAAGGAACTATGAATTCAGTAGTGAAAAAAAAAAAAAAAGTCAGGACATTTCGCATATCACCATAATTTTACCATATTAATCCTTTGGAACCTGTTTTGTTTTTGAAAAAAGTTAAATGGCTAGTGACGTTTATTCTTGTATTTTAATGGCTTTCGTTTCATTTTCCCCGTTACTGGCATCGTATTTCCGTTGTATTGTTTAAATGAGATTCTTAATGTGTATTTTTATTTATTCCAAGGCTATGAGTGAATGAATTTATTAGCCACAAGTAGTGCCATCTATATGTAATCTCTCTCTCTCTCTATATATATATATATATGCGCAATCACTCTTTGAAAAAAAAATCCCTTTTAAGTGGAAAATCTTTTGAAGTTTTAGAAGGTTGCTCACAATTGGGATTAATTATAAAAAAGAAAAAGACATGTGAAATGTATAGTGATTTGAAAACTTTGATTAATTAAAGCAGCGGCTCTCAACCGATGATACGTGTACAACAAGGGATAGTGAGATGCTGTTAGGAAGCATGCGTGCAGAAAACGGTTACGGCGGCCACACACAGCTAAAAAAAAAGTACAAACTAATTTTAAAATGTTTTAAAAAAATTTGAAAAATAATTTAGAGTTTTTGAATTGCCAGTTTTTAGAGGTGGTTTTTAAAAATTAAACTCTATAAAAATTTAATGACAAAATAGTGATCCTGAAACTTTTGGGCTTGTTGCGGTGACGAATACGGTGCATTTTCTGAAGACGCCGTTATGTATTTTTTACCGTTTGCGAGCGCGGAGCAAAATGGACGGTTGATCGGTCGTTTTTTTTAAAAATGTATCTAGAAGAATTTAATTTTAGAAAAGGTTTAATTTAAATCGATTTGAACTGAGTTTTAAATAAATACAAACGAAGAAATAAATTTTGAAGTAAGACTGGCCAACGAAAATAAGTTTGCGTGTTTTAAAAGAAAGGATATTCTATATTGCTGCATAAGATTTTTGATTCCTTACTCAAAAATATATCGTTTTAATTCTCTGATTGTAACAGAGCGATATTACGTTTTACCGAACAATTCCCTTCTGTAAAAATCATTATGGGCATCGATGGTGCATTACATCATAACGATATTTTGCATTCCATTATTTCTCCATTTCAATCTTGGATTTATCGAATAAAATTAGATTTTCTTTGCGTTCTATTCGTGGACAGCGAATCCGTGTTCTTATTTCTGAAATAAATTCTTTCTATTCCAAGAAATTTGGTATTAAAAGAAAATAAATCTTTGGTGATAATTCATTTCCTCAGAATCACAAATCTTCCCCTTCTTTTTCTCTAAATATTTGAAACAATGCTGTCAATAAAGAGTTTTTTCATATCCTTTTGTTTCACTGTATACTTTATGTAAAAATAAAAGAAACATAGGCCAAAAAAAAAAAAAAATCATATTGCCGTAAAAACATAAAAATACCAAAAGGAAAGAAAAGAAACGACGTGACTGTAAAAATGATGTATACATGTATATTATATAAACAAACGTAGATGTGTTTGTAATCCGTAAAGAGTACGTGAAGTTTATTACCAGCTAACACTAAAAATTGACTGCATGTCATTCTTCTAGTATTGAAAAAAGTGTGACTACGCATATTTAGTTTGTAAAACAATCATGGACGTGTTTGAACATTCGTTCCTGTTCAGTCTTCTTTTTTTGCAAACATCTCTTTCTCTAGTTTTTTTTATAATTAAGAAACTCTTTTTGTTTCTGTTTTAATTTCGTTTACCTTTGTTTGTTTTAAAAGTGGTAGAAAAAAGGCTGCAGTGACAAAGCCGATAATCTTTTTCGCAAGAATGCCATTAAAGTGTTTGTACCTTTTGTTCTATTGATAAAACAGTTACATAAAGAAATAGGTTTCATTGATATCTGAAAAAAAGTAATACGTCGATAACTGTTTCTTATTGTCATTATTTCACAACATCAAAGAAACACCTCACACATATGTTTGCGTATATAAATCTATATGTTTTACATAGGATTTATTGGAGTTTATATCTCATGTATATATACACATTTATTTGATTTTGGTGTAGTGAATGTTGAACTAGATTGCACAATGTCTCAATTCGTTACCAGTATGTGTTTAATGTACAGCATCACTTATTATTTCTTTAGTGATTTTTAATGGGTTTAAGACGAGCGCGTCCACAGGGGAAATGATTATTACATTAGGTTATCAAAAATATTTTATGGACTTGAAAATAGCTTTAGATAAGTTAAAAGCTATTTTATTCCACAGCTAATCAACAATTGTTTTACATTAAAAAAACAACAAATTATTGTGAACTAAATATTAGTGACTTACAGATTTTCTTCATTTAAGATTCTGGTAACAACTTGTGAAAGAATCGTCAGTTTTGAAGTTCGCCTGTACAATTTTGTTAATCGTTCGTTCTTACAAACGATTAACGTTATAAAGTACAGGTGTTGTACATTTTTCTAAACAAATGATGTGATTGTGATGTATTGTTAAAAATTGAATTATAATATTTTGAAAATACTTCTTAATTTTTTTAAATAGAATTTTATACGAAATGTTTTGAAATCTTCTAACTGCAGATGTGCACGCAATTAATGTCTACGAGCGACCTCTGTAATTTGGTTGTTAGTACAACAGACTCGTAACGAATGGATAATGAGCTCAAGTCTCATCCTTACCAAGATCATCGTGTAGCGGTCGTCGTCACTTGACAGTAACTCAAAATTACGAGGTTCATCTCCAATAGTCCTCGCATTTCTTTTCATGCAACGTTAATATATGATCAATTAAATATACTTTCTAAGAAAAATGTAACTAATTTTAGCGTACTATTCTAAATTATAATGATTCTACGCATAGAGTAATAATTACATTTTTAGAAATACTGTGTGAATAAATTTTTCCATACATTAACTTCCATTTCATGTAAATTTTATTTTTCGGTTTCTATGCCAACTCCGTTCTTGTTGTAAAAAAAAAAAGGCATGACTGAATGGTGTTGAATACCTCGCTTTAAATGGTGTGTTTCCTTTGAACAAATTGACTGGTGTGGTAGAGTAAATTAATCGGCAATCAAAAGGTTCAAAAATCCGAAACTTATCTTAAGTTAAGAAAGTTTTAGAGGGTGGATATTTGAACTAGTAAAACTTTAAAAAGAAATATACCGATAAAAGTGATAACTGCATAAATTGATAAAGTTAAAGTGTGCGATGTTCTTCGTGCTGATAGTTTCTCTTTTCAAAAAAGTCATTTGATATGAAACTGAAAATGAAATAACGTCATTCGAACAAATTACTGATCTGATAAAGAACACTCGAAAAGGTCTCGACCTTTGGAAAAAAATCAAATAAGATGAAACATCAAAGAAAATCGTGTTTAAGCTTTATTTTAAATGTTAGTGTTAGACTGGCTCTCTAGCAAAATTAGTAACGTACAAGAATCAAACATGATTACTTATTAATATGAATCATTGTTACAGATCAATATACCTAATCGGAATGAGAGAATGCAACATCTTATGAAGTGGTTAATCCGAAGAGCTTCATGTTTTACGCTGCTCTTTTTGGTATTGCCAGGTGTGTTATCTACTGCTTCCCTTTGTCTTGGAGCAGGTATTATTATGTGCCTCAGTTATCTGGGATCATGCAACTAGTCTTATCTCTAACCCGAAGTGTGATTTTGGTCGAGAGTAACTTTTTTATCGGTGATTTTTGCGGGCGGTTTGGGTAAAACAGATCTGCGAATGGGACTCTACAGTAGAGGATGATGCGTTTTTGAAACTGTGGATTGTGTTTTGAGTGTGCTGTATTGTGAAACTTTCGACCATTCTTTGCAATGGTCAGAGAACTGGAAGGAACCCGGCTTATAAGCCGACAGGATAACGGACCTGATCCTTTTTCTTATGGAACAATTAAATATGAGCCGCTAGAGTCTCGGACTACTAGGTAAACTTTTCATCTATGTTTATAGATTTGTTATTATTTGCATTCGGGTGTGCAGAGCATATTATTGAAGAAATTGTTCATACACCACTCCTTTGGATATTTTTAGCTTGTAATTCAAAAACAATGTAGCGTTCCTAACAAAGTTCTCAATATTTTTATTATACATTATATTAAGACGTATAATGAAAATATTTATTAATATACATATGATGTTATGTAGAAATGTATAAATATGCTAAAATATGTGAAAGTGTTAAGATGAATACTGAAAATATTCGTTAGTATATATATATAATAATATTGTGCAGAAATGCAATTCACATATGTAACACTACATCATGTATGAGATATAATATTATACTTTAAGTATGCAAAAAAAAATTCAATTACTTTTTGGTTGGGAGGGGGAGTTAAATTGCCTTTAAAACCGAATATATACTTTGTGTTTAGATGTATACTGAAAATATTCGTAAATATATGTATAATATCGTATAGAGATGTAATAATGCATCACACATAAAATGTAGCAATATCATGCTAAAATTTGTAAAAAAAAAATCATTTGGGGGCGGGAGGAGTTAAATTTTCTTCACAATCGAACATATACATTATGTTGGGATGTATATCGAAACTATTCCTAAGTATACGTGTAACATTAAGTAGAAATGTATTAATACATCATATATAAAAAGTAATTGTGTAATGCTGAAATATGTGAGTTTTCCCCTAGGAAGAGAATTAAAGTTGAATATTTTTTTAATTCAAATTTCAAAAAAATCAAATTCAGTTTAATTCAAGTAAACTAAGTCTGCCTTAAGTAAACAAATATTAACTAATAAGTTTAGAAATGAGTCTCATGAATATATATATATATATATATAATATTTTTTGTAGTATTATTTACAATACAGCTAAACAATTCTGCATTTAGAATTTATATTAGATTTGACTATATATGCTTCAGAAATATTTTACAACTAAAAAGTTTTCTGGAAAAAGAAAAAAAAGTCATTTTGTATAAATAACTTACTTTCAGCTTTTAAGTTATTAAGAGCTTGTATTTTCGTTGTCTTTTCAAAATCCTATTTTAAATGGATGAAAAACGAGAAATAGCTGTACGAAAGAAACAGTTTCAGGAAATTTTAAAAAATTGTATTTTGTACATATTAGAGACTATATACGAGAAGAAAATAAAGTACTGGCCAAATTATGGAAAAGTCGTTGTACAAATATATCATTATGAAATAAGCTATTTCAAGATTTTTTTGAGTATTTTTGTAGCTTGTGAATATTTTTATTTTTTGAAAAAATATATATACTTGTAGAAATACTTATTTCTAGTCTGAACTTAATTATTATTATTTATTTATTAGTAGTATTAGTTATTTACTTTATTAGTAGTAGTTGTAAATTATTTATTATTATTATAAAAGTATATAATCAATTGTATGCATGTGGGGCATTAATTTATGATCTTTTGTTGATTTATTGTTGACTTGTGGTTTTAAAAAGAGAAAGTGGTATTGTATAATATTTGTGTCATCTTCTCTTAAAATCTGGCGGAAAGAATTTCAAAATGTAGCACTTTTTTTAAGGAAAATAGAGAGGGTAGTGGTTACATACTCGTATGCTCATTTTATATTTGAAAGCTGTATAATGGCAGAATTCGTTTGTTTGTAATGGAAGCAAGTACCATACCTCAAACGCCGTTACTACAATTACTCGTATTTCACACATTTTTCACGCCAGTTAAGTTAAAGCATTGCATTTCCTGTTATTGCTATTTGCTCATAATATCTTACAACTTCCCATTGTAATCGCGTCCTTAAAACTTGGAAATTGTTCTCTGGATTGGATTTTGAATCCCTTTCAGCATTGTTTTGAAAATTTCATATTCAGAATTTTCTGTTGTCTCTTTCAAAAAAAAAGGAGGGGAGGAGGAGGGAGAGGTATAAGTCCGCAGAGAAGCACCACTTTCACATGTTCTACAGAATGTTTTAATATTGTTCATTATATGCGATTTCCCCTCCCCTCTTCAAAAATCAGTGTCTCTTTTCAAATCGATGGGAGCTAAAAGGGTATTTCTATGGTTGGATATATATATATATATTTCTTTATTTTTAAAAATTAATTCTTCTTTGCATTTAAGCTTGCCCGTTTATATCTGAATCTATGCTTGAATTTTTGACGGCTTCGATTTTTTAAAATACCATTTATTACTTTTTTTCCCTTGAAAAATCATACGGATTATTCAGAAGTAATTATTTTATTAAATTATTTCTGAGGTAATTTGATTTGCGAGAATATAATTTATATCCGAATATAATCTGATTGCGAGAATATAATTTAATCACCAAACTCGTATGGCATTATTCTCTGAAAGGATAGTCAGTGAGAATTACTTGCAATTCTCGCTAAAGTAACGGTGTAGGATAACACACTGATTCTCTCTTCCTATTAGCAGCATTCAAATGATCCTCATTCACCGTAACGATGACCTCGAATAATTCATGAGTGGCACTTGATTATGGATTATTTCTTAAGCCACCTCTGTAATAACACATATCTTTATCAAACGGACCAATGTGTCCCGACTCGCGATAGCCTAATGGTCATTACCACGAACTTGTGGACCGCCTTGTATTGAGTCCAAAGTTGGAATCCTGTGATTCCGTTGGAGATCCGCCGTACCGCACATTAAATCTGTCGAGACTCCAAATATTTCAGACGGTGTAGTAAGGAAGTGTAGTGATTGGGATGCCAGCTCGGGTGTCATCCTCACGTAATTTTTGTTCAGACGAGATCCGTCAAAAAAAAAAAACAACCCTTGTTGCTTTTGAGTAAGATGTTAACAAATAATCAATCAACCTATGCTCTAATTATCAATCATCTTTCTTTTGTGTAATCTGTTCGTAATTCAGTTCTTCGACCTCTAGCACACTTCTGTCGATTTCTTTTCGAATGAATACTTTCACGCCGGCATGTACCACTTGAATGTTTCATCAGGTGTTGAGAACCACTAACAATAAATAACTAGAAATAATTTCCATATAGTTGAAAATTAGAATGATGGAAATTTAATGTATATCAATGGAAGGAGTAGGATTTATTATATTTCAATTCAATATTTTTAATCTAGCTTGTATAATAAGTTCGATAGTATATACACCTAGTTATAATTCAAGTTAAAGTTGGTTATAATTTACTCAGAAATTTTTCGTTCTGGACATATACTATGTACCGAACCACACGACAGCAATAACGGTAAAAGAAAAAGTAATAATGATAAAGAGCAGCAATGGTTATCATGGCGGTAAAATTTCACTTTCACTCAAGTTCAACTCCTCTGGATAAAGCAAAGCATCATAAGAGTAGCTGCTCATGGAATAGAAACATGAATTGCAGCGCCGACTTGAACGTGTAAAACTTAGTGTACAAGGAACTATCAAGAATTTCAAGTGTCTTGATTCTGTATTTTGCGCTGTCATAGTTTGATCAGCAAACTTCTCAATTTCTTCTGTTTGTTCTTTTTTACATCATGAATTGTCGAAGAAGCAACATCATGAAGTTTTCATTTTCGCCCTTTTCCTATAAGTTATCTCCAGTTTTCGCAAAATGTTTAGAATCACGTGCTTGCATGAATAATTTTTAACACTTGAAGAACACTTGCCGTGTTTCGAGAACATTTTATTGCGCACATACACTGTAGGCATATAGTTGTTGTAATATTGTGCGAACGTGATAGATTATTCGTTAGAATACGAAAAACATTGCTATGAAATGAAATCATAGTATAAGACAAAAAAAAAAAAAAAAATAAAGTGCAAAAAATGTATAATAACGGTTAAACCAAGTTGTGACGAGCTACTCTGTGGCAAGAAAAAGTACATATGGGCATTACCGTTATGATGAACACTTAGCGAAAATGCTAACAGCATTGTATTGCAACTTGGCAGTCGAAGTCAATAAACACCCGAATTCACATGTTTTTTTAAAGCGAACGATTTGATGGGCGCTAAATTCTTGAATGTGCCGAATCATCGAATGCTGGTTCAAGGAGAGTTTGCAATACAATTAGTTCTGTTCTGTCACTTCCTGATAAGAATGAAATCTGAATTTTATTTGACAGAGCAAAAGGTTCATTCAACATTTTATCTAATTGGGAGTGAGTGCGGGATGGGAGTGGCTTCTTTTAAATTAGATGAAGTGACTTTCTTTATCCCAAGAAATTCATCTACATTAGATACTCTTTCCTGTATAGACCTCACAAACACCGAGATTGCGGACACATTGGCGCAATAATTGTGCGCGGGAGTTACCTGTTCCACCAGCACTTCTAACGCTTATGGAACTGTATTCCAAATTAAAATGTAAAAACTGAACCATCTGGACCAATGGTACCTTGGTATTCGTCTGGAAGGTTCCATGACCTTTCAGTACAGCTAACAGGAGCAGTGGATATTGTAAGTCTGTGACTTCTCCAATGAGATTTAAGTCTTTTCCATTCTGCACCCAGTGTTGCATTAGACAAGACTCTCTTAAATGTTTCCTCAATTGTATGGGACTTTCCAAACAGGACAGTTTCTCCATTCTATTAATGGTTTTGAATTGCTATCAAGTGAATAATTAAATCTTACTGGGCTTTGCGGCCTTGCGAAAGCAACATTTATAATAGTACATATTGTGAAAAGTACGTAATGTGTATTCTACTCTACGTACAACTTAAATTCCAGGATATTGTTTATCCTACCAATGTGGTTATCTTTATTTACCATTTTTATTCATGTCTTTATTGTGGATGGTCATAAGCGGAGGAGAAAGCTTATATATATGGAAGGTGTCCGAAAAATGTACGACAAGTTAAAATATATTACATTTTATTTCAGATAAAGATAAAAAAAAATTTAAATTTTTATAAAAGGCTTTTGCACTATATCTTGGTGTTTTTAAAGTTAATCACGCTCCCTCCCCCCATTTTTTTAAAAAAATAATGAGAAATTTATAGTTTTAATTGGGAGTTGTATTTCTGAAGAAATCAACATATAAGGAGCAATTTTTAAACAATGGGTTCACACAGGTGTGCCATCGTCATCATTTGACAGAGGTTCAAAATTATGGTCCGTCGCCAGTAGCCCTTGTGTTGCTTTTAGTGCGACTCAATTAAACCTATCAATCAATTTAAACAATGAATGAAAATTAATTTTCCATATATGAATTGAATTATTTCCCTTCTTCCTTTTAAAACGATGTTCATGACTCTATCTACACTATTTATTATACACTACGCATCAAAGCAATATGTTCGGTTTGTTGAACGCTTTTGGTTGTCTATTTCTGCTCGACACAAAGGCCCGCATTGACATAATTTCACTCAACGAATGAAATGAAAAGAATACGGTTTATTGAACTTTTTTCAATTGCTTATTCCTGACCAACTCTAGGTCCGGCAACCATAGCCAATGCACATAGGTATTTTGATCCTTGGTCAGATGACGAGGTCGACACCTGAATTGCGCTCCACTTTCCACATCTATGTGTTCTACTTTTATCTGTTCCAAATTGAAATTATAATAAAATATGAAATTGTCTTTGTTTTTTTAGTGCATTTTCTATACATTTCTGATGAAATGAATTATTTTTGCTGACACATTTAATTTAATAATTCATTATAAGATATAATTCTGATCATTTTTACACTGTTCATTCAATATTGTTTAAAAAAATCCTTAAAACGTACGATAAGAAATGCTTCCTCTAAGAGGGGGACCAACACTTTTTAATTGTATCTTAATTTGAATTAATTTAATTGTAAATCGTAAATGTATCTTAAATTTGCAATATAGGTAACATGGTTATTTGTAATAACTCATTTGACCTGTTTTTCCTTAAACATTTATTGTACTGTAATGGATTTTTTAAAGTTATTAGCGCGTGTAGCTATATATTTCTACCCTATTCAATTGTTACATTTCTTACGCCTCGTCATTTTGAGCCTCAATTTAGATGACAAGGTTAAAATTTGAATTAACACCCATATCCTCGTTAAATGAGCATATACAGATTTAACATGCATCAGCTTTTCATCACGAGCCGACGGGAGTCTTAATCTTGTAATGACCTGCGCAAACCTGCTAATATAAGATTTGCTGATCGAACTGAGACATACACACAAACTTTGTGGTGCACTCACTGTGCGCATGCTGCGACTCGTTCATGTAATTGTCAAAAAGGCATTAGGAGCAAAGCCATTGTGTACATTTAATACAAATTGAACTTGCTTTCAAAGACATTTAGAAATGCTTTTTGAAACGCGTGCGTTTGAGGATTTTTTGGTTCCTTTAGATCTCTTCAGTGCCCCTGTATGAAGTCCGACTCCTGTGGACCCATAGATGCAGAGGAACTGTTACACTTCAAATTTCACGGGGCTCAAAATCCTCATGCCAGCCTTGTTCAAATGTGGGGTGCTTGCTGAGATTTCGACCTCGTCATCTGACTACAGTTTGAAATAACAAGACATTGGACATAGTTATAGCGGACCTTGCGTTGGACAGAAATAGGCAATTGGAATAAGTTCAGTTCACTGAATCCTTTTCATTTCATTCTCTGGGTGAAATTACGATAATCGTTTTTGTTTAGAAAAGATTTGTTAAAAATAAATGGTTTTTTTTTCCAAAGAAAATGAATCAATTTCTTGGTATTTTGTTGTTATACCTTTTAACGCTCACAGAGTGAAAAATATGTTAAATATATATTTTGTGCTCAAGTATTTATGTTAAACGATCGAATTTTGATAAACCGATATAGAAACAAAAAATATAATTATTCACCTAAGTGGCGATTTTGTAAGGACAACTTTTTTTTAAAAAAAAAAAAATCCGTTGGTGCCGTAGGAAAGAAAAAAGAACAGATATCAAGTTTTCTTTTTTGTTTATTGCGATAAGGAATGTTTTAAACAAAAGTAATAAGATTAAATTTCTGATAACGTGGTGAGACAAAACAGCTCGGAATTTGATTACGTAGATAATTCTGCAAGTGAATGAAATAAAAAAATATATACAAATCACGTGCTCGTTTCAGGAAGTACTCTTTGAAGAATCACGATAACTTTTTGATTAAGAAAACTATTCATTCTGTTTGGTTTGATGGTTATATTTTAGCCACCCAAGGAGTTTTTGTTTTATTTAACCCAAAAAATGTCGTTACCTGACCACTTTTCAAAAATTTATCTTGTTTGTGCGTATATTTTTGATGTCTGCTTTCACCAGTAAACGAACGTAACTTTCAAAAATCCGTCCTAATAAATATCTCCTGATTTTTTTATTGGATTGAAATAATCTCTATATATATATAAGTGAAATACCACTGACTGACTCATCACGATATCTCTAAAACTATACAACCGATTGACTTGAACTCATTTTGCGATGTAGACGCTCACTAAGAACGGATTTTTCGGAATTCTTATCCAAAATGTGATTTTCATCCGTTAATCTTTTCTTATCCATTGGTTATGTCATTTTTGGCGACTTTATCGCTAAAAATGATATGACCGACGCCAAACGGAATATTATTTTTTTATATGTATTCTGTGCATTGCTACCAATTAAGTTTACTTGGCGAGATTTGCGCGTGCGAAATGGAAATAATTTATTATTGAGCCGCTGATGGAGGATTGGCAAGAACGGGGTTTTGAAAAATACTAAAATGGCGACTTCTTACGGAATAGCGTACACCCAAGACAATCCGCTAAGTAGGATGTATTATAGGTTTATCATATATAATGTAAATGCTGACCCCCAAAATTCCTACATTTAGGGATTTATCACCAAATATCTTCCACCGCCAAGTCGAAGCATTTTAATGACCTTGCATTGTGAATTTTAAAAAGCTATAGTATTGTAACCCCAGCTGATTTCGATCGCTTTGCTGAGCAAAGGATAATTTTTTTATTGTTGTGGAACCTAGACGTAAGTTTCAAATTTATGAGAAAAGTATTTTATTATCAATAATGATTGATAATTTACATTTGTAAATCTAAACGCTATCTTACTAAGTTATTGAAGTTGGCTTTTAACAAATGAATAATAAAGGTATGTTATTCATGTCATTGATAAAAAAATAAGTAGCTGTCAAAATACTTATTTTGATGTATGCATTAATTGTAACCTAATGTTTATGCAAAAGGTTTTTTTCTGTATTTTGACTATTTTTAGTTTTTGGATTCTAGAAAATAAATGTTTTTGGTTTTTTTTTTTAAATGGCTGGATATTTTATCATTTTCAGAATACAGAATTATTTTTAATGCTATGATTTTTTAAGAGCTATTCTGTCTTATTCAATTGCAGTTCCAGATATGCTGCTAGCGCAATAGAGTTACCCCTTTGCAAAAAGAATAACGTAATACGGGTGACTTTTTGCTAAAAAATTTTACTATACTTTATTTTTTTGTTAGTATTTTTTGTTGAATTTTTATATAATTTGATATTTAAAAATTAATTTTGGTTATATTTTTTAACTACAGAAGTATTTCATTGTAGGTTAATACAAATTGACTTTCATATTTACTTTTCAGTTATAATTTTTAATAATGGATGTTGAATATATTTGGATAGATGGAATACCTACTCCTTTCAAAGTTTTTAAAATTCTTGGCAACGGAGCATGTTTATTTTCATCTCTATCTTTGCTGGTGTTTGGTGACATATCGATGGCGTATAAAATGAGAAATATTGTTTCTCACGTGTTTAACAACTGGGATCGGTTTAAATGCTGCATTCAAATGCTATCTGGCGCCTCTTATAATACTAACGATTTATATTTTACCGAAATGTGTAAACCAAACACGTATGGATCTATTTGCAAAATTATGGCGGCGGCAGAGCTATTTCCCTATCAGTTAGAAGTGTATCAAGGCGTCTGCCTTATAGCTTCTGTTGGTGAAACTATTCAGAGAAAAAAAAAAGATTACGTTTTACGGGAAACTATAATAGTGGTCATTTTGACGTCTATATTGAAATAGTTGGATTAACAAATAGAAGTAAAGTTAATCTTGGTGATGATAATGTGAAACAAAATGAAGAAAATGTATCTATGCTACTTTCAAAGACTCAATCAATATCTATCATTAATATATCAAGTTCAAGTGAATCGATTATTAATGATGTAATATCTCTTCAATTAAATAAAGGTAAAAAAAAAAAAAAAGAAGAAAAAGATTCACAAATTCAATTAGATATGAACAAGTAAGACAAGCTGCTAAAAGTACACTCAAAGTCATCTTGAAATACATAGAGAAGCTGCTTCAAAATATACTAAAAGCCATCCTGAAGTACATAGAGCAGCAGTACGAAAATACTTCTCTAATAACCCCCATGTTAATCGGGCAGCTGTAATTAAATACAATGAAAAAAGATCAAATGTTTAATTAGTGCCATGGACTTCTAAAGCTTTGGTTTTAAATATATATATGTAACAGATATTGATTATTCAAATGATAAAATCGCCAGTATCGGAAAACGTTTGCCCTGTTCGAGGTGCCATGCTTTAAAATGGATAGAAGAACCTCCAGAAATGTGCTGCAGTGGTGATCAAGTCCAGCTTCCTGCTATTAGATCCTACCCTTAACCTTTGAATAGTCTTCTTAACCATAAGGATCAGCTTTCAGAACATTTTCTTTCTATAATTATTTTGAACCACGGTCAAGTGACGAGGACGACACCTGAGCTGGCACCCCCCCCCTCTCCTAACATCCACACCACACCATTGGGAGGAATTTGGGCCCCGACAGATTTAACGTGCATCAGCCCCGGCTACACGGCGGGTCTTTGACTGCCAAGGATCGAACCCGCAACTGAACGAAAACCGCCGGGCACGAATCCGAAACCTTGACCACTAGGCTACCTAAAGATTGGAACAACAATAATGTTGTTGCTTAATTTAAATCCTCCTAAATTATGTAACGGCATCAGACTCAAAGTGAAAACTCAAAGAAAAAACTTTATAGAAGCGACTATTTTTACAGGAAAGTATGAGGGTGAAAATATATTCATTCCAAGAATACCATTAATTCCATCAGATTATCATTTTGAATTTAAGCGTTTGCAGTTTCCAGTTAGAGTTTGCTGGTGTAGATTTACAAAGTGGCTGTTTTTCACATGGTCAATTTTATGTGGCATGTTCAAGAGTTAGTTCACATGAAAATCTAATCATCCTTCAACCAGAAAAACGAACGAAGAATGTTGTCTACAGAGAAGTATGGGAAATGTAGGCATATTATTTCATATTTTTCTTATATTTAACTATTTCTAAAATTAGAAAAAGATAAAATAATAATGAATGTAATAATTAAGATAAATAAATTGATATCATAAAAAATAAAAATGTAGTTGTCACTCTCACAAATTTCCATGCATTCAAAATAAAGACAATAAAAATGTAATACACACAAAAAATTGATTCAACAGGTTTAAAAAATAAAAAAATATATTTATAAATGTATTTTTATTTTTATGTTGTCAATTTTTAAATGATTTTGGCCTATTGGAGACCCGCCATGTAGAATAACGGGAACGCATCGCACTACACAGTACCGCATCGGCTATGCGGAATTCTGTTCAACGACAGATTTACTGACTAAATTACATTTTCATTGATAAACTATTAACAATTGAATACTTTTCTCATATGTTTGAAAGTCGTGGATAACCATTATTACAGACAATCAATTTCTAAAAATTTTAAATTCAGATTATAATTATCATTTAAAAATTTCTTGATATTTTACGTATAGGCTCCAAAATATAATATTATCGTCTGCCCAGCGAAGCGGGCGGGTATCAGCTAGTATATATATAATGTATGTCTGATACCTGCTTTCACCATTAATGAACTCAATTTTCAAAAATATATCGTAATAAATTTCCCCCGATTTTTTTTATAGGAATGAAATAAACAAATATAAAAATTTAGTATTTTATTTACTTATCGATTTATGTATTACCTTAAATCATATGTAAACTGGAAACAAGATATGGCTGAAAATAGATAACATTATTCAGAATTTTAAGACTGCTGTGAGGCAGCCATTTTTTTTTTTTTTTTTTATCCACCTTAGGGGCTATTGTTTTAGGTGGATCACTTTTGGCGTACCAGACCACTTTTCAATTTTTTACCTTTTGCTTCAATTTTAATTACATTTAGCTTAAATATATTCAATTTTAAATTTATCGTTTCCTTCAAGTTTAATATCGGAAAAGTTTACTATTGTTCATTTCTCGATATTTCAACGTTTACTTTAATTCTTATATTTTTAATTAAGTAATTTAATAATAATTATAAAAGAAGTGCACCTTGGGTGGCTAAACCTGTTCTTTGCAGAACTTTTAAAAAAAAAATTATGTTAATTTTTTTGTTATCACAAATTAGTTTCGATTATTATTATGTAAAGGATTAATATTATTTTCTAAGATTTGAATTATTGATTTTGACTGATTGAGTGCTTATTAACATCGCATTTAAAGGCAAAACTGTGGCTATTGTCGACGAACCTCAGACTTTCGAACCTCAGTTCAAGTGACAAGAAAGGTACCTGAGCTACCTCTATACTCACCAAAATTCTACACCACGCCAACAAGACAGTTTGGATCCTTGAGAGATTTAACATGCATCTCAGCCCCCTCCCCCCTCACCACATGGCGAGTCTTTGTGACATCTGTAGTCGAGTGCACAACTTGACTGAAAAAAACATCGGCTGCGAGTTTGCGATAATAACCATCAGGCTACCGCGGATACACGATTCGAATTATATGCATGCAAATATCTATGAACACTTCAAATTCAAATTGTTAATGCATTAAACTTGTTTATTTTTCATATTTTTCAGAAGTATAAAAATAATAATTTGGTCAAAACAATTACTTTACTCTTTTCAATTGTAGTTCTTCTGTAAGATTTTCGTGCGAGCTATAACAGCGTCAGTTACATTCTTGTAAAGTCATGCGGCAGCGCTAATGTATGTTAAATCTGTCGGGGCTGAAGAAAATATGGGGGGAGGGTACCAGGCAGGTGTCGTCCTCGTCACTTGACCGAGGTTCAGAATGAGGCTCATCTCTAATAACTCCCTTGTTGCTTTGATGCACGATCTTAAGGCCAAATGACACCCTCAACAAAAAAAAAGGGGGAGAGATAGTAATACTTTGATTTAATTAATGCTTTGCTTTCAGATGATATTTAATTGATTCTGAAAAAAAGTCCATAAGCCATTATTCTAAAATTTTTGAGAAGTCTTTTTAACACTTTGTTTAAAATGTTCAATTCTTAATATTTTTAGTTATTTCAAGTGATTAATGATTATTGGTAATAAAAGTTAATAAGAAATTGAAAATCTTGATTTTTTGTTGAATTTTAATAATTATTTTTATTGCTAAACCTGAAAAAAAAAGAATTTTTTTAATGTTTATTTTGACATTAAAAAACAACCGTAGCTATATGTGTGTGTGAGAGAAAGATTTGTAAGTATCCGCACAAAAATTTTAAGACGATCTTGAATAGGAAAAAAAGAAAAAAAAAAAAAATACCAAGGAATAGAAAACACATCTGCAAAAATAAGTTTGTGAAATAAAAGCATTTAAAGTTTGTGAAAGACATAAAACAAAAACTAATGATGCTTGCAGTGCTTTAATTTTTTAATATGTTATTCCCTAACATGTTATATGCTATAAAACACTATTGTAACTATATATGATAGTATATATTTTTTCTTATACAAAATATGTTTTTGCACAGTATCGATAACATTTGTTACGACAGTGAGGGATTGTTTAGCTAAATCTTAACTTAATTTTTTCACATAAGTTTTGGGCACACAATACACGTATACAAAGTAATAATACAAATTAAATTTAGAAACACATCCAGCCTTATATATAATACCTTTTTTCTTCCCTCAGTTTTAAGTTCGCTCTATCTAGCAAATGTGATTTTTTGTTGGGCGACTTCATGATTCTCTGATTTTATTTCTAAAATATATTCTCCTAAAACAAGTGAAATATGCATAGTGTTTTGACGAGGAATTAGTTGGAAGGCAGATAACATACTGAAATGTTTCTTGAGTTTATAACGTTCCAACGTTTAAAGCAGATATTGCTCTCGACACTGCAATCAACTTATGATTCCTAGAAGCAGATTTTCACTGTAGCATGAGTTCTAAATCATTGAATGTAAAGCACTTCATTGGATTTTTGAATCAAACTACTGACATATCTGCTCTACAGGTCAATGGATGATAATCGTTGCTACATCGGCAAGATTTTTGATAGATGCTCTTAGCTGATTGCAGTTTTTACCCAATCTTTATGAGAATATGTTCTCTTTCCACGAGCCTAGGTAGACTGTTAGAAACACCAGAAGAACATGGTTTATGCTGCGGCTTCTGTTCTGTTCACCTCTCAAATCTTTGTTACTATTTCACTTCTGCATTTACTTCTTTTCAACAGTTGACCTGACGTGTGTCGCACTGCAAACATTTTGATGGCCTCCATTCCGAATTTAGCTCTGTCATATCCATGGGCAAGTTTAATTTTCTGGGTTTCTTAAGACTGTTTTGACATCACTTAATAGTATCATAAAGCCAATCAGCCGGTTAATAACAGAGCCTATTCCATGGTTTGACGTATATCCTCTCATCGACTAACTTATAAGATACTCCTATATCGACAATATCACTGTCGTTCCTCGAACCATTTGCGTTTTTGCATGTTTACGGATATCAAGCAACATTTGATTTGCCTCATGTAGTATTTTTGCCTTGTCGAAATTAATTGTTTGAATGCCATAATATGTAATGTATGGAGAGTGCATA
This sequence comes from Nephila pilipes, assembly GCA_019974015.1. NCBI lineage: Eukaryota > Metazoa > Arthropoda > Arachnida > Araneae > Nephilidae > Nephila > Nephila pilipes. Next base: position 378,591 of record BMAW01054336.1, read on the forward strand.
CAGAATTTCGCCGTTTTCTCAACAGCCGTATCAAAAACTGAACATTACTTGCTCTAATCTCATGTTTATATCGAAAAAGGCTTTTGAAAATTGATGCTTGCTAATATTTGATGTAATTTAGTATAAAATATTTTGACGAGCACGTTTCGTTATTTGTTTGGTCACAATTAATGCTTAAAACATCCAGTTAATATACAAATATATTTCTTTGACCTAAACAAAGTTTTAATGGTGCACTGATTGTTGGCTGGTTGGTTTTATTAACGACGATACGAAGACTATTGGCGATGGGCCTCGTAATTTTGAACCTCGGTCAAGTGACGAAGACGATAACTGAGCTGGCTTCCCCCTCTCCTAACTTCCACAACATGCAAACGGGAGGACTTTGAACTTCGAAATAATAGGAAAATTTATAGGGACAGCTGCCACTTTTGGCAGCTATAAAACGGCCGTTACCCGGTAAGGCACGGAGTCGAACTGGGCTTGGATGACAGAAGCAGGCATCTCATTCATGCTGCTTCAAGTCTATGCCACACTTCAACAACCATATTAGCTGGAGAGGATTGTCGGGCCAGTATATATATTATACCACTCTTGGAGACTGTAATTTTGCTGAAGATAAATCGCCAAATGTGGCAAAACCTCAAATTTCAAGTTGAATATGGCCGTTGTACACGGCAACCCTAAAACTTCCCCTTCTCCCTAATATAAGGTGGCCAGATTTTAACATTCGAAAAGGGGGACACCAATAATGGGGGGTGGGGGTTCTTCATTAAAAAGGTACCTAAAAAATACTTACCTTTGGTATCTAAATTACTTATCTAAATCATCTGAATTAGTTGATTTGTTGACATCACTTGTTTAACTAGCATGCAGTATGATGTTTATCGTATGAGAGACAGTTACAAAACTAAATAGGCGAAGGCGTTACTTCGTGGACGACCAACAAACTCCTTACACCCTAACCCTTCTCCTTTCTAAAATTCACCTCTGTTTCTAATTTTTGTATAAGATGTAATTCCTTTGCAACAATGTTCCAAATGATGCCAGATCGCTAGCGGATCATGTCACCATAAGTATAAAATCTGTGGATGTGTACAAAGCGGGACATTCTCTCTTCATTTTACACTTACAAAATGTTTTCATCGCTGCCAATGCCGAAAAATACCACTGCTCATTAAGTCCAAACAATGGTGATCGTATTTTAGCAACTAATCAAGGTGAACTTTGATAAGCAATTCCTGATAATCAGTTCTCAACAATTATTTTTATTATTAGAGTTCAACAAAATAAATTTATGAAAATAATATAAAGCTCATATCCTGGTGAAATAGCTACTTGGAAGCCGAAAACAGTATATTCCCTTCCCGTTCTCCCACCGTTCCCTAGCTTGTGCATTTTTGCTAAAAATCGGGACTTTCTTAAGACCCCGCTGGATGCGGGATAAATTGTTAAAAATCGGGAAGTCTGGTCACCTTACCCTAATATTTTTAGCGTTTGTCTTTTATTATTATTCATAATTTTGGGGATTCTTGCGTTTGCTTTAAAATTTGTCACTTGTTTTGATCAATCAGAGGTGTATTCTTTGTACTTGAGTCTCGTAGCCGTTTTGAAACTTTTTCAGCGGTTAATTAAAGTATTTGGAACATTATATAGCCTCTGTATGTCATCTATCTAATATGTGCATGTTGGCGTGGATTTGAAAGAGTTTACTGAATATGCAATTGGGCTTTTTACAAATTATGAAGCGAAATGAAAGCATCCTATTTTTAAAGGCCCATGAATGTTAGATGAATTTCACCCTCCTATGAATATCCGAACGTGGCGAGAACATGCGATTGTCTGAAAGGAAATAAACAGCTTATAGATATGAATGGCGTTGCAGAAAGAAAGGGTAATATCTTTAAACGATTTCTCAAGGCTGTAATGACGATCTACAAACTTGTTACTGAAGATCCATGACTATGGGACTACTGATTGTGAGACTTCAAATTACAAGTGTTCTGAATACAATATAGATAAAAATGAAGATTTCCTTGACGTACCAAACTACAATTTAGCGAATATTGAAACTTTGGATAATTTGTTTACATATTCTCTATGCATTCTTGTTGAGCACCTTAACGCCGCGGTAGACTAGAGTTCATGTCGCGAATTCGCGGCCGGTGGTTTTCACCGAGTCGCGGATTCGAGCCTTGATGCTCTCGTGTAGCTGGGGCTGAAACATGTTAAATCTGTCGAAGTTCAAAGTCCTCCCGTTGGCATGGTGTGGAAGTTAGGAGAGGGGGACGCCAGCTCAGTTATCATCCTCGTCACTTGACCGAGGTTCCAAATTACGAGGTCCGTCCCACTAGCCTTCGTGTTGCTTCTAGTGCGACATTAATAAAAAATAAACTAAACCGATTGGATAGACGATTCTTGCTGGTGGACAGTAATCGGATCACTCAGGAAAACTGTGTCTCTTCCTTTTCCTTCATAACTGATGGCTTGGTCGAATAAAATAAACAGGACGAGCAATAAATATTTGTGGAAGATTCTTTTGGTCTATGAAACAAATTGTTGTTGGTATAAATTGAATGATCTAACATCGAACTGCGAGAGAAAAGGCGGTTTAAACCTTCGCGCGATTAAGAAATGTGAAAATTGCGAGTTTTCACTGGAGTAACGTTGCAGAATGCTAAATAATGGAATATGAAAATTTTTACTTACTTATTTTTCGGATGGATCTGCAGTAACAAGTTTGTAGATCGTCATTACAGCCTTGAAAAATCGTTTTATGAACAGATAGTTTGATTTTGGTTGGTTGTTAAAATCCTTGTATGTTATTAGCTGTGGGGATTTTGGAAGCTGTTGAGTCTCAAAGACCTCGGTGTGGATGTGGAGAGTTTGGTGCCTCCTCAGGTGCTGACCTCATTTGCTTAACCGTGGTTGAATCCAATGCCTGGGGGTATAGCCGAGCACTCTGCCCTTGGGGATTATATCCGGGGACCTCAGGGGCTTGCCTTTACAGCGGCTCTAATCAACAACAATGTCAGAAGTTGAAAGGCCTTACTCAACCAGTTCGAAAAGATATCTTTTCGGCCTGATTGGTAGGACCGTCAAATTCAGACCCCCTTAGTCCAGGGTTCGAAACAACGCTACGGCACTCAAGGTCATCAACTCCTCCTCGATGTCGGAAAACCACTCGCGGTAAAATTGCAAACCTTCTTTTAAGTATCGGCCGGCATCATGACCCCTATGCACCCTTGTGATATTTTTCTTTCCCATGGGGTTTACAGTCTTTATAAACACGGTTGACACATCCCCGGGATACCTTAGCGATCATTTTCTATTTTCGACCTTACTTCTTGTCTACCATTTTTAAATCTTTTCCCCATTTTTTTTCAATTGTCTAGACCACAGTTACACCTTGTTTGGCGCAGTATACCACATTTGGCTCTTGCGCCAATAAACTTCATTTTCACTCACTCACTTAACCATGGTTGAAAATTACGAGATTCGTGTCCAAAACCCTCGTTTGTCTTTTTTGCCTTTTAGATTTAAAAATTATGAATTTTTAGAAATGTTCATTGACTTAGTTATGAACGAAAAATTTATTATTATTAGGGTGAGGATAACGTAAATATGAAATTTATTTATTAAGAATTTTATTGGATTGAAATGTCTATGTGATGGCGATTTACTTTTTCTTAATATGTGGGTGTGGGTGGGTGGTTTCCTATTTAAATACAACCTAAACAACATTCACATAGTTACACGTTTTGCAGTATCAGCATAAAACTAACCTAGCACTGGATACTGAAAAATATGACTATTTCATCTCCACCTGTGTGTCGGGGGGCCTTAAAAATTGAGGAATTACGTTAAGTGGATCAATTTATGATACTGGAAATCCTTCATAACAGTTTCGTCATGTAGAAATATCGTATTAAGGAGAGGATTCAAATTTCGAGGATTTTGATATTTAAAAAAAGTCATTACAATATAATCTTTCGTGGTATTTTTCTTTCTTTTCTTAATACTGTTTAGTTTTAAAAAAAATCGATATTTGACTCATCAATAAAAAGAAAAGCAGTTGTGTTTTTTTTTTTTTTTTTTTACTTATGAAATCTGATTTACCTTATTTATTTGAATGAATATTAATCGATGATTTTTAACATTTGACAATAATAGCATTTTGCTGTTTTTCGTATATTAAATAACCTGTTGATAATATCTTTTCATTACTAAATAATATCTGTGTATCATTATTTAAATGCGCTGCAGCAGTTTGATTTTAGCTTTAATGCCATGAAATTTTTTTAAAAAAGTGCTGAAAACCTCTGAGCAAACTGAGCCAAAATCTTAGCTCATTAGTAATCATTCATAAATCACTTATATGTTATTCAAAATTATTATGGGAGTCGGCTAAAGTTTTTTTTTTTTTTTTTTGCAACTCTCGGTTTCTTTCGAATTACCGTTGCATTAAAACTGCATGAGAGCTGTTGCAATGTGCCTCGTAGTTTTCAACTAAAGTTTAGTGAAGCAGACGGTATCTGAGTTGGTATCTCGTTAATCTAATTTGCATATTATATCACGTTAGGCTTTAGAAGCCTAATTATTTCAAAAAAGTAGGTTTAAAAAGGAATGTATAACTAATCTAAAAACTGTAAAATTTCTATAGCTTCCTTCAAAAATTAATACTGTGAAATGTATTGTCTAAAAGTAATGTTAATTCGGACGATTAACTAGGACTGAGTGTTTGGAGAGTAGTAAGACTCTCGGTTATTTTGGGGAACTCACACCAAATAACAGCCTAGTTTATCTGCGAGTGCGATCCTTGTGAAACAAAAATAGTTAAATAGTTACGTCATCTCACGCTTTCATTTGGTACGTTAAAATTTGTTTATATATATATATATATATATATATATCACCTAATAGTCGCCAAATTCACTTGCGAACTTGCCAACAATAGCCCTCGTTTTGCTTCTAGTGCAACGTTTATAAAATCAAGCCAAAAATAGCAATCTTTTTTCTCCATTTTACATAGTAGTTTGCATTTTAAGAATGTAAAACAGCACTATTATAGATGGAGTTCCCGTAATTTCTCTAAAAAATTTATAATATATTGCTTAAAAAGCATTGCTAATTATTACACATTTAAAAATAATAGTAAGAATCTTTAAGGCGCTATGATCATATAATAAAAAATTCTATTTTCAGATGCTTGTGCACCAAGAGAGACTCCATCATCGTCGGTATGGTGCTGGTGGTAGCTTTCATTGTCATCACTGTTTCACTGTCCCTGGGGTTGCCCAAGATCGAGGAAAAGCGGAAACAATACTATGACACCTCTTTCCCTGTATCCTCTTCTCCTCTGCTTGTTTTTGATAGTGCTGTCGTCCTTTCGGATGGCAAACCCTGTGCAGCTATTGGGAAGTAAGTTCAATTAATAATTTCTAAGTGAGGTTGGGGGGGGGGGAGCAGATAGAAAAGCAATATTTGAATGAAAATTTCTAACTTCACCATTTTCTCTGGCATTCGATAGCGCTTATGATATTAATCTATTATCATAGCAACTATGTAATTTGTGTATGTGTGTCTGATTTTCAACTTTTTGTGCAATTCCTAATTCTTTTCTGCATTAATATATTTTACACCAAAATGTTTACAAGCTTATCGTGACTGTAGTGAAAATTGAATTGCTCTCACTGCTTGTCGTTTGTTTTTGGCACCGAAATTGAGATTATTCGCCGAATGTAATAAACTTAGCGTAATTTTTATTTTTTTGTCAGCATTGTATTATTTTTACTTAAAGTGTTGGTTTATTTGTTAATAACACAAATAATGTTAGAGCCCGAAATGGAAGATCCACTAAGTGAAAAAATACTTCAAATTTATTTCTGTTAATTTGGAAATAATTCTGTATTTAATTGACGGATTTTTTGAAAATCTAAGTGGAAAAGCAAATTCGAATTCTGAATTGAATGCTCATGTTTAAAAACATAACTCAGTTTTCAAAATAAAGTGATGAATTATTTTTACAAATGTCTGCTAGTATAATGACTGATATATTTACTTATCTCGCCAAATTTGAAAGTGCTTACTTTGTACCAGTACTATTTACTTTTTTTAAAAAAAAGTATTTCTTAAAAACACTTTTGTTGATCATGTATCAATAAAATTTCTGTATGTCCAAAAAGTTTTATGTAATCATGAAGCTCACTTATATAGAATAACAATTAAATTTTCTTTGTGTTAATTATTTTGATTTTAAAAGGATTTACAATTTCAGTTGTCTTATGTTCTTGATAAATTATTCATTTGGAAAAGTTGAAAGTTTCATTTGATTCAATATAACTTTAAATGATTAAAATTATATACTGGCCTAGATTGTTCGATTCAATTTCTTATTTTAATTTACAATTATGATCTAATTTTAAAATTCTGTTGATTAATTCTTATTGTATTCCAGAAATATTCTTCAAAGTGGTGGAACTGCAGTTGATTCTGCTCTTGCAGCTTTATTCTGTAATGGAGTTGTCAACCCTCAAAGTATGGGTTTTGGAGGAGGATTCTTAATGACTGTTTATATAAGGTTTGTTACAAATTAATGAAAAACTTTATCATGCTTTTTTTTAGCCCCCCAAAGGGCTATTGTTTTAGGTAAGGGCGTTTTGGCATACCTGATCACTTTTCAATTTTTTATCATTTGCTTCAATTTTAATTACATTTAGCTTAAATGTATTCAATTTAATAATTTATCGTTTCCTTTAATTTGAATATTGGAAAAGTTTACTATTGTCCATTTCTCGAAATTTCATCATTTACCTTAATTATTATATTGAGTTGAGTAATTTAATAAAAATGATTAAAAAAAGAGCACCTTTTGAGGGTAAATCTGTTCTTTGCAAAACTTTGCATAGAATTTTTTTAGTATTTATTTTCTTTCTTTCTCTGTGATTGAAATTTGAAGTATTTTATCAGAAAATGTTCTTTATTTTAAGTTATTCCTTTTGTAACTACAAAAACAGAAGAAGAAAAAACTTTAAAATTGTCATAAGATTAGAACAATAGTTTAATATAAATTTCATCAGAAGAATGTGTTTCTGCACTTCCTTAACTGTTGTAGAAAATTTATTGATTAATTTGATTTATAATTTCATTTTTAAATACCTATGACACAGAAAAGGAAAGGAAAAGAATATTGAACTTTTAAGCTTTTTTGTTTAATAATGTTAAGATGACCAATTTTTTTACTATGTAAAGGAGGACGAAAAAATTTAAGAAACAAAAGTACTGCATAAATAAATCAAACATTTATTAATTAAATGAGTATTTTTCCATTGAATGAATGTTTTTGTTTATGTATCATTTTCTAACAATATATTGGAAGTTTTAGAGCAAAAAATATCCTTCATATTGAATTTTATGGTTAGTGCTTTTTCAAATATCAATCTTGATTTCTCACTTGTCTAAAAATCATTACCAATGGGGGAGGGGGGATTGTTCAACTGTTGCATTAGTTCCAGGGCAGCTCAATATAAATTCAACAAGAATAACTAAATTTTCATATAGAATGTGTTTATTTTTGAAATTGTTAAATATTTCCACACATTTTTTTTTATCAATTTCAACATTTGATTTTCCCATTGTTCTACTTTATCAGAATTTAAATATGCATTCGAACTTCTAATTTCTTCATAGAGACAATTGTCATCGATTTAATATCAGCCATTTCTTTTGATAAAAACTCAACTCAATTTTCAATATCTGCCCAATTTACATGTGATGAAGTCAAAAAACACCATTGAAAACTGTTATTTCCTGTGATATTTGTTTCAGACCGTTCTTCGACTTATTGGAAATGTATTTGGTAAAAATTCTGCACTTCTTCCATTATGGCTGGATTTGATTTCTCTAAGTTTGACTATTTTCTTTTTGTTATTAAAGGATTACATTTTTCTTCAAATCATGATTTTTATTGAAGGACGAAATCATTTTGTGGAAAATAGATACCTGATTATGCACAAAATACATTAATATATCCAATAATTCATAATTGAAAAAATGATTCAAAACTTTTTTCTTGCCATTTGTCTAAACTTTAAATAAATGAACGGAGAGACTCAAATAATTGTAAAATACACTGTATAGCAGGTGTTTGAGTGAGCCATCTAACTTTTGAATATCCTAAAAAATTTTGTATTCAACATTTGCATAACAGTTTGGCTGAGCATCTTTGGACGCAGAGATTAACAGATTAGTTTTAAAATATCAAAAAGGAGGACACTTTTCAAGGAAAAGACAGAACCAACAAAAGGAGAACAATTGTTCACCTTAATAATGTACTTATTTATATTGTGTGTAAAAAAAAAATTAAGGTATATATGCTCTGTTTTATTTATAGGACTAATACATTGATTTAGTATTAAGTAGTTAAGATATTCTTCCTGATCCATTGATATAAATGTTTAAATAAATTCATAATTTAGTATGCAAAAACTATGTTCTAAACCTTTTTAAATCATTATATTCTATTGTTTATAATTTTTTACTGCTAAGTATACTTAATCTGTTTATTTTAAACTATATATTTTATGTGCTAATTCTGCTAATATAATCCTGTATTTTCATAAAATTTCTTTTTATATTTTCAGAGAAAATAAGACTGCTACTGTGATTGATGCCAGAGAAAGTGCCCCACAGAAGGCATCAAAAGACATGTTTGACAGTAATGGAACTCTCTCGCAGGAAGGTACAAAACAAATTGATAATAAATGTGCATTAAGAAAAATTCTTTAACATAATAACTAATATATTCATTTTGAAGTATTTACACTAAAAGATTTTTCTGCTGTTTAAAATTGTTTTTCATACAATTCTTAAAACTATTTTTCTGCATATCTCACACAGGTGCGATATGAAAGACTTGGATCCTATTCTTGGTATTTAAAGATAAAAAGGTTCATCTTTTAGACTGAAATCTAAAATATCTTTATTGTGTAAAAACTGATAATTAAGACCAAGAAAAATCAAAATGAGTATAACAGTAATTTAAATTGCTGTATTAGACCTTGGACTATTAATTCTAGTTAACATGTTAACTGGATTATCCTTCTGACTAATAAACAATCTTGTTAACATTGTAAAAAATTGGAATCAAATTAACTTACACCTCTAAATATTATAAAAGCATAATGGTAACTTACCTATAAATATTATGTCGCAAATCTAACAACATGAAGCAACTTGATTGGTGCGCATGTAAAAATTATTTACTAATGTAATTAAAAATGATAAGGTATTCTAAAAAATTTTAGCATATTATACAAAGAAATGTGTTGTTTAAAGATGGAAGAACTATAATATTACATAGATTATTCAAAAATATATTATATAGGTTGTCTCATCTACACTGCTCAAAACAATTAAAGGTATTTTAAGTCTAGTGAAAAATAACAGTATAAGCGAAAAAAAATTTGCAGAAAATGGAAGAAGAGAGTCACAAATGGAAATTTTTCTCATTTTCAAACTTCAGAGTATGTAAATTTTGAGTCTGACGTCAAAAACGACACATTACCGGCAGCGAATGAAATTTGCTTTTCAACTTAAGGAAAGACAAAGCGGAAAAGAATGATCGACATTTATTAAGTGTGTTGTTTCGATGATTGCAATGTCTCAACAAAAACATTTAACCAATTCAGAAGCCTGGAAAATTGTTGGATGGTTACAGGAGGGTGAAACACAAGCCGAAGTAGCAGAAGCTACTGGAGTTGCACGAAGTGTGATTTCCAGAATCTGGAACCATTTCTTGGAGACTGGGAGTGCAGGGCAAGGTCAAAGACATACAACAGTGCCCAATGAAGAAAGATATTTAACACTAACGGCTCGGAGACACTGAAATATGAATGCCACTTTTCTTCAGCAGCACCTTCACTTGGCAAGTGGCACCACAATTTCCACTGAAACTGGCTCCACGCTGTAGGACTGTATGCTCGCCAACCAATGGTAGTGTTACACTAAGAGCAAGGCACCATCGCGCCCATAGGGAGTGGGCAACTGAGTATGTGAACTCGAGGAGAAATGAATGGCACAATGTTCTTTTTTCTGACAAGTCCCATGTTTCTGTTCATCCTGATGATAGGCATATTTTTATGTGGAGGGATCGTGGCACTAGAAACCATCCTGCGTTCATGCATGGAAATTTCAGATTTGGCTTTCATTATAGAGAAATTCGTCATATGAGTCCCATCCTGCACCTGCAGAGTCGATTTCCATTTTGTGATCAATATCCCATTACAAATTGTCATTAATGTCATCCATAGCATTAAAAGTACTAAACTTTTTGATGTTTTTGTTAAAAGTACATGAGAATTTATGATTTGCCACATGCTCTTATAGGTAGTATTGCCAAATGCAAAAAAATACACTTGGACGAACATATGGGTTCTTGATTAGGCATGAGCTTCTAAATATAGTGCTACCAGTTGTGTAAGAAAATAAACTTTTCAGATTGATTGTTTATTAACTTCACACTTATAAGCAAGACAAAGGTTATTGGCATCTGACTTTGTAATTTTGAACTTCAATCAAGTGATAAGGATGACACCTGAGCTCTCTTCAAACTTCCACATCTCACCAATTGTAGGACTTGGAACTTCAACAGGTTTAATGTGTATAAATCCTGCAAAATAGTAGGTCTTTAGTAGCATCAGGACTTGAACCCACAACTCGTCAAAACAACACCAGTCATGAGTTCCTGACCTGACCTCTAGGCTAGCATTACCACTTAACTTGTTATTGCATGCATTCGTGATTCAGCATGTGCTTTTATAGGCAGTGCTGTCAGATGCAAGGTAAAATTTGTTCTACATGATGATCCCTGATTGAAGCTGAATTAATTGCCTTTGATTGTTTGAAGGTCATCTTATCTGCAGAAATGTGTGGTATTTATCACTCACACACGCATTAACAAAACTCTTTTAAGACAAATGAAAGTATATGAATTTTAAAAAAAAAAATAATGATGTAGATAACTAATGATGTAGTTGAATATGCAGCTTAGCATGGGTAAATGAATTCCTATTATTTTGGAAGAATAATTATTAGGTATTAATTCTAAATAATGGAATTTTGAAAAAATTAATTCATCTTAACCTGTATGAGTTTGTAATGTTTGATCTATAATGGGTAACTTGGATCCTATAGTATATTAGAAATAAAAAGAAAGTTTATTATTTTTTCAGGTGGTCTTTCTATAGCCATTCCTGGTGAATTAAGAGGTTACAAATTGGCTCATGATAAGTTTGGCAAACTCCCCTGGAAAACTCTGATCACACCTTCTATTGAACTCTGCAACAATGGGTTTGAAGTGTCGGAACATCTCGCATCAAAATTGCAGAAGCTTCGAGACCGTATTCTGGCTGATGATTCTATGAGGTTTGGGATGTTTTGTATTTTTATTTGCATTTCTTGTGTATCAACCTTGTTTTTTAAATTTTGTTTAAAAGTATCAATTTTAAATCATTGAAAAAAACATTTCTAATTTTTTTATGACTTAATAAGCATAATTATTTATATGTATTTTTGTTTTGAATTTTGACTAATTGAGAAAATTATTTTTTTCTCATTATTATTATTCGAGAGCATTTCAAAATAAAAGAAATTATTTTTCCTATAAACTGGTGCTTATCTATTGTAGTTGTAAATAATAATACATACATGATAATATTATAATTTAGAGAAACATTTTCTTGTTACAGTAACATTTTCTATTTAAATTCTTAGTTGTTGTATTTATTTAATGTCTTATTTATATTGAAAGAATTGTGCCTTAAGTTATTAATATCAATTATTTATCTTTAGGAATTGACTTTTCATTTATTCCTGTACCTCCAAATTCCTTTTAAATTAGCAAATTTTCTAATAGAATCAAAAAATTTAATGACATAGACTATTTTTTAATTGTGAAACACATTTTAGGATGATGTATTAAATTTTCCATCTTTGAAACACTTATTGAAGTTGCTTCTTAAGTATACCTGATCTCATATATTTTTTTGCCTTAAAAAACCCAAAATTTTCTCTTTCCAGGGATGAATTTTTCAATAATGCAACTAATGATCTGTACAAAGCAGGTGAAATATTAAAGCGTCCTACTCTGGGAGCCACTCTAAGTTTTGTTGCTGATAAAGGTGCTGATGTCATTTACAGTGGTGATCTGCATAATTCTTTCTTGGCAGACATCACAAATTGTGGTAGATTTTTTTATTTTTTTTTTCATTTATTTATTTATTACATTTATCAGAAGTCTAAAAATTCAAAACCTTTTTATAGCTTTAAAGAATCTTTAATATTAAAAGTGTTGTTGCAAAGATATTGTTTCAAAAACTACTTGTCATTTTTCCTAATAATTTAATGTAATGTATTAGCACTTAAAAACATACATAACAGGAAATTTATTTTGATGAATTTATTTCATAATTGTTTTTTATACTAAGAAAATTGTGAAATAACAGACTAAATACTAAACAAAATTCAGTTGACCTGTTTTATATAAGTTTAGACATATTTGATGTATCCAATTATTAGATCAGCAATGGCCAACCTGCAGCAGGCATGCCACATTGTAGCACAGTAGAGTCCTAACATTGGCATGCAAAGACTTCTTGAAAAGTTAAAAAAACCTCAAAAATAATAATGCCATCTCCAAGAACTTTGTCAAAATCCATAAGAACTCTATTCACATGCTACTGAATCAATCTTCCTAGAGAACAGCACTGACTGACTTCAGTACAATGGTGTGTTAAAACATCATGGTCATGTAACGAAACCAATAGCTTTAGTTGCCTTGCTTTAGCATGTTGTCTGATTGTGCAAGAGCAAATGGGATGCTCTGTTTCCAGGGCTCAGTTGAGCAGCACATTAAGCTTTTTATAAATTTTCTTTAATTTTGATGTCATTAAAAAAAAAAAAATCTGTACCTATGAGTAAACCTTTGACATTGAAAAGAAAATCTGAAAAGGAAATTGCTATTTGGTATTTTAATATTGTACTGGGAAAACAATTTTTGCTTAAGTGATAAAATACTTCCAAGTATGTTTGTTTAATATGTGGGAAGTTGTGTAGTAGTGCCAAAAAGAATTTAATATGGACCATCATTTCAAGCAACTGCATAATGATTTCAACTGAAAATATTTTAGCAGTTCACAGTTGTGAACAGATTTCATCAATTAAAAAGAAAGAAAGAAATAGTGGCCAACAATCCCCATTCCAAAAGAACTTCTCTGGACTTTCTTTGTTATTGGCTCACAATAAAAAGCCTTATTCTGACAGAGTAGAAAACTAAAAATATGCTAAGTAAAATAGCTTTAACTTGAAATAGCTTATAGATGATATGGGTCAGAATGTTGGCTTACAAATTATGTTTGGTCTACATACTTGCAAAACATTTCACTAGCTTTGGATGAAAGCTGTGACATCTACGACAATACACAGTTACACATATTTGTGTGTTATATAAATGATAATTTTGATATCTTCTGGAAGAACTTCTTGATTTGTGTCAACTAGTTCTAACTTCAGATGAAGATGCTTTTAAGGAACTTAAAAATGTAATTGAAGCTAACAAATTAGATTGAATAAAATTATATAGTGTTTGCTCAGATGGAGCACATTGCTTGTTTGGTAGGATAAAAAGTTTTCTTACATTGCTTAAAAATATTTGAGAAGAAAAGATCTTAAGTATTACTGTATTATCCATCAAGAAGGTCTATATGCCAATGACTTAGACTTGTCTTCTATTGTTGATTTGGCTGCGGTAGCCTAGTGGTCTTGGTCATGTACTCGCAGCAGGGAGTTTGCATCAAATCGTGGTTTCTAGCCTGTATGCTACCAAAGACCCACCATGTAGACAGGGCTGATGCACTTTAAAACTTTGAGGTTCAAAATCCTACTATTGGCTTGGTGTGGAAGTTAGTACTGGGAGGTGCCAACTCAGGTATCATTCTTCATCACATATCTGAAGTTCAAAATTATGAAGTCCAGCACAAAAAGCCCTCATGTTGCTTCTAGTGCAATGCTTATGAAACCAATCAAAATTCTGTTGTTGATCCTGTAGCGCTCTGTATCAACAAAGCATGAGCTCTGAATTGATAACAATTTCAGGAGCTTTTCCTGGAAGAAATGGAAGAGAATGGCAAGTTGCTCCTTCATTACAGTGCACATAGACTTTCAAAAGTAAGTGCACTTGCAAGATTTTGGAATTTCAGGAAGTGTGTTATAAAATATCTGGAAGAAAGCAATGAATTGTACAGTGTATGTTTCCTGCTCAAGAGGGAAGATTAGCTTTGGAATTGAATCTTTCTCCCCTATATTATTGGAAATTTAATTTGCAGTTTAGGGTGCAAAAAAATTTTTCCTTTATCTTTTGTGAACAGACTTTTGCTTTTTCATTGCGATTTTGAAGGGGGAGAAATGATATGTTTCATATAAATAGAGGAACTAGCTATCTAATTTAACAATGCTCTAAACTATGATAAATTTAAGAATTTAATATCTGTTTTGCAGGATTCAGTCTTTGCTAATTTTGATTTTCAGGGTGATAAAAAGAAAGTAATTTCTTTCACAAATTATTTTTCAATTTCTTAACAAGACTTAAATTGTTACCCACCTGAATTCCAAATTGAAATTGTTGATGCGTAGTACTACACTATGCTGCATTGATGTATAGTACTACACTACACTAAAATGCAAATATAAGTAACTTATTGCAACTGCAAGTGATCTGAATTATGTCCAAGTTTTGGAAGTTTGCATCAACAAGTAATTTTCCAAGTTTACACAAGATTTGGCTCTCTGATATTGTAGATTTGGATCAACATGTGTTTGTGAATAAATATCTTTAAAACACTAAATTTTGTTAGAAACTTCAAGAACACATCCTAATATGTATTAATACGGGTAATAATCCTAATATAAATTTGGTAAAAAAAAGTACTAATTCAAAAACCACACTAATAAAGTACTGATTGCTTGAGAATTATGATCAAATGTTTCAGGTTATTCATTTTTATTTATACCTAGCTTTACTGACAATCTTTATAAGGCTTACTGACAGTGAAACCTAAATTAAAACTTTTTTTTTATTTGTAATGTTATCTTTTACACTGGCACTATTCAGACTTATATTTTAAAAAAATGTGTTGTTTGCAAAAACCTCATAATCAGCATATAAATAGCATTTTTTTTCTATCTTTTTTTTCTTTTATTTTTTATGTTGGAAAAGTTAAAAGTGGCATATATGATTTCTTTTTGTTCAGATAGTGGCACTCTTCCCATAAAAGTTTGCCACAGCTGGGTAAGATAAATTATATAAAGCATTTTTTTAAAGTAAGTAATGAACCAAAATAAATTATGGCTTAGGTTTACTAAGGCTTGGGTAATATGTATTTTAAAGAAAAATAATAAAATGGCATTAATTTGGGAACTTTTTTGTTTTATGTAAAATTGACAATAAATGAGTCTAAAACCGAGTTTATGCCTGTTATGAAAATGCCATCAAGCAATATACTCAATCATTTTAAATATTTGCCCTCGTGTGTTTGAAACTGTGCCATGTTCTAATTACCTTGGATCTCTAGTTAATGCAAAAAAGGACACCATCACTGAGATCCAAAATGCAAAAAAGGACACCATCACTGAGATCCAAAACCGTATTTTATGGCTAACAAAACATTATTTTGACTTGGCTTTTTACTGATGTACCAATTAATCTCAGACAAAGCTTCTTATTTGTAAAACTCTCATGAGCCTGATCCAAATGTATGGCTCTAAAACTTGGTCTCTGACTAAAAATGGAGGATACAAAATTGCAGTTTTTGAGAGAGAGGTTCTCGGAAGTATTCTTAGTGGTCTGAAAGAAAATGATCTTTTGTGAAAATAATTTAATTCTGGAATTTATAGAATTTTTACTGAGCCTGATATCATTAAATATATTGAAGTGAAACAAAGAAACTGGGTTTCTCGTATTGATAGAATGGATGAAACAAATCCAGTAAAGAAGATTTTTCTTGCAAAGCCCTTTACTAGATGGAAAAGAGGAAGACCACAATTACGATGGCTTGATCCTATTGAATCAGATTTTAAGGTGATTCGAGAGAGAACTGATGGAGTAAGGAAAAGGGCAGGTTATCTTGGAGGAATCTTCAAAAGAGGGCCTTGACCCACCCTGGGCTGTTGAGTCAAATATGAGGATGATGGTATTTAAAAGAAATTTTCAAAATTAAATTTTTTAAAATTTATAATTAGTGTAATTTTTATAGCTTGAACTATTGTGAAACTTATTTGTAAAGGTTTAATAAACCCATTTATATTACAAAATTGTTTGTACATTATATTTATTAGGAGGTCTGCTAACTGAATCTGATCTTGCCAACTACCAGCCAATGCTGAAACCTGCTATTAAGGTTGATCTTCAAGGATCTGAGAAATTATCTCTTCATTCTGTGCCCCCTCCTGGAAGTGGGCTGATTTTGCAATTAATACTCAGTATTCTGGGCCACTATAACATGACAGCTGCTAATTTCCAGAACACAGATGAAGCTGCACTCATGTACCATCGCATAGTAGAAGCCTTCAAGTTTGGCTTTGCCCATAGGACACAACTTGGAGATGATGCCTTTGTCAACATTACTCAGGTAAAATGAAATATAAATTACCTCAAAAAATTCTGCTTTTTATTTCCTAAATTAGCATTAACAATTGTTCGATTAATTAGCATATTTAAAAATGTGTGATGGAATTCTTTGGTGCTAAATTATGAAGCAAATTATCATAACAATAAACCCACTTGAATGAGTAAACCTATCATCAAATACTATCATCCCATCTAAACTATCAACTTGTAGTATACATGAGATAATGTTAATATTTACTTCATTTCGAAGCTTTAAATTCAGAAATATTGTACTGAAACATTTTTAATGTATGCAAACCATTATCCTAGTTTGGGATGTTCATTGTTACTTTAATATCAAAGAGCTTCATTTATGTTGATAGAATAAAATATCATATTCCTTAATGTAAAAATGATATTTTCAAGTAAAATAATTAATAATATTTTACATACAAAAGTTTATCTTTAGAATACCTTAGAGAATTATCCTTGAAGAATTTTACTTCTGGATTATTCTAAGGTTGTCCCCTTTCTTCATTTTTAGACCCATGTGGTGACTGGGTATGACAGAATAGTCCCATTGTAGCTCATGCATGTTGTAAGAGGTGACTAAAATGGGTATCTAGCATCTGGGGGTATAGCCAGACACCCTCTCCCTGGAGATTATATCAGGGGGCCTCAGCAAATTGCCTTCTTTTCGTAAGTACAGGCATCATGACCCTCAGGCACCCTAGTGATCCTTTTATTTCCTATGGGGTTTACTATCTTTTGTAAACATGGGTGAAACCTCCCAGGGATACCCTAGAGATCTTGTCAACCAATTTTTGTCTTTTTTCAATTTTCACACATCTAGACCACAATTACATGTTGTTTGGCACAGTTAAGCCACATCTGGCTCTTGTGCCAATGGCCTTCACTTTCACTCACACTCATTTGCTTCATTTTTATGATGGTATTGGTTTTATGAAATATCTCGGAATTCTTAAATTGTTCTGATGTTTTGAGTTTCATGCATATTTTCTAATGTAATGGATTGTAATTCTGTGATTTATGACATACATTTATGCCTTATTTGTTATTGTATTATTTATCACTATGTCTCAATATTAGTTTGCATTAGAATTTACAATAAATTCTTTGTTGCAGATCATTTCAAATTTGCAATCAAAGGAATATGCCAAGTCTGTTTGGGAACAAATCTCGGATGACACTACTTTTCCAAGCTCTTATTATAAGCCTGAGATAGAAGCTAGTTTTGATCATGGCACTTCCCATGTATCTGTTCTAGCAGCCAATGGAGATGCAGTATCTGTCACTAGCACTGTCAATACATAGTGAGTCTTTAGTCATTTGAATTATAAAAAAAATTTAAAAATTCAAAATAATTATATGCAAAAACATCTCTTTAATTTTAACTTATTGATTGTGCTTCAATATTCAATATTGCCAGATAAATTTTGAAAAACTGCTTAATTTGAGGAGGGAAATTTTTTAAAAACAATTAGAAATTAAAAGTGATTTGAAGCTAAAATTTTGAAAATAGTAGTAGATACTTTTAAGAACATTGCATATAAAATGAAATGCCATTTAAATGACTAAAAACTATACATGGGTATATTATATTATTCAGCATCAACACTTGGAGAAGGTTTTGATTATTTTTGATATTTCTGAATATACTTTTGACTGATGAAATTATAAACAATTCCCCGCCTTTTTTCCTCTCTCCTTAATTTGATTTTTTTAGATAGTATCAGATGATTCATATATATTTCATTGCAAGAGAGTAATGAATTAATTCAAACCTGACTTCAACTTCAATATGAATACAAGATTTATGACCCAGAAATAATTAAATTCTTTATTTTCTCCCTTGAAATTGACTGTCTTTGATAAAGGCAGATGGCACTCCAGAACATTGTTAGTGATCTTTCTCTGTGTTTGATCCATCTCCTTGTCATACCTTTTAATTTTCCTTTTTCTATTTTTAGTGTTTAATGCACATCAGATTAACATATTTTTATTATTTGTGCAACTTGACTTGATATGACACTTACATTTAAAAAACCTTTGTTACACACAAATAAGTAACTTTTTTTAAATATACAAATTAATTAAATATTCTCATTTGGAAGAACCTCGTGGATTTTGAAATTTAATTTTCATCAAAAATTTTGGTCTAGTACAGATAGACTAATACTTTTTCCATATAGTTTTTGTAAGAATATTACTATCTTATTGATTATATTTACCAATTCAAAAATTTATGTAACAGAGGAATTGTTAAATTTTGCATGTTGTATTACAAAAAATCTTTTAAAAAGAAAAAGGAGGGTACCTCAATTTCAAAAAATAGCTGACAAGACAAGTTTCTTTAGCTATCTTATTAATTGATACTGCTTGAATTTTTTTAATTATATTTATTTTTTGTATTGTAGTTTTGGAAGCCTTTGCAGATCTCCTACTACAGGCATTATCCTAAACAATGCCATGGATGACTTTTCATCTCCTAATATCACCAACTACTTTGGAGTCCCTCCATCTCCTGCCAATTACATCATGCCTGGAAAGAGACCTCTCTCCTCTATGAGTCCATCTGTGATAGTGGATGGCAATGGGGATATCCGCATGATTGTGGGAGGATGTGGTGGAACTAGAATCATCACAACCTCTGCATTGGTTAGATATTGCTATATACTTTCTATATTAAAAACAAAAGCAGGATTGATTCTGTTTATTTAGTTTTACTATATTCTTAAATCCCAAAATGTGACCATCTCTCAGTTTTTTTACCCCAATAATACACTTTGAAGCTTTTTCACTTGTGTGCTATTTTAGAATCGTGCATTTTTCACTGAAATTGATTTTTTAAAATTATTTTGTGTTTGCAGATGCAGTCAAAACTTGTTTTACAAATGAAATTCTAAAAGTTAATTTCATAAATGCAACTCTCAAAAACAAAACAAAAAACTGGTGCAATCCTTATAATCTCATTAAAACTTTCATCACTTCTGTAACACATGGATCAATAAGTCCCGAGACTAACATTGAAAACAACATTTTTTTTGCAAAATTTTTTTTTATTCATCAACATAATCACCTTTTAGGGTGATACAATCGTTCCAACACTTTTCCAATTTTTCAATACCATGTTTATAAAAAAAATTATCTTTCGCTTCAAAATAAGCTTCAGTTTCAGCAATGACCTCCTCATTTGAGCCAAATCTTTTTCCCTGGAGCATTTTTTTAAGATCAGCAAAGAGCCAGTAGTCACTGGGGGCTAAATCTGGCGAGTATGGGGGGTGGGGAAGCAGATCAAAGCCCAATTCGTTCAATTTTGCCATTGTTTTCATTGACTTTTGGCAGGGTGCATTGTCTTGGGGAAAAAGGATTTTTTTTCTCTGCATGTGCGGTCGTTTTTTTGCGATTTCCTCCTTCAAACGCACCAGCAAGTCAATATAATAATCATTGTTGATCGATTTACCTTTTTCGAGGTAGTCAATGAAAATCGCGCCATGCGTATCCCAAAAAACTGACGCCATGACTTTGCCAGCTGACTGCTGCGTTTTGGGACGCTTCGGACGGCTTTCGCCAGCTGTGCGCCACTCAGATGACTGCCGCTTTATACTCTGGAGTGTAGTGATGTATCCATGTTTCGTCCATGGTCACGTAACGATGCAAGAAATCTTTTTTGTTGCGAGTAAATAGCGATAAACAGCTTTCTGAATCATCGACTCGTTGCTGTTTTTGTTCCATCGAAAGCAATCGCGGCACCCACTTGGAAAAAACCTTTTTCATGCTCAATTTTTCATGAAGGATAGTAAATACACTTCCATATGATATCTGTGTCATCTCAGCAATCTCACAGAGCTTCACTTTACGATCTCTCATTATAATTTTTGTCACTTCACTCACATTTTCCGGTGTAACGGCTTCCACAGGTCTACCCGAGCATTCCGCGTCATTTGTGTCGGTACGACCACGTTTAAACTCGGCAAACCACCGACAAATCGTTGCTTTTGATGGACAAGAGTCCGGGTAACATTTTTCAATCCATTGTTTCGCTTGCACGGTGTTTTTACCCATTAAAAAACAATGTTTTATCAGAACACGAAACTCGGTTTTTTCCATTTTTTAAACAAACTACAAAACGACTTTACTCCAACCTCGATAACTCAGCTGTTTCTGGTCCGATTGACTTAAAATTTTGACACGTTTCAAGCAAAGGTTAGTACTCTAGAAAGACTTGGTTACTGGTTTACTACGAGCGCCATCTCTGGGTTAGTCTCGGAACTTATTGATCCATGTGTTATGATTCAATATTTTGACTCTATATCTTCTGGCAAAATTCAGTTTAGTTACCATATACAGTCATGTATTTTATTTTTTAATTTGAAAATTGAACAAAATGCTCTACATTATCAATTTCAACATATTTATTATCAAGAATTTAATGACCTCTGAAACATTTTCTCTAGACAAATCTTCCAAAAAGGGGCATTTATGGCAGTTAAATTCATTTGATGATTGCATCTATATATTCAAGTACACTAAATGCCCTTTATAGTGTTTCCTTATTATGAATTTAATAGTTCTTCCAATAGGATTGAAAACTGCAAACATCAATCGGAAGAAGGCGAATTGATTATTAGCAGTATATCATAATATTCATTTTATATTCACAGAAAAACAATTCCTGTATTCCCAAATCAACTAAAATGCTACCAATGGAGAAAAATACTTCACGAAATTTAAAAATAAAGAGAGAGAGAGAAGTATAAAAATGTATGCTAACAGTAATTTGTATTTTAAAATTATTTCTCATATACATTTATACAGACATATGATAAGCCTAAATTATTTAAATTACATCATATCAGATTTACGCAATGGACAATTGGTATGAAACTTTGTCATTTTCAGCAATGTTTAAATTTCATTCGATGTGATATTTTATTCTCCCATTATTCTACTTGAAAGATTTAAAGATTCATTTAAATTAAATATGCAGCAATCTCCCTTTTTTTCTGTATAACAATCTTTGACAAATTGAATCTTCAACTGGTAATCTTACGAATACAAAATCTGCAACTCTATCATAAGATAACTGTGACTTTTGAGTTTGGTGCAGCCTTTATATGTGTATGCATGGATATAGACATTCATATATATATTTCATTAATGATTTTTGTAATTTGATAGCAATGCACTTACAATATTTTTCTTATGTATTTAATAAATTCATTCAAATATGTTTTTGCATTTTTAAAACTAAATAAACTATTTGAGTTCAGTATTAGATTTTAAACTGTACTTGTATCATAGGGTATCATTCGCACATTGTGGTTGGGAGAAGATGTGAAAAAAGCAACAGATGCACCACGCATTCACCACCAGTTATTTCCTAATTACATTCAATATGAAAATAAATTTCCAATGGTAAGCAATTATTTTAATTTTTGTCATATATAGATAGGCCTGTAAAATATGCATAATTAATCTTTTAAACTCTAGATCCTTTTACAAAATATAAAATATTTCTATTTTTTTAGGAAAATAAACTCTCTTTTATTTTCATATGTCTTTGTAGGTTTTATTTGTTTGTTTTGTGTATTTTTTTAATTAAAATTTTTTTACATTATTTTTTAAAAGTCTTTTAGAATTTTATATTTTTTCAGTCTGTATTGATGTCTTAGTACATTGTGTATAGAGTGTCTGACTGTTGTACTGTAATCTTATTTAGTAAAAATATATTTTCCTAGGGTTTATAAGTACATAAATTCCTGTAACTTACTTTGAACGCATTGAAAAATTATTCTGTCGCACAGTTTAGGAAAAATTGAAATACATTTGTTAGGTTAGTTTAAAAATGATCTCATATACTAAAAAAATTAGCATTAAAAGAGATAATTTATTATTCTTTATTCATATCTGTTAGAATATTTCATTAAGAGATTATTTGGAGTTTGATATTACTTTAGTGATTGTGTGGTTTTATTAAAATTTACATACAAAACTGGTTCTTCGATTTTCATTTTTACTAGTAAACAGATAACTGGTTTTGTAAAAATGTGTTGATCGATCAGTTAGCCCAAAATAGTGTGTTTAAAAAATGCAGACTTTTTTTAAAATGTTTGTTAAACCGATGCTGAAAAAATTAAATATGTTACGATAATGATATATATTGGATCTCTCTCCGATTACAATAACTAGAAAGTCAATACAAGTACTTATGTCCAAAATGAGTGATAAAATTTACATAAGGAGTCTCAAAATGCATAGTTATTGTGAGTAACTAAACAATTATTCTTTAGATCAGAATTATTTAATGAATAGCAGTCATTGTCAACAGCATGTACTGATGAATTTTTATTCTGATAGATTGGTGAACTCTAAACATTTAGTTTTTTTCAGTATGCGATTGTAAAATATGGAATTCCTTGTTCTGGTTAATTTCTCTTTAGAGTTGCCAATGAATAAAATCAGTACCCATCTCATACAGAAATTGAAATTTCAGATTCAAAATTTGGATATATGTCTCTTAAACTGGTTTTGCTTATCACTGGATTGCAGTAATTCAAGTAGAATAAAAAAAATATTGATTCCAAACCTCAAATTATGCGATACATTGTAAATCTTTTAAAATAAATTAGATGAGTAAAAGATAAGAGTTAAGTAGAATAATGTTTTACAATATCTGACAGTTGGTGGGGTTTTTTTGTTTTTTTTTTCTTTAGATCTATTTGGATAAACTTCGTAGTTATGGTCACTCTGTACAGCCTGAGACAGAGGCCAGCGTTTACCTTGGAATCTCCAAGGAAGGTGGAAAAATCAAAACAAATGTGGACTATCGTAAAGGAGGCTCTGCAGATGGATTTTAAATCAAATGTCATTTTTTTTCAATCAAATGTGCCTTAGGAATCCTTTCTTAAGGTTAAATCAAACCTTTGTCTCAAAGCACCTTTATTTTCATCACCCCCTCCCAACATATCTTTCGTAGAATATATTTATTTCAGTTTCAATGTGATAGTGATTTGTAAATTTGGCTTACAATTTTTATACTTATATATTTGAAAGACTGAACAGTTGTCTATTTTGTACAGAAATAAATGTTTTATGTCTGTTTATCTGTTTTGAATTTCTAATGAAAATTTTAAAAAGCCTTGAGCTGTCTACACAAATGCACTCATTATTACAATAACTTATTGTATTGGTAGATAAGCTGTGATGCTAGCTTGTTTACTTACCTACTATTCATTGCAAAATCTATAGATACAAAAAGGTAAAGTTTCTTGCATATTTTCCTCTTTATTAAAGCTTTCACAGTGCTTGAGTGCTAAAAATGTTTTGTTCAATCTTTGTTATTCATTTAACATACTCTTATTTCCCATCTTTGAGTTTGAATAAAATATTATAAACATTACAATTGCTTAAACATTCTTTACCTAAACGGGGAAAAAAGAAAAGCTGTGTTCTTTGAAACTGTTGATGTAAACATTATTATTGATGTTTCACAGGAAATGGTAATACTTGTATAATACAGTAATACAATATATCTTTCCTTTTAATATGGTTTAAAAACTAGGGAAATTGTGCCTTATTAAGTTATAGCATTCCAATAAAAAAGAGTATTTTGAATGTTCTCATATACAGACATAAGAATTTAAGAGCAAGCTTGATCTAAATAAGTATTCTACCATTTAGTAAGAATTAGTTGCCATTTGCATTAAGTAACTTTAGAATCCATTTTGTGGTGGAGTAATTGAGAAAGTTAAAATTTCAGTATTTTCATAGATAATTTTTTGCTTCACATTGTCATAGATAATTTTAAATGTATTAATGCACCTTTATTTAAAAAATGTTTAAAAGGTTCCTTTTTTTAAAAAAAAAGAAATTATTTGCAATTTTGAACAAAATGCTGGATAAAGGGTGGGTAAAAAAACTTATTTACTATTTTATTCTTCTAAAATTTAAAATGCAAATTTCTATTCATTTACAACAGGGATGCAAGGCTGTATAAATCCCAGTCAAAATCAAGCAATTGCAAATGAATATTTTGTAAGAAGTTGAGCACAGAACTTGAGGTTCTATTGTAGGAATCTCATGAAATGAAGATGCAAAGCCAAAATGGCAACAATATCAGTAATGTTGAAGTGCACATATTTTTTTACTCGATTAAGATACATTATTTTTAACTTAAGGGCAGTAATTGCTATCATTTGAATAAGGTTTTTTCTGGATTGTATAGCTTTTCTAAGGTAAGAAAAAAAATTGTCTGCTATTTGTCAATTATAATATGTAATAAGGGTAGTGTTATTTCATGTAATAAGATATGCAATCATGTTGCATGTTGGGAATCTATTCCAAACAAAGTCCTTTTAATTTTGTCAATTTTTTATTGACTTTTCTCGTTACTTTTCTAAAGATGCAACTCATGTAATTTAAATTTGAAGCTTATTTTTAATATAAAAGTTATGGGCATTTACATAAACTTTATAAGCACAATATATCATTCTTGTCATAATATTATCTTTCTCTCATGATCAGCTCTATATGTAATGATCCTGACTATTACTTTTTATGTAGAATGATGATACATATAATGAAAATAAAGAATTTTTTTAAACTCTGTACATCATATGAACTTAAAATAGTGTATTAAGATAAAATGTTTTTTGCATTACTTTGTATTTTTTCAGATAATTAACTAACATTGATTATCAACCAGATTGCAAAATCTGTGAAAATATAATTTGAATAATTTCAGAATGATTGACTGCAATGGATAGCTCATGCTGTTCGTAGTTGAAATTGGAGAATAAAATGTCATTATATGTTTAGAAATCTCTGATTTATGATTTTTATAAGCCCTTTTATTACAATAGAATGATTTAGGGTAATTTTCTGAAAATGTTTACTTTCATTATAAATTCATTTATAAATAAATAATAAATTAATTTATACATAAATTTAGGGATTTATTTTTGGAAAATAATTATTTCCTTTTATTTATTTTTTTTATGTGTTAAGAGATTTATATTTTTTAAAGCTATAATTTGTTATAATAGAGTAAAGCAATGGTATTATATTTTGCTCAATTGTTTGGCAACCGAGAGTGATCATGGTCGTGTGCTCGCGACTGGCGTTGTTGCCATCGAATTGTATTTTCGAGTCCTAATGCAACTAAAAACCTGTGATCATGGTCGCGCACTCGCGATCAGCGTTGTTTACGTCGAGTTATAGGTTTGAGCCCTGATGACACTAAAGACCCACCGTGTAGCTGGGACTGATGCAGGTTGAATCTGGCGAGGTCTCAAGCCCGTGGTGTCGGAAGTTTTCAGAGGGAGGTGCCAGCTCATGTGCTATGTTCACCTGAGTGAGACACAAAATTATGAGATTCGTCGGTGTGGTTGTGATTGTTTCCGGGGGGTGTAAACTTGGCCATTGTTCCAATAGCCTACGTGTTGCTTCCCTATGCGATGTTAATAAAAAATCTTATAACATAATAAAAGTAATAAGTTAGTGGAATAGAATATAAAACAAAATTAAGACGATAATTGAACATATTCGAAATTAATAGGATTATATAATGTATATCACTTAAGCAACTGGATTTTCGATCGTAACTATTATCAGACTGGAACTAATTACGCTGGAACGTATTATTTAAGAAATAATATTAATTTTGACTCATCTTTAGTACATATCCTTAAATTTTTCAATAGTTACAGATTTAGTTATGCAAGCTTAAGATTAATTCTTAAGGTGGGAAGATACCCATCACTTCCAAATTAATTTAGTCTAATTTATCTTTTCCTTAAATTATCTTTATTTAGCGTAGCTTGGCCATGTCCGGCTCGTACGCCATTCAATTCCACTATCACTCGCTCTCCGTAATTAAGGAGTGACCGCGGTTACGTAATGGTCATACTCACGACCGGCTTTATTTCCATCAAGTTTCGAGTCTTGATACCATTAAAAACCTGACTGCAGGGGTGTGGTGTGGAAGATTTTTAGAGGATGTTGCTAGTTCAGATGTCTGATAAGTTAACCGAGACTCAATATTACGAGGTTCGTCATCAATCGTCTCGTGTTGCTTTTAAATCCGACGTTAATAAACAAACAAAAACCCTGTACAAGGGGAAAGAAAGAAGGTGTGACGTTGGGCTATTCACATTTTTCTCTTCATTTACCTCGGGGGTATCTATTGAGCTTAATTGTATAAAATTACAATTTCTTCCCAACCAAAGTGAAACGTGATTATGTAAATTACACGCAGATTAAAAAAAATATAAAGTGGAGTTATTCAGATATAATGATATATAAGTAGGGGGGGATGAAAAGAGATATAGAGGCTAAGGATAGGCAGTCTTAGCCAAGAATTGGTAACCCGAGTATTGAGACGATCTTAAGGATTGGATGGAATTGAATTTGACATCTATATTTTTATTACTACTCAACTCTCTCTGTCGAAACATTTGCAAGTTACTTCTGGAAAGTTTAAAATTTAAGTTCGAGTATAATTTACAACTCGTGGTTTCATAAAAAAAATGCTGTTTTTACTGCTTTTAGTTGAGATTATGAGAGTTACATTTCAACAATTACTACAGCTGCGAAAGATTCTGAGAAATGCATAATTCATATGAAGTTCAAATAATCATTATTATAGTTCTCGTCCGTTTGTAACAATCTTTAAATAAATTTACAATGTGTGCATCTTACGAAGTTGCATCCTTCATAAATCAAGTCCGAGTGATTTTGTTATTCTAAGAAAAGTTTTGTTTTTCAACTATTCAGTTAATTCAGAATAAATACGCTCCTCAAAATATATTATATAACAAAAAAACAAAAAACCGACGCACCAAAAGGAGTTACTCGATTGTAATGAAATTCCGTATGCAAAGACATTTCGACCGAACATGCAAATGATTAAAATTTGGTGGCCAATGAATGAACTACAGTGCATCTGAACTGCGCACTCAGCAGGTGTGTATAAGAAGCTATTCTCAATCTGATGGTCAAATTTTCTGTCACATTACTATTTAGGATACCTTTCAAAGACTAAAAATGCCATGCAGTAAGATTCGAGCTCCTTACGAACAACCGTCAGAGTTTAAAAGAGGTCGTATCTTTGGATTGAAAGAGGCAGGTTGGGCAAATCGGAGAATCGTATGTCATATGGGTCGAAGCGATTCGGCGATTAGAAGTCGCTGGCAAGAATGGGTAGACAATGGCAGATTTCAGCGTCATGATGGTAGCGGTCGACCTAAGGGTCAAAGCAGATCGGGAAGACAGAGTGATTGTCAGATTAGCTGATTCGTCATTATCAACCATCAGACGTGCGACCCGCACACGAGTGTCCACCATGACCATTCACCGACGGCTGATAAAGAGGAAATCTACGCTCGTACCGACCATTACGCCACCTGCCACGCCGGCACACTGTCGAACCAAATTACAGTAAAGCTGGGCTCAATCCGGTTGGAATGATGCTGACGGGGGACGTATAGTGTTTAGCGACGAATCCCGCTTCCAACTGTGTCCTGACGATCGAAGACTTGTCTGAAGATGCCCATGGCAGTGTGCCAATCCTGCTTTCACTATTGCACGCCACACAGGCACTCAACCAGGAGTTATGGTCTGAGGTACCAGTTCCCTTGATAGTCGGACCCTTTTGGTCGTCATTAGAGGCACATTTACAGCACAGCGGTACGTCGACAACATTTTGAGACCTGTTTTTTGCTACCGTTTCTTTTGCAACCCTAGTCTTATTTTTCAGCAAGATAATGTTAGACCACATACGACACGTGTTGCTATTAGCTGTCTTACAGCTTGTCAAACACTTCCTTTACCAGCCAGATCTCTCTCCAATCGAGCATGTCTGGGATATGATGGGAAGGCGACTGCCTCTACCTGAGAATGTTGACCTAGCCCGACAATTGGATAAATGTGGCAAGAAATACCACAGGAGACCATCAGGAAGCTTTATAACTATGCCACGTCGTGTGGCAGCTTGCATCCAGGCTAGAAATGGGTCAACACCTTATCGAGCTTTTTACTTTGCAACTCTGAATAAATCCTTCAATTTTTCTGAAATTTTAATCATCATTTTCTATTCTGTAAATAATTTTCTTATCAGCCAATTTTTGTCTCCATAAGACTACTCCTTCTTGGTGTCTCGTGTGTGTGTGTTTTTTTTAATAGAGTGTATATTAAATTCCTTTAAATGACCATATGCATCCATAAGTGTAACGAATATTGGCAGTTATTTAATATTAAATGTATGCAATTTTGAATAGAAGAGCTTTAATTTTCAAATGAAAAAATATATATAAAATAATGTTATTTCTCTGCACGGCTAATTTCAAAACGATTTTCTTACCGTTGAATGAAAAATATACAATCATTAACACTGGTTTTGTAATTCACGCTATGCAAGTGGTACTTAATTTGTCGGTAGTTACCTAGGTATCATAGTTGAACGGTTGAAGTTCTTATAAATTATATATTATTTTATATTTTTAAAAATTTGATTAGAAAAATGTTTTTAGAATAATAGATTATCCATCAAAAAAAATTATTATTCTACCATCATATTTCTTAATTGACCTTAAATCTGGGTCAGTTATCTTGCACTTGCATACTTTATTTTGCATGAAATCGTACAATATCTCTTTCAGATAGCAAACGCATATTTATACAAAGTCGATAATTCCTTAAGTATTGAATGTATGCCTAATGTTTCATCCATGCTCACTTGAGGCCTTAAGTCCAGGCCTCCAAGATTTGAACTCTTATACTAAATTTTACCTTGTCCAGGAACTTTTAAGAACTGGTTTATAAATCCTAGAGCGCAATTATTTTTTTATGGAACTTATCTTTATCTTTACCATTTTTTAACTTTTGAACTTCCTCAAGCTGTGACAACCACCTACGAGTGGTCTTCTCATTATTCGACCAAGGCTCAAAATTACGAGGTCCACAACCAATAACCCTCGTGTTTCTTCTAGTGCGACGTTAGTATAACCAATCAATCAATCAGCGAGTGATCCTCATCTTTTATTGTATTTTAGATCTCCAGATTTCGTCTTGAAATGATTGTATCATTTATTTTTTGTTTTACTTTTTTATTTCCTTGATTGTATTGTTCCCCTTTAGTATTCCTTTGTGTTTCTTAACTGTATTATCTTATTGGCTGATAAAAAATTTTGATATCTCTAAAGGATGTCCCCTGGGATCCGTATTACACTGGTCTTATAGAATGTTTATTAATCCAATTTTAAATTTAAATAGTGATTTTTTTCCTCTACAGATTCATGTGGTTGATTTGGCAATGGTCACATAGGTAGATACTAAGTAGTTATGAATCAGCAAATTAGTTTTAACAAATTTCCCTTCTGCTTATTTACAAGAACATACTATTTTACTTAAAACTGAAAACGAAGATAATTAATTGCTGTAGGATTCTAGGGATAAATATACATAAAGCGTATAATAGTACAACCTCTAAAAGGAATCCAATTTTTAAACTGAATAATTAAACTGTTGAAATATTCAAACATTTCACATATTAAAAGGGACCCAGCATATCACTTTAAATGGAAATATCTATACTTAAGCCATTGTATTAATAAGACTTCTAGAGATATCTGGGTGATAAATTAGGTTCTGTTTAAAATCTGATATCACTTAAGAGTTTAATAACATATGATATAGGGAGAAAATCTAACAATAGATTGCTGCGGGTTTTGGTTAGAACAGTGGCACATGCTAAACATTCTAATATTTATTTATTTACACACCATTGAACTTCGTACAACGAGCTCCAAGCGAGCATCAAGTTAGTGCGCAAGTCGAAAGAGAGAGAATGAATCACTTCTTGGAAGTGAAGTAGAGCGAGCTCCAGGGTTGCTGCCTTTGGCGAGGAGCGCCCGCAGAATCTGTTTGGTGGTCTCCACAATCGTTGACTAATCTGCCTGTTGGCGAACCGCTGCACACTCCCCCCGCAGTATCTTTAAGATACGAAACGTTCTGGAAAACGAACAATCCGTCCAGAACGCGTGGTTGTAATGT
The DNA here is from genome assembly GCA_019974015.1 of Nephila pilipes. Lineage (NCBI taxonomy): Eukaryota > Metazoa > Arthropoda > Arachnida > Araneae > Nephilidae > Nephila > Nephila pilipes. Next base: position 409,324 of record BMAW01054336.1, read on the forward strand.
CTTGATTAGGAGGAGGCAAGTCTGTTTCTGGAAAGTCACTATTATTTGCGACGAAAGCTGGTTTTAGTCTGTCCAATGACAGGGTGGATTTACGACCAGAAATATCCACGTCGTAGACTTTCTCCGTTCTCCGCAACACTTTGAAGGGTCCGTCGTAAGGTGCTTGGAGGGGTTTCTTTACGCCATCATGTCGGACAAAAACATGTGTTGACGTTTTCAGATCGGGATGGATGAAAACTGTTTTTGTTCCATGATTCGAAGTAGGTCGTGGTCGGATATGAGAGAAATGTTCTTTTAAATCCTCCACTAGTTGCTTTGGCTGAATGTCGGAAGGCGTAGGATGAAAAAATTCTCCTGGAAGTCGGAGGGTGGTACCGTACACCAGTTCAGCCGTTGTTGCTTGAATGGAGTCTCGAAAAGCAGTTCGAAAACCAAGCAAAATTAATGGTAAGGCGGATGCCCATTGCGCCGTGTTGTAAGCTTTTAAAGGGCGGTGGAACTCTTCTATTAAGCCATTCGATTGAGGATGGTAGGCCGTCGTTCTAATTTTCTTTATTCCTAGTAGACAGGCTAGTGCTTTAAAAAGAGAACCATCAAATTGGCGGCCTTGATCGGTTGTTATGCGTGAAGGACAACCGAAACGTGTTATCCAATGGTTGTAGAAAGTTCTTGCCACTGTTTCCGCAGTTATATCTGGTATCGGGATGGCTTCCGGCCACCGTGTATAACGGTCTATCATCGTAAGACAATAGTAATTTCCAGCTGACGGTGAGAAAGGTCCGATGATATCAAGGTGCACATGGTCAAATCTCCGTGTTTGGTCAGGAAAAGAGCCTAATGGAGTTTTGGTATGCCTACTTACTTTTGCCTTTTGGCACGGTATTCAATATTTAGACCAAGTAGAGCAATCTTTACCTATTGATGGCCACACGAATCGTGAGCGAATTAATTTTGTAGTAGCTCGAATACCGGGGTGAGACATATTGTGCAATTGACTGAAAATCCGCTGGCGGTAATCCTTTGGGATATAAGGTCTAGCAGTTCCTGTAGATAAGTCGCAAAATAAAGGGATGTCAGAATTTGGCATAACTATTTTCTTTAACTGTAATCCTTGAGGGTTATTAATTAAATTTTGAAGCTCTAAATCCGATTCTTGCGATTTTGCAATCTCATCATAGTTGATAGGGTTGGGCATTTCGATAGAAGCTATTCTGGAAAGGCTTTCCGCTGTTACGTTTTCGTTTCCTGGGAGATAGCAAATATTTGTCGTAAATTGGGATATGAAATCTAGCTGTCTGGCTTGTCGCGGTGAGCATTTATCTAAACGTTGTTTAAAGGCGTGAGTTAATGGTTTATGATCGGTAAATAATTTGAAATCCCTAGCTTCAAACATGTGAATAAAATGTTTAATGGAAGCATATGAAGCTAGCAGTTCGCGATCATAAGCACTATAATTTTTTTCCGTTTGGGATAATTTTCTAGAGAAAAACGCGAGAGGTTGGGGTTCGTTATCGATTATTTGGAACAATGCACCTCCGATTGCAAAGTCGGATGCATCTACGTGCAGTATCAATTCTGCATCTGGTTTCGGATGTGCCAAAAGAGTCGCATCTGCAATTAATTTTTTGCAAGTACAAAAATCCTGTTCGGCTTGGGTAGTCCATTCGATTACCCTGTTGTCGTTTTTTCTAGTGCCCTTTAAAAATTCACTTAGAGCAATCTGGTGTTGGGCTACGTTAGGTAAAAATCAGCGAAAAAAATTCAAAATTCTAAGAAATCGTTGAAGTTCTTTTATTGTTTTAGGCTTTGGATAATTTAATATTGGTTCAACTTTATCAGGCAATGGTTTTGTTCCTTGCTGCGTTACGAGATGTCCTAAAAAGGAAATTTCTGATACTCCGAAAACGCATTTAGAAGTGTTAATTGTTAAGCCGTAATGTTGGAGTTTTTGGAATACCGCACGAACGTGAGTCTTATGCTCAGCCTCGTTTTTACTGAAAATCAGAACATCATCCAAATAGACAAAACAAAATTTGAGTTCACCTAAAATTTCATTCATGAACCTCTGAAACGTTTGGGCTGCCCCACAGAGGCCAAAATTTAAGTACGGAAACTCGAATAAGCCAAATGGCGTACATACGGCCGTCTTTTGAATTTGATCCGGGTTGACGGGGATATGGAAGTATGCGCGTACAATATCAATCTTTGAAAAAATTTTACAACCGTAAAGTGCGTTAGAAAAATCTTGTATATGGGGTATCGGGTACCTATCAGGGGTTGTACATGCATTTAATTTACGATAATCTCCTACTGGTCGAATGCTACCTGAGGTTTTTGGGACTACATGAAGTGGAGATGACCAGGGTGACTTGGAAGGCCTACAAATACCCTGCTCCATCATAAATTGAAATTCCTGTTTTACAATATTGTACAATTTTGAGTTTAAACGCCTAGGCCTGCTGTGGACAGGTGGTCCAGTAGTTTCGATGTAATGCATCGTATCATGTGGCGCTTTTTTAATTTTAGAAGTAAGTGCTGTTAGGTCAGGGAATTCCGCTAAAATTTTGTGATAAACTGTATTTCCGGAGCTTAACTTTATCGACGCAGTATTAAGACCAGCGGGAATTTTACCATAGCGATTTAGTTTGGTAATTGTATCGATAAGCCTTTGTCGTTTTAAGTCGATAATTAGGTCAAAATGCTTTAAAAAATCTGCGCCTATAATTGCGAAAGGAACGGATGCTAAAATAAATTGCCACTTAAAACTTCTTCGCAAGCCAAGATCGACATCTAATAATTTAGAACCATACGTACATATTTTTGTGTTATTAGCTGCTGTTAGTTGTATGGGTTCTGGGACTAATTTTCTGTTCGTTTTAGAAACTGGTAAACATGATACATCAGATCCTGAATCTATGAGGAATTTTATATTGGTTTTTCGATCAAAAATATGGATGCGGCCAGATTGTGGTGCTATCGAAACGTCTGCCGCTGAAATATTGGCGTCGATAGCATTGTTTAGTTTTCCGAAGCCTTGGCAAAAGTACAGGGCTCCCGGCATTTTTTAGCTTTTGAGCCAAACCGGTTGTGATAATAACAAAATTCATCGTTATAATGGTAATTCTCCCTCCGCGAGGGAGTCTTGCTCCTGTAAGGTGATTTACCGTACCTCGTGCGAGAGCGATTCCTTGATCGGTCTCTAGACAATCGTTCTGAAAACTCTTGAATTAATCGGTTTTTTAGTGTGGTGTACCGATCCGCGTGTGGTGGGTCAAACAGTAAATCGGAAACCACCGACAGAATTTCAGAGTCAATTGCAGCAATAACATTATTGTATTTAGTGACATCATTAGTAATGCCAGAAAGCTCAAAATTTGCTTCTGCTTGGAGAAACCAAAGCTTTATATTCTGTTTCCACAGCGGTGGAAGTTTAGCAGCGACACGTGTTGTTGAGCATTACTATTCTCAGTCATTTTTGAAAAATATAGAAACGCGAAGTATGAAATATTAATTAATAATAATGAATTAAGAAAAATAGTTAAATTGCTAATTTAAAATAAATATTTCTGAACCAAACACAGAGAGATCATGAGAGCTTACCTTGTTTGTCGGACACGTGCACATCGTTGAAAAGTTTTAATCCATTTTAATCTCAAGGTGGAATTCACAATCAGGGTCACCACTGCTGCGGGTTTTGGTTAGAACAGTGTCACATGCTAAACATTCTAATATTTATTTATTTACACACCATTGAACTTCGTACAACGAGCTCCAAGCGAGCATCAAGTTAGTGCGCAAGTCGAAAGAGAGAGAATGAATCACTTCTTGGAAGTGAAGTAGAGCGAGCTCCAGGGTTGCTGCCTTTGGCGAGGAGCGCCCGCAGAATCTGTTTGGTGGTCTCCACAATCGTTGACTAATCTGCCTGTTGGCGAACCGCTGCAAGATCAATAAACAAACCGAAAACAACTCTTAAGAATATATTTATTATAACCATGGGTTTTAAAAACTGCATCAGCAAAGGCATTAAATTAATCTAGGTTATTTCTTGAATTTACTTAAGAATCTAAATAAAATTTCAAATTTGGAAGGATTAACTATAATTAAGAGACTAATAATTCTCCATGATGACCTAAGTGAGGATTGCCACCGTTGTTATTGACGTTTTGACATCCGTAATGCAAACGTTGTACTTATAAAAATCTAGATGAAATTCCGTAAATCTTTCTTCCTCATATTGCAGGGTTTCAAGATATTTTTGGATTTTTTTATCCCCTTTCTTGCCATCCGAGTGAAAGGTAAAAGAAAGACTTATTTATCAATTCGACTAAAGTTTTCATCAATTTTTCCCATTTTATTTTGAATACCTGGTAGAGATTCAAGCTGAATCACTCCGGGTAATGATTATAGATGACCAAGGTGAAATAATGAATAAGAGAAATCATGACGGGCGTGTGAGAACCCAAGTACCTTATAAACGTATAAAATGACAAGGAGCTCCTGATTAGAGCTGGGAATAAGAAAATAACCAACATTTTGAATTAATAAAATAAGGTCATCTCATATCCTTAAATCAAATCCGCAGCTTTTATATACCGAAATAAAGTGTGAAGATCATTAGAGACTTTCCTTTTCTCGTAATGTTAAAATTAAGTTTTGTACCTCCGAACATGGTAAGCAACTCATATTCCAGCTGTACATCAAATTTTGAGTGCACCGGTCCATGCCAGTATGATAAGAAGATTCACATCCAAACTCCTTTGCAAAATACAAACAAATGTACCTATGGCATATTTTGCAAACGAATTACAGAATTCTAAAGGATATCGAAATGGTTCAAATGCGACGCTTCGTAAAATCGCAGTTATCAATTAATTTCTCCAATGATAATACTATTAATGGTATTAATATACTTGAAAACATTAATCTTTGGTTTATCAACCGTTGTATTTAAAATTTCATAAACACAAGTCCTGTCAATATAATCTAATTTCTTTCATCACTCCCGATTCTGCCAGAAATCTGCCATTTGTGTTAGCTGTGGAGTATCCCACAGAGGGCAAATGAACTGCACTAATCGTAAAGTAGACCATCCAGCCAATTACCCACTCTCTTTGTTCTGTATTCATTAAAGAAACAAGTAATATAAAATAAATTTAAAGTCAATTCCTACTTAAGTCAACAAAGAAAATTTTTATTTTAGTTACTTTTTATTAAATAATTGCAATTAATATAAATATGTATATACAAATGACTGAATCATAATATTAAAAGGGAAAATAATTTTTTTTTCAGCGATCTACACGCTGCGTCACTGACGGTATTTATTTCTACATTTATATCATGATAAATGTCTTATATAAGTGAAAAAAAATTTTCTCCTATATAAAACTAAAATTAATTATTTGAAAATCAAATAAGAAAATTCTATGCTTCAACAAGATTCGATCCGAAGGTTTGAAGTTTCTACGCCGATGCTCTACCAACTTTGCCATTGCAAGACAAATGACATAGTAGAAGCATTGGCTTGTTTCTTAAATCATCCGGTAAACTAAATGGTTGGAATGCAGTTTAGCCCAACCACCCTTGGCGACAGGAATTATTTGGCAGTATTTTACGAAATATGTATCCTGGTCCGCATCGTGGACTTAACGATCGGCCAAAAAAAATCACCAAGTTTGGTAATTTTTGAAATCGCGCCAAGTGGTTGGGCTAAACTGCATTTTCACCAATTAAATTTAATTAATATCTGAAAAACTGTATTAACATCAAGTATCATCCACTGCAAGTTTAAAAAAAAATGTATGTGAACTTGAGTGGATGAATAAAAAGTATTTTATTAAAGATTGAAAATTTGAACAAGATATATAAATATATATAGGAAGAGTGTGAACTAATAGTTGGAATTTAAAAAACGATACTGGAATATAAATGTACATATCATTTAACTTTGGGAGAGGTGAAAAGAAAGCTCCATGGTTATCACTCTGAAAGTTGTTCTATAATATTGAAAGCACCAGCTTCAACGCGCAATATTTAAAAGGGAAATAAATTAGAGATAGCGTTGAAAATACTAATTTACATAATAAGGGAACATTAAATAACATTAGAATTACAAACAATTCACTTAGTATGAATTGGGAGAACATCTATTTTATTAATAGTTCTTTTAAATTCTGGCTTAGTTCTGACTTTGACGACAGTGATCCTACCGTGAGATCCATAATATACCTCTTGGACACGACATAAAATTCAAGTACTTATGGGCCGAAGGTCATTTTGGATAAAAAACCAACCATTAGATCACTTTTTTAGTTACCCATTTTGATCTAACTTGCAATATATTTGTTGGCGCATGCGCGCCAACGTCGTGTGTACTAATGCAGATATTCTGCTCTTCAGCGCTGTACCGGCAGATGAGAACTTTCTGTGGTATAAGCGAAATGAGAAACTTTCTCTGTAATACGTTGACGTGAGCAATACTGGAACTCTTATATTTTCAAGCTCACAATTATAAAATGATTAAAATTTGCTGCGTTTGTTCGCATAATACTGCTTATAGATGTGTGGTCAAATAAAAAGTAAAAAGGAAACAAGCGTAGCTGGTCCGTCTTTAAAATAAAAACAACTAAAATAAACAATATTCCTATTTCCATTTGTTCCATATGAGCTGCTCTAACTTAGTAATCCTTTCCCATCGACTAAGACGATTTTCATTTACATCTATTAAATTTTGCTCATGCATTAATGTTGTAGGTCTCTCTTTCGAAAAACGTTCAGGAGACAAAACACATCAAATTTATCTAAATCACTACTCAGCGATGTCAGAAGACGCGAATTTAATATTCCCACTATTTGAGAACCATAACTGTTTCAAATTCTTTATAAGTAAATGAATATTCCCAATAGATCGCTTAAAATGGTGTTTTCAGATTTTACGCCAGCCTCACAAAGTCCTCCAAAGTAACTGGTTGGGGGAGGACGGAAATTCCAATCTATGTCTTCCGATGTAAAATAATTAGCCAAATTTTCATCATAAAAATTAATTACTTTATAAACTTTCTTTGATTTTGAATTCTCACCACGAAGTTAAGGGTAGTATAAATTTTGGAACAATTCCCCCGTATACTAGTAAAACGCTTAAGTATTGCAATTAAAGCATGGGAAGAGAGATCTGACAATAGCTCGAGATTGATGGCTTTCGTTAAAAAAACATGCAAACACAAATGCACGTTTTATTTAAAATACTCTTTCTGTTATTTTTATGCTTGACTAGAAAAGGATAGCATAAATCAAAACTGACATTAGTAAATGGTCCTGAAATATTTACTCTTTCACTAGGCTAATCGCCGATAATTTGTGAGGAGGGAATGAGTCTGCCTTTAAAGTTTATCACACACTGATGAACCGTCTGCGATGCTACGGCCTCTTAAATATTTTTACAACTGGAAAGAAACTCTTTTTTTAAAATAACTGGTTTTTTTTATTTATGTTGTAATTTTACCTCCTCGCTTAAACATTATTAATGTATATATCTTAGCATTTTAATAAAATTCAAATGAATATACCATAAGGAAAACTTTTATATGAATAGGAAATGAAATTTAACAGCTGTTTCTTACCCATTGAGTTTAACATGATTCTTTGAAGACTGATACAATCATATTTAGTACGAAATTATAGAAATATTCTGTAGGCTTTTTTTCCTTATATGCTTATATAATTTTAACTGCATTTTTGTTTGGTTCAATGAATTAATATACTCCGATTGATTGGTGTGGATATAAAAAACATTAAATTATGAAATAATTACATTTGATCATCAGTAAGTTTATTGGGAAATTTTTTTTACCGTTAATATTTGAAAATATCAAGTTAGAATTTTTACACACACATTTCTTTTCTAACCAATATTATATATTACCTGAATAGGAAAATGAGTTGAACCTTTTTTGAATATGAAATTCTAAAAATATTCAGTAGGTTTATTTTTAAAATGATTTTACAGCGATTTTTTTTACTATAATAATTAGTTTTTTTTAATGATTCTTGAATTATTTTTCTTTTAAAATACACGCACATACAAAAACTTTTTTGAAAACTCTCTCCTTTAAAACCTAACAATCTTGCTTAGTATTCAACAAGTTTATTTTTCATATTGTAACAGCTCAAGTTAATTTTTTTCATGTATGCATTATTTTTTCTACAACATTTAGTTAAATGAATTAATATATTCCGACTAAATTTAGATCAAATTGTGAAGTATAAAAAAAACCTAAAATTATGAAATAATTACAAGTAAGTTTATTGAAAATATACTGTTAATATTTGAAAAAAATATTAAGTTAGAATTTCTACAATGAATTCTTTTCCAAACGAATTTTATATGGACAAGTAAAAAAAATTTAAGAATTTTTCTTTTTGTAACTAATGAGTTTTGATTGTATTATATGAAACTAATTTGGTAATTACATGTAATTTAATTATTACCAAATCAGATGTAACGAACACCAATAACAAGTCTTTCGGTTAACATCCAGCTCTTAAGTCGCTTGGAAATTTATAAGATTTTAACTTTAGACTGATCGCGGGAAGTCTCAGCTATCGGCGTTGTTTACCTTCGCACCGCACTCGGAGACGACTGAAGACAGAATAGCGATTCCTCTTACTTCACTTCGCGTCTCCTCCGTTTCTCTTCGCTTCTTCGTTCGGGGCTCTATTGGTAGCACACCACAACCGCCACAGGTAGCCCCCCACCAGCGATAGCGAGATTTTTAGCTATACTTGGGGTTGAAACGTACTCTGCGGCCCGTACGGGTTGTGGTTTCTTGCCTTCTAGAGCTTTCTCTCTACTTTTCTTGTCCCGAGTCTGGAACTTCCTCTGGTTGAAGGGACACTCTTTTCTTCACATCCACTTCTACTGGTATGTCCTCCAACTCTTTGGGGATGTAGACAGGCTTCAGCCTATCGATGTTCACTGAAACCTCTTTTCCGTGCGTTAAGATCCGGAACACATTTTCGGTACGGCTGACAACTTTATAAGGACCTTTGTAAGGAGGTTGCAGACCTTTTTTGAGGGAGTCTGTACGCAGAAAGACATGGCTGCATGTGGCCCAAATCCTTGCTCACGAAGATGGTATGGTGACCGTGATGTTGGGTCGTCGGGGGTGAGAGACGCTGCATTGTTTCCCTGAGTTTTCCCACAAAAGTAACAGGATCCGCACTTGGTTTGGATGGGCAGAGAAATTCGCCTGGAAGCCTTACAGGAGCTCCATAAATCATCTCTGCAGTTGTGGCTTGTAGGTCCTCTTTCCAGGTGGCTCGAAATCCCATGAGTATGGTGGGCAATACTGTGGTCCACTGAGCATTTCCGTGCGCCATTATAGCCGCTTTCAATTGCCGATGAAACCTCTCCACTTGGCCGTTTGCGGCTGGATGATATGGAGTTGTGTGTCTAATCTCTGTGCCTAAGAACTTCGATAGGGCATCAAATAGAGATGCCTCAAACTGCGTTCCTTGGTCTGTTGTTAATCTGAGGGGAGTACCAAATTTGGAGATCCAACCAGTGTAGAAAGTGTTGGCCACGGCCTCTGCTAAAATCTCTACCAGTGGAAAGGCCTCCGGCCACTTGGAGGATCGGTCCACACAGGTAAGGCAGTAACGAAATCCTTCTGATGGAGGCAGAGGTCCCACAAGGTCGATGTGTACATGCTCGAAACGAGAACTAGGTAGCTCGAACTTACCATTTTCACTTCTTGTATGTCGAGATACCTTTGCACGTTGGCACTGTAAGCATGTACGAGCCCATAGAACAACATCCTGTCTCATTGATGGCCACACGTATCGTTCAGCTACCATCTTCAGAGACGCTCTTACTCCTGGGTGCGAGAGTGCGTGTAGAGTGTTGAAAATTTCCCGTCTGAACATTTTTCACGTCACATGCACAAATGGACGAATACGATCCATTGACACGTCACAATGGAGTGTGACTGGAGGTTGTCCCACCGGTAAAGGCTGTAGCACTAGTGAAGTTGGACAAGAACCAGCTAAAATATCCTGTAATTGGGAATCCTTCAGCTGCTCTCTAGCCATCTTGTTGAAGTCGACCACAGATGGTGTGTTGATGGTTGAGATATGAATGCGCGATAAAGCGTCGGCCACTACATTCTCAGATCCCTTCAGATGCCGAATGTCAGTCGTGAACTGCCCAATTAGATCTAAATGTCGGAGCTGTCGCGGAGTGCATTTATCTTCCTTCTGTTTAAATGCATACACCAGAGGCTTGTGATCTGTAAACAAGGTGAAACTCCGTCCTTCCACCATATGACGGAAGTATTTAATGGCCATGTAAGCTGCCAGTAGCTCTCTGTCATATGCACTATAACTCCGCTGCGCTGGAGAGAGAGTCTTCGAGAAGAAGGCGAGAGGTTGCCACCCTTTAGAAGTCTGCTGGTGGAGTGCAGCACCTACTGCTGTGTCCGATGCGTCCACCACAATGGCAAGTGATGCATCCGCTGAGGGGTAGTATAAGACTGTGGCCTCTGCAAGGTCTTTTTTGCACTTTTCAAATGCAGCAGCAGCAGAATCTTCAGACCATAAAATAGGTGTCCGGTCATTCTTTTTTGCTCCCTTTAAATAGCTGTTTAACACTACTTGTGTTTTAGCAGCATGCGGTATGAAACGCCTATAAAAATTGCAGATTGCCAGGAAACGACGAAGCTCCTTCACAGTCTCTGGTTTGGGAAAGTTTGTAATTGCAGCGACCTTCTCTGGTAATGAAGAAATGCCTTCTGCAGTCACTACATGCCCCAGAAATTTAATTGAAGTTTCGCCGAGCACACTTTTGGAGGCATTCAGCACCACGCCGTAGTCCTCGAAACGTTGGAACACTTGTTTGAGATGGCTTAAGTGTTGATCTTCATCCTCAGATGCGACTAGCACATCATCAAAATATGGCACACAAAAATGCATCCCTCTGAAAATATGATGGATGAAGCGTTGGAAAGTGGCAGCAGCGTTGGACAGACCAAAAGGCATGTAAAGATACTCGAACAATCCAAAGGGCGTAGTCACAGCAGTTTTTGGAATGTCCTCTTCCTGCATCGGAATCTGGTGGTATGCCTTTGCCAAATCCAGAGTAGAGAAAATTCTTTTTTTTATCTAAGACCTGCAAACAGTCTTGAATGTGAGGTACCGGATACCGATCGGGAATTGTTGCCTCGTTAAGTTTTCTGTAATCTCTACAAGGACGCCAATCTCCATTACTTTTAGGAACCAAGTGAAGTGGAGATGCCCAACAGCTGCTTGAGGGTCTACAAATTCCGTTGTCCACCAGATACTGAAATTCCTGCTTTGCTGCCTTTAGCTTCTCCGGATGTAGTCGTCGTGGCTTGGAGAAAACTGGAGGTCCTCTTGTTATTATTGAGTGCTTCACCTCGTGCTTCAGCTTCCTGGAGGTTGAAACAGCTTCGACAAGAGAAGGAAACTCAGCAAGCAAACGATGAAATTTGGTATTGCCATTGACTGCCTTGATTGCAGAATTATTCCCTTGCTGCACTGTACCCTGCGCCTGCAACTTGGTCAACGAGTCCACCAGGCGACCATGACGAATGTCAACAAGCAACCCATAGTGGCGTAAGAAATCTGCCCCTATTATTGGTTGCGAGACTGCTGCAATAATGAATGGCCATTTAAACACCCTGCGAAGTCCAAGATCAAGGGTCACAAGTTGCTGACCGTAGGCCGAGATGACGGTCCCATTTGCTGCGAAAAGCTGGAGAGAAGCAGGTGGAAGATGCTGTGATGCCGTGGTCAGAGGAATTACCGAGACATCAGCCCCAGTATCAATCAGATATTTTGACCGCGAAGTCCTATCTGAGAGATATAGCCGGTTGATCACCATTGCGCCGTCACTCGTTGGGTCGAGTGACGGCTGCTCTAGTTTCCCGTCTGTAAGGAAGATGGTTTTCGGCACTTGGTAGCACGTTCCTTGAAACGCCTGTGGTACCAACAATGTGTATGTGCTCCGGATTCCCTGCTGCTTGAACGGCGACGGAAACGTCCTTCTGGTCCACGGGAGGTAGATCGTTCACGGGTCTCCAAGCGAGACAGGCGTGACGAAATCTCCAACAGCATGGTTCTGAGATCTTGGTTCTTAGCATTGATCACGTGAATCGAAGAGGTAGGGCCTGCAACTGCCATGATTCCATCAGCCATTGCAGCCAGTTTGTCGAGTGGGTCGTCAGAAATAGCTAAAATCTGCTGAACATGGGTTGGCAAACGCTGTATAAACAGAGACTTCAGCAGTTCCTCCGAAATTCTGCTATCCGCCTTGCTCCTCATCTCTAACAAAAGGCGTGAAGGCTTGCGATCGCCGAGCTGCATTCCAGAAATCAGGCCACGTAAGCGTTGTTCTTCTGATTCAGCATATTGTGAGCAGAGTCTATCGCGGAGAGCAGCGTATGGCTTAACTGCTGGAGGATTTAAAATTATATCACCAACTATTCCTAATTCTTCTGGCTGTAACGCGGAAACCACGTGGTGGAATTTTGTGATCTCCACTGTAATTCCCGCTAGTACAAACTGGCTCTCCATTTGTCTGAACCAAATCTCCGGATTCGCTCTCCAAAAAGGCGGTACTTTTATGGAGACACGTGCAATGCTGGCGGTAGCGGCGCTCTCTTCTTCCGACATCATGAACAGAAATAGTACACAAATATTAGTCGCAAGATGTACAACTAGCACCAAAAAAAACTTGCTCACCTTCAAAAAGTTCTTTTTTCCGTGTCAGGAAGCGGATGCAAGTCGATTACAAATTCGCAGTTCCAAAGTCCTGGGTCACCACTTTGGTAATTACATGTAATTTAATTATTACCAAATTAGATGTAACGAAAATATTACACCAATAACAAGTCTTTCGGTTAACATCCAGCTCTTAAGTCGCTTGGAAATTTATAAGATTTTAACTTTAGTCTGGTCGCGGGAAGTCTCAGCTATCGGCTTTGTTTACCTTCGCACCGCACTCGGAGACGACTGAAGACAGAATAGCGATTCCACTTACTTCACTTCGCGTCTCCTCCGTTTCTCTTCGCTTCTTCGTTCGGGGCTCTATTGGTAGCACACCACAACCGCCACAACTAACAATAAAAATATTTTGTTCTAATTTTATTCGAAACATTACTTTATAAATTTTCTGATGTACAGAAAAATTGATTTAAACTTTGAACAATAGCGATAAATATTAGTTATTTTTCGCGCAAAATGTATGGTTCCGAAATTATTATTATTATTATTTTTACAACTGAAAAGAAACTGCTTTTAACACAAAGATATTGGAATTCACTGTGAACTTTTACCTTCTTACGTAAGCAGGGACGTCTTAAGGCATGGGCCCGGGCCCAGGGCCTCGCTTTTGAGGAAGCCTCGTCTCGTTCTCAATAAGTTCGGCTAAATAAGATCATGACTCGGCCTCAATAAGATCATGAACAAAATAATTTTAGTCGTCAAATGTTATTACCGGACATGAATAGTTGAAGACAGTTACTTCTGTATTAAATATTTCTATTTACAACACTTGCTGAGATCAGGGAAAATATTAGTTTTATTTCTAAAGCAAGATGTGTCCAATTTATTGATATGAATGCTGCTGTGGGAAGGGCAGTCACAGACATAACAGATACTCCTTTGAGCGACCTTTTATTTATTTGCACGCATGAGTTAAGGATCGCACATGGATGGACAAGAGATACACTTAAATTCCCTACAGAAGTAAAAATAACACATTTCCTATTTTATGACAGGTGTCAGGGTTAATAAAAAGAGGTTGAATTGACCCTGAAGGAAATCACACTTTTTCGAAGAAACGAGTGGCCGAAATCAGCAAAACCTTCTTTAAATTTAATTTCTTTGAAACAGCAAAAGGTAATTATGCTTTTATTTTTGAATTGTATTTCTCTAGGATTTAAGATAATATACAAATATTTATATCACATAAAAAATTAAAATAGTATGTAATTGTATTTGCTTTTTTTTACAGAGAGAGTCAAAAATAATATCCAGTTTAAAAAATTCTGCTTTTTTCTTTCTTTCTTTTTCCTTAAATTTTCTCTCTCTCCCCTCTGAACAACATAAAATAATCGCTTATCTCCTTATAAAATTATATATAAATATTTCCATTGAAATATTTATACATTTTTATATTGATTAATATGCATAAGTGCGCATTTTTTCTTTTTGAATGCACTATGATCTTCTAAAAGAATTTTCAATGTGTATTGTAATTCCGAGAAATATTTATTTGCTCCTAATATGAAAAGCGTTGTTTTACTCGCTTAAAAATTCAAATGACTGTCCTTTTTTATATTATTATTGATACCCAAATAAAAAAGGACATTTATAAAACGAATATATTACATTACTACAGATTGTAATAACGTAATATAAATGTAGAAAAACTATCATATAACAGAGTCCTAGAATATAATTTGATAAATAAATACCTGTACAATAATTTATTGTATTAAGAGTGTGGCGAATCACTTCTACCCGACTCTTGTGCCATATCTCAGTCAAATATAACTAACTCTAAAAGTCAATAACCTACAAAGAGAGACACTAGGTAAATCTCACACAACTATTTATTCAATAGCCTTGCAGTATAATACCTGATGTATATATGCTCTCCTGGATAACACCCTAGATATATTAACCCTTCAACTAATACCAAATTAAGAGTGTCTTACCAAGTATTCGCAGTTGAGGTTGACTTGATTTCTTGACTCCACTACAATCACTATCGCCTGTAGCAACTCTTGATATCGTCTACCGCACGTGAGGCATATACTCAGTGCTAGTGCCCCTTGACCTCTATCCTCAAAATTTCCCTTTGCTTATGTACTCTCTTATATAGCTCACTTCACTTTATTTCTATCTGCCTCTAATTAGAATCACCACGTTTCATTTTGGTTTGGAGGAAATTGCTTAATTTATACAATCAATCTCAATTAAAGTCCCCAAGGTGAAGATAAATGAATAGTCCAACGTCACAAGAGTAAACACCAAAAATGGAGGAATTCTCTTCCAACACAGTACAAAATAAGAGATTTTTAGTGTATAAGACCCCTCACTAGAAAATCTATTTGCATGTGTATGTTTAACCAGATTTTTCTGCAGAAAATTATATACTTAAAACTTATAATGTATTTATATTCTATCACTTATTAATACTTGCTAATACTTTATCACATATTGGTATAAAATACTTTTAATGAAAATTACTTACATAAATGTAATTCTCCTAATTAATAATTTGTTAATTAATTTTGTAATCTATGACTTCCTGTTTATCATAATAAATTGTTTCGTTTGATAAGCATAACAACAAGAAAGGAATTAAACGTTTTGATAGTGGAGCTGCGAAACGCAAATATTGAAGGAAAAGCAGGAATCTGTTGATAAATTACCGAAACTCACCCAATTTTTCATTCATACAAATCCTACATCTACATCTATCTCTACCATTTCTATCAGTATATCCAATAATGTACCTGAAGTTGAAAGGCAAAGAGGAACAGACTATTTGAGAAGGTAATACTTACTGACCTACTGAAATAAGTACAATAACTGATGACGTTTCAAACATTTTTATTGCATGCTCAGATCCAGGGCTGTGGTCTTCATATATTGACAAGAGTTTGGTCTTACTGGGTTAAGAAAGATCCGTCAGTTTGTTCCAACAAACATAATGATTTTGAAAAATCAGCTCGTATATACAATGAACCAAATAATAAAACTAAAAACAAGGTACTTGTCTTCGATGTTGTTCAAAAAAGAGTTACGTAATGGTGAGGTTGACGACCGTGAATGTCTAATATATTCTCAGTCACAAGGAAAAGTATACTGTTTTGTATGTGTATTGTTTTCATCTAACCAATTCTACATTCAGCAGTAGCGGATTCAATGATTGGAAGCAAGCAAGTACTGCTGTTTCATAGTTGTTGGATGAGGGGATTAGAATTGCATTCCACACACTCTACACATACATGTATAATGAAAGACTATTCCCAGTGTTTTCCAATTTTGAAATAATAGTGAGAATTTTCTTATCACTGATGATTACTAATGCGAGTGGTGAGCTTTCATTTTCAAAACTCAAACTGGTCAAAAATGAATTGAGAAATCGTATGACTCAATCACGTTTGAATAATGCAAGCTTCATGAGTATTAAAAATGAAATATTATCAGTAACTGATTTTGAAAACCTAATTAATGATTTTGCGAATTTAAAATGTAGAAAACAAATATTCACATAAAACCTCATTTTAATATGGATTGTTTTTATTGAACTACATATGTGTGTACACCAAATTAGATTAAAGGGTCGCAGGTGGGGCCTGTTTTTTTCATTAGGGCCCAGAGCCTTAAGAAGTCTTAAGACGTCCCTGTACATAAGCATTATTACTTTATATTTTGTCATTTTAGAAAACTCTGTAATGAACGCACTATTCTAACAAATATTTTTTT
>BMAW01054336.1:425941-463596 GCA_019974015.1 Nephila pilipes
TTTTTTTTTTTTTTTTTTTTGTACTTACTAAAAATTTTAACATCTTTCTGCAAAACTTATATGAAAATTACTAGTTCATGCTGTCTATTACGTATATATGACGATTTGAATTCTTTCTTTTCGTAATTTTTCTTGCCACTTGAACTAACCATTCAAAAACTGGATTTAATATAAAAAGATCAAGCTCGAGTATTTTTGTAGTACAATAAATTTACTTATTATAATTTTAATACAGCTGACTATTAAGTTAAATTTTTTTCTTCTAGAAATAGTTTTTCTGAGAACCCTGAGTTAAAGAAACTCTATGAAATCCCTGTTTATTCAACTTATCGCTTTGTACAATGTATATTTTTACAGAGCCTTAACTTTTGCCAGATGTATTTTAATCTTACTGGAATGTAATTTACATGTAAACAAGCTAGTTGTATTTATATTCAAGATAAATTAAAGGTTTTTTACACAACTTAAAATAAGGGCAGCTAATACAATCTGAATAAATTGAAAAAAAAATTAAATACTAGGTGCTTGTGGGAATGCTGAGGAGAAATATCTTATCACTGATACAACGAAAGTTTACTGATCTATAGAAGCGGGATTTCCAAGGGTTATGTTTGTTTTATTGTGAGAATGTTCTAATAAAATATATAATCATTGATACAATGAGGGGGGGGGTTACTTAATCTTGGAAGAAGGATTTTTGAAATGCTTTTGTTGACTAAAATGTTGGGAAAGTTCTGGTAAAATATCTTATCACTGATATAACGAGGGGGTGATATCTACTGATTCCTGGAAGAGACTAATTTTTTCTGAGAAATACTAAATTTATTTCTGGAGATATTCTGATATAATATTTCTTATTATGGGTAAACATTGGAGGAGATATGAGAACGCGTTAAGAACTTTGATTATTTGAAAATGACGCCGGCGTTTTATGAGTGATATGTTTGGCTGAAAATAGTGTATGACATCACACAATTTTTAAATATTAATAGTCTGCAACGTCAATCTATCTATTGTGCCTTAAAAACTTTTTGAGAAAATTATACGAAACGTAAAACGACACAAAGCAATTATAATTGTAAAACGACACAAAGGTATAATTATAACTATTTTGTTATTGCGAGATCCAACCATATGGAATCGGTAAAATCCGAGCACATTGAAACGGTAATCGAGCGAGAAGGATTGCTTTTGGAATATTCAAAGCTTTTCACGACCCAAGAATCTAACAAAATTTTTGCCACTTTGGAAAACCAAATCGAGTATTAACCAAAGGAGCTCTCAACATTAATAATTAATGGTAAAAAATATATAGTTCCCAACAAATTGCACCTTACGGTGATGACGGTGTATAACATACAAATTTTCTAAAACCGAATTCAAAGCCAAAAAATGGGTGACAGTTTTGGAGGATTTGATGAAAGTAGCTGATCAACTGATCGAAAAAGAGAAACATTTAAATTTTTGTCTCGTCTATCGAAATCAGAATGAAAAGGACTCGATCGGGTTGTACAAGGACGACAAAAAGGATTTGAATGTGGAATATCCCATCATTACATTTTCTTTTGGTGTCACATGAGATTTAAGAGAAGAGGTAATGAAAACGTATACTTACCTTTAGAACATGGGAGCGTGTTGTTGATGCCTCCTCCCACGAATCGGTACTGGCACCATGAATTGCCCAAGAGAAATCGGTTGAAAGATGCGAGAATAAGCTTAACTTTTAGAAGAATTGAAAATGATGTTTAATTTTTGTACCTTTAGCCTATCTGTCTACCAAACAAAATACAAAACGTACTTGTTATTACCTGTCTTTAGAACTGCAGATGTTTTTAAAATTTTGTTTAGTAAAAATAATTTTCTATATTTATTCTTGTGTTTGTCTGTAATCATTACTTATACATGTAATTTTTAAAATATATATTAATTAATTCTAAAATTTTATTTTTTATTTCTAAAAGTATGATTTTAAATTCTTGTTTTCCTACTTATAAAAAAAGCATTTTGCTAAAAAAACTTATTTTTAACATAAAAATAAAAAAAGTCATACTAAATTTTCTTCTAACATTAAGAAAAAAATAATATGTTTTTAAAAATTTATTTTCTCTAACATAAAAAAAAAAACAAGTTATACTGATTTTTTCGAGAAGAAAAAAATATTGTTTATAAAAATATAAATTTAAAATTGTTTGATATTTTATTTTTAAAGTTATGCTTAATTTTTCTAAGATTGAGGAAAACTATGCTTTTAAAAAAATTATTTTTCCTACCATTAAAATTGTTTAACGTTTTATTTAAAAAGTTATGTTAATATTTTTAATTTTCTAACATTTAGAAAAAATATTCTATTTTTAAAAAATTATTTTCTAACACAAAAATTGTTTAAACATTTTATTTTAAAGGTTATATTAATTTTTATTTTTCTAACACTAAGAAAAAATATTCTGTTTTAGAAAATTGAATTTTATAATATTAAAACTGTTTAACATTTTATTTTAAAAGTAATGTTTAAATTTTTTCTTTCTATCATTAAAATTGTTTAATATTTTATTTTTCCGCATTGAAAAAGTTATACTTAATCATAGAAAAATGTTATTTTAAAATTTTATTTTCTAGTTTTAAAAATGTTACTTTTTTAATGAAAAATATTTAATGTGATTTACTAAAGTTTTAAAAAGACAAATTTTGAAATATTACATTGTAACTCTAAATTATACAACATATAAATTAGATATAAAGTTGAATAATAAAACATACAAAAATATTAAGTAAAACAAGCATATTTATTTAAAGACTATCAGAAGCAGTAAACATTTGCTTTGTATTTTTAACAATAACAGACATATTTAGTTTTTCTAAGAAAGATTTGCATCCATAATTTGACAATTGGAAATTTTTCTGTAAAATATCTGTAGCCAATTGTTCGAAGTTGAAGGGGAAAAGAGCAAATTCGCCATACATCTGTAAACGACTGTCATGATTCATCGTAATGCAATCATGTCCAAGTTGATTAGCATATCCCTGGACACATCCGTAACATTCGAACACATCGGCGATAGAATTTCCCAGATAGCCACACAAAAGTTCAATCAATGAAGTTGTTAATACCGATTCAACTTCTGAAAAGTCCGTATTCACCACAGCACAAGATGTAATTTTCGAAGCTTCGTGCAGCAACAAATTTCGAAACATACAAGCACTTTCCGTAATTTTCTTGTGGATTCATACTAATACACAACAGTAATTTTCGTTCAGAACTCAAGTTCCTGGAACAAACTTCATAGAATAGTCTTTTTGGTTAAAATAACGCTGGCAGGTAATGTGCGGAACATTTTGGATGAGAACTGCTGAAATCACTTTTTCGCGTCTTTTACAATGAGTGTCTGTTTAGGAGAGGAGGGTACATCGATTTGCTCAATGCATTTGGCAAGTGATTCCCAGAGCACTGGTGATATACACATGCCTCTTTTAGTTGGTAAAAGGCGATTATTATCACCGCTTTCATATTGATGCAAATGAATTTGTACAGCGTTAGCAAAATACGTCACTGCAGCATAGATGTCTTGACCCAGATGGAAATGATGTAGAGGAACAGCGAAGTCAGAGAAAGATGAATCCTCCTTGGTATCATACATCAATCGAACTAGACATTCATTTCATTTTCTGTAATTCTGAATGAATATAAGTCCACTTAAGAGAAGAATAAAATATATAAAATACAGTCAGTGACAAGAAGCAGCTAGAAATGATTTTGAATTAAATGTATTGCAAGCTCATTGTTAGAACTTAACACCACCGCTGAATTGTGATAGGTTTGTTTAGCTAATACCACCAAACTCAAAGAAGCTGATTGGCGGAATAAGATAACATATTCTTACGACAGAAGAATTTAAAATTGGGTGTAATTTGTTCATGTTATCAATATTTGTGTTATAACATGTTTACGCATTCCTTTTCCATATCACTTCTAAATAATTCTGTCGTGACTTTGTAAGGCTCAAACACATATTCTTTCTATGTATTTTCGACATAACCACACATAAAATTCTTTTTTTTTCTCATTAATATAGCATTGTGTTTTACGACCAGGGAGTTATATCAACTTTTCAGCATCAAGAGTTCTTACAATTCAACTTTCTGCTAAATATTTCTACATGATCATTATATAATTACGAAGTAGATGGTCTTCGTGCTCGAATGTTAGAGAACAAAGTTTACATAAAAGCTGGAATTTTTTTTAATCATGAAATTACTAATTAAAGTTAGAAAAAAAATGTAAACTTATTAACTGCTAAATTTATTCAATAGTTTATTCATTAGCAATCGAAACTTGTTTCACGCTCCTGAATCCCAGACACCGTTGCTTTGGCGTTTGAGCTAAATTTTCATCCTGCCGCAAATCTTATATCTTCCAGCACCCTGCTATGTAATTATGATATAGTTACAAGTTTTACTTGTAATATATATTTAGACTTTGTACTGGATATTTGCACTATTATTTCTTCTGGACTGTAGTGTTTATCACCACGTGCCTCCACCACTCTGGTCACGGACGCCAACCGATACGGACATGTAATTCTTCTTCGCTATCAGATATCAGTTCAGCCTTCCAGTATGATGATTTACTTCTGATTTATACTTCCGTAACCTCTTAGGGAGATGCTAGTGATAAACCGCACTGACTTTAGAGCAAAAAAAAATGTTGACTGAGAACTCTCTACTTGGAAAACATATTCTGAGAAAAATTTGTTTTTTCAACTTCGAATCAAGCCACTCTGTGGTTGTGATTTGACCCCGATTGATGGATACCCCGACCATGGACACGGAAACGATGATGCCTCCAACCCATCTCTGGAAGAAGCGGAGCCTAACACAGGTAAGTCGCTTCATTTCTTTATTAAAACGTTAAATTTGGATGCAATCAATATCGAAGTAGAAACCGCCAAGTTCTCATCTGACATACTCAAAATATGCCTTTTTCTTGATGAAAAACTAAATCAATTGGATAGAATTAAATTCAATAGCCCCCACGATAAAAGCGAACTCTTTAAACAGTTAAGTAACTTACTCGAAGAAGCAAGATGTAAATTCCATACTCTTAAAACAAAAGAAATTGCCTTAGAAGTTTCCTTCTTTAAAGAAATCACTCAAGCTTGGGGAATGAATACGGAAAATAAAAACGAATTCAAAGAAGTCAAAAAATCTAAAAAAAAGTCCTCTCCCATTAAAAGCCAACAACCTAAAAGACAAAAAAACCGAAGGAACAACCGATCTCAAAAACAAATTTCAAGCCCTCTCTTCATCAGACGAGGAAATGCAATCCATCCCGTCATCGGCTTCCATTCAACTTTCTAACTCAAATCAACCTTCAACCTCCACTCCCGGACAAATTCAAAACCAATCACTAGAAGCAAATCTGGATCAAATCAAGAAAATTAAAGTACCTCCGATCACTATTGATAACCCTTCAAACACTACGAACCTACTTAAAGAATTCCAAAACCTCAATGGAATTAAGCTCAGTGCAAAACTAACCGGATCCAGCTTAAAAATCTTCCCTTCCACTCCAACAGCCTACCACACAATCAGACGATTCATCGACCAGAATAATCTACATCGTTATACCTATCAACTTCCCAACGAGAAATTCTTAAGAGTAGTCATCAGAGGAATGCCCGCTGATATGCCACCAATCGAAATCATAAACGACCTAAGAAATTACAACATCCACGTTCAAGAATGCTTTAATATGACAAACAAAAAAACAGGGAAAACTATGCCTTTATTTTTATTGAATTTCTCCAAAACAGACAATAATAAGAAAATCTACAACGTAGAAGAAATCTGCTGCTTCATAATTACAGTGGAACCACTGAGCAAGAAATTTGGCCCAACCCAATGCTTCAGATGCCAGGGTTTCTATCATAATTCTAAATTCTGTACAAGGCTTCCTCGCCGTGTTAAATGTGGAGAAGCCCATCTAACCCAAAATTGAAAAAAATCAATTGAAACTCCAGCCAAATGCTGTCTCTGCGGAGAGGATGACTCAGCCAATTTCATCGGCTGCTCCAGAAACCCTCTAAATAAACCACCCACTCCTCCTAATGCTAATGTATCGGAGGAGAGAAAAAAGAAAATACAAGAACTTAAAAATAAAAGGAAACAACTAACCCAGGAAATCAACATCCAGCAAAACCTGCAGAAAGACTTTCCGCCACTCCCAGGACTCGCTACTCCGGGATACCTTCATGCAATTCCGGCTGAAGTCTAACTACCTATCATCTCACAAAAGGAACCGTCTTCCTTAATAACAGATACTCTAGAAGACCTTCATAACCCACAGGTTAAAGAAATCTTTGAGCTTCTAGATCAAGTATTGCAATTGCTATTTCAAATTTATCCAAATATCAAAAACTGAGAGCCATTCTCAAAATTGCAGATAAAGACCTTGGAATTTAATGTTTAATAAAAAAAAATAATCCATCGCGCCCCTCAAAATAGTTATTTGGAACTCTTATCGCATCCTCAGCAACCTGCCAGACTTTCAACAATTAATTATTGACAATAGCCCAGATAACATCGCCATTCAAGAAACTTTCCTCCAACCTGTAAATTTTCTTAATTTTGCTAACTATACCACATATCGCACCGACCGAACTTCGCATAGTATAGGAGGTACTACAATTGTCGTCAAATATACAAAAGTTCATCACTGCCTAAGTATCCACACGACAACATTGGAGACAACCGCTAACAATCTGGGAAAGTGAGATGGTACTCTCGTTACCATTTGCTCAGTTTATAGACCTCCCCTCCCAGAAAAAAAACAAATTTGTTCATGACCTCATCAAGATCTTTAGAAATAGACAGCACTGTTTTATTATTGGTGACCTTGATGCCAGACACCAATCTTGGAGCCCCACTTCACGAGATAACCCAGCAGGAAATACCCTTCTCCGTTTCAGTCAAAATTATGGTATAGACATTATTGCAGCCAACAAACCCACCTTTATCTTGTTAATCAGCACTACCAGCCATCTACAATAGACCTTGGCCTAGCAAAAGGAATTCTAAATATTTCAGTCTCAACTTCCGAAGATCTCTCCAATGATCACAATCCGGTCTACTTTCTTGTGGGCTTGGATAACATTACCCAACAACCAAAGTCTCTTAACTAATTGGCAAAAATTCAAACATTATGTGTGGTAACCTGCCTATAAATGATTTAAACGAACTCGACTGGCAATTGATAATTCTGCACTCAGCATTCAAACTGCTATTAATCAAACTAGTAAGGCAAAAATTATAGAACACCCATATTTTAATATTCCCTTCCCCACTAGACTCAAAATTAGGTTAAAAAACAGACTACGAAAAATATGACAGAATACACTTTATCCCCCCCCCCCATTATAAATAAATAAAAAAAAATTACAGCGGGAAATCAAAAGAGAGATTTACCAAGCTAAAAAGGAAGCCCGCCTACAAATGTCTAATACCAATGATCTTTCTCTCTATAAACTGGTCAAAACCACAAATAATACCTCTTTTTCCATCCCCCCACTTATTGGTCCAAGAGGTCTCGAGTTCGATTCTCAGGCTAAAGCAGATCTCTTTGCAGATTCACTAGAGAATTCCTTCCAGGAGAATGATGAATTACGATGACGATTTTATTGAAAAAGTTGAACAAAACAATATCAGATTTCAAAATAATCAAAATTCACCAGCTATTTCCAAACTCCCCTCCCCTCAAGATGTTATGGACATAATTGAAAAACTAAACAATAAAAAATCACCAGGTCATGATCAAATTAAAATTATTGCATTTAAATCTTTACCCTTGAAAGCCATTACTCACCTAACCAGAATTTACAACAAATGCTTAATTTTTAATCATTTTCCAAAAGCATGGAGACATGCGATTATTGTTCTCTTCCCCAAACCGGAAAAAATTAAAAAAAAAATATATCCTCTTAATTATAGACCTATCAGCCTCTTCAGCACAATAGCTTAAATTTTTGAAAAAAATACTACTAAATAGAATCTAAGGATTTTGTCAGAACATATAACATCATACCTCCCCAGCAACATGGTTTTCAAGTGAATACATTCACTTGTTATCGATTGTTTCGAATGGCAAACTTAATAACGAAAGGTTTCAATGAAAAAATGATAAAGTCGGATGTCTTCCTCGACGTGCAAAAAGGTTGTGACAGAATGTAGCATGACGGCCTCATATATAAATTAATTCAACTCCAGTTTCCTACCTATCTCGTCAAAATCATTCAAAATTTCCTCTCCGATAGAACTTTCCAAGTCCGCAAAAAAAAAAAAAAAAAAAAAAAAAATAGGGAATATCTAAGTCAAAACTCTACAAGGAACTATTTTAAGTCAAGAATTATTCAATTTATTCACTTCTGATATTCCTCAGTATATAAACATCGAAATATGTACATTCGCCGATGATACCGCCATCCTTTCCCAAGGAAGCAATCCCGTTAATGTTCACGAACGCGTTCAAATCTACCTCCTCATTCTCCAATTCTGGTTTATAAAATAGAGAATTGCCATTAACATGGCCAAATCTCAAGGAATAGTTTTTAAAAAAGGAAATTTTAGAAACAAACTCGAAAAATTTCGTATTTGCACCAGTTGCTTCTTTTGTTGAATCAAGTTAATTTATTATTAGTTAAACATTATATTTAATTATTTATTAGTTGCTGCAATTTTGTTTGCAATCAAGTTAAATATCTTGGCATCCTCATTAATAAAAAGCTCACCTACCGTCCGCACATCCTGTCAATCAAGAAAAAAATACAAATCCGATTTTTCCAGCTCGAAAAACTCCCGAGTTGGAGATCCAAACTTTTGCTAAAAAGCAAGCTCTTAATATACAAAATCTACATGCTTCCAGTCATTACTTATACAAGCCAAATTTGGGGAATTTCGGCAAAATGAAATTTTAACATTCTTCAGATTGAACAAAGTAAAATATTACGCTATATTGCAGATGCATCTATTTTCGTCAAAAGAACTCATCTTCACAAAGAACTTCAAATAGAACCCTTCCCCACCCGAATCGCAAAGTTAGCATCTTCATTTCACAACGACATTTCAAACCATAACAATTCAACTATCAATAGCCAAGCTCGGACTGTCACAGATTTTTTGTAGACAATAAAATTTGTGTAGTATCGGTTTCCGACACTTGCTGTTAAACATTTCTTTTTATTCGAAATATAACACGATATTTTGTGGAAACTCGGACCTTAAAAACTACTTTCTGAATGAGAAATCCACTACACAAATTTTCTATTATGCAGTGCATCAGATGTCGTTTCCCCCTCCTGTATCGTGTAAACGAGCTGAAAGACTAATCATTTGCATATGCCACCTCTTCCTTTCATGTGACCTTGTCAGATCTTTCCTTCCTGGTGTTGCAATTTTAATAACCAGCAGTGTAGTTGGAGAACAGAACATTGCTATCACAAGGCTGATCCCTTTTACAAATCTCCCCTGCAACATTTATACAAATTAATTGAGCTTCCAAGATAAAAAAAAAAAAAAAACCAATTCCTATTATAAGTGGGTCATTTAATGAATTGATTGAACCCTAATGCTACGATTTTTCCGTAATATCTGCAGATGCATCTAAAAGCTAATACTACTTCTATAGTTCACGCTCCTCAAGATTCTTCCTTCGCTTATAAGGTAGGGCTTCTAAAATATTGCCAAGCTTTGGATGAACTGACAAATTGAAACAATAGCCTGTTCATTTTATCAGGTAATTGATCAATTTTATGTGTGTGTGTGTACGTCCTACAAAACTTTTTAATCAAGTACCTAAAAACTATCCATAAGCTATCCATTAAGATATTTATACAATTCCATTACAATACGCAGTGTTTCTATGGATTACGGGTCACTCAAAAAGTGTTTTGAATGAACAAGCGAATAAACTCACAATATCGGTAACAGAATTTGATATAAATATCGACTAGGTAATCTCAGAAGATATCCATGCATGTAATTATTAAACAAGACTGGAAAAAACACATGGAACTTTTTATTCCAATAAATATTTTGAAATTTTTGGGAACACCTAAAACACCATCTTTGACATATTTTCCAATTCTAAAACAAAGTGAAGAGCCAATATTCTGGGAGCCTGGAATTTTAGCAGAATGATCACTACCCCAGACCAATCATACTAATTGAGTTTACAGGAAAATGCAGTTTGTAGTACTTGTAATAATAAATGACCGGGAACATATTCTGTTAATCTGCATAAATTACACCTTCCATTGAAATAATCTCTGGAATTATACTCCAAATCGACCCTCAAAACATCATTGCCTTCAGAGAACTTTTGGACAAAGCAGTGCGGAATAAAATAATGTTCAGCGCTTTCTTTGCACGGAATGAAATACCTTAAAATTTACTAATCAAGAAGGAAAAATGTACTTTAAAAAGGGATGACAGCTTTTCTTGCTCCATATCCCTCATAATAAACCAAACAAAGTAGATGATTCTATTTCCTTAAAATCATTAAAAACACATAGCAGGTGTTTTTTCAAATAAATTGAGCTTTAGAGGTGGATCTGTACGATGCGGTTGGTGACTCAGCTTTGCTTAGCTTTTTGAGTTTGCAGAGAAAATCCCAAACACCAGAAACGGAACTCTGAAAGTGTATTTATTTGTCAACTATAATATTTTTTGGATTTTTTCTCTTCCCTTATTAACCGAGTAAGGAGAAATAGATTTATTTTATTTATCCATTGTGGATTTGGGTATCACCAATCTCAATTATTTCTTATTATTTCAAATATTTGGAGGAGACTCAAGAGGAGTCACTCTACATTCCAGGTAAAGGATTTTGATGATAAAATTCTCACAATGAATGCAACCTTGGTGCAGGAAGTACGATAATACGAGAAATTAACATTTTTAAGAAGCGAACAAAAGTCTCTTCTCCCATTCCTAAAACAAATCTGCCACTTCTACACTCTGAAATCAAAGGAAGTATCTCTAGACAAGATAATACTACCAGTGTGTCGTTTAAACGTAATGGTAAGATAAAGCTCTGTACATCTAATATCGGATATGTACAGCACAAATCTTCGCCGTAGAACATATTTTAAGTGAATTGGTTAATTCAAATATCATAAGGGAATTTTCAAGTCTTGTTTTCTAATCTACGAAATACCAACTGGTGTATCACTGATGGATTTGGCAACAAAATTAGAAAATAGCAATGATATTAAAATAGTGGAAATGCAACACTTTATGAAAACCGGTACGAAATATTAATCTCACACAACGTAAATTCCAAAAAGGGAAGAATGAATGTTGAAAAAATACGCTACTTTAATGATGCCAAACAAGGTCTGAAGTTCGAGACCAGAAAGTGAAGAAAATCAAACTTTGCAGAAGAGGGAGAAAAACAAGAGAAAAAAGAGGGAAAGAAAAAAGAACACATAAACAACAACAACAAGCAATCAAAACAACAATCAAACAAAAATATTTACATTTCTTCGTCAGAGGACAAAGTTTCTTGGTTATTACCTTTGTTGGTGGAATACTGAAGCTAGCCCGTCAGACGTTTAATGAATATGTCTCTGCTCCAATGAGTGGAGTCAGAGACACATAATTTCCTAAGAAGCTTGAAATAGGAGTTTGTGGCATCTTCTTCAGAAATGCATCATTGCTTTGCTTGGGTCCTATGACCCAAGGGAGCCCAATTTCAATCTTCTTGAAGCCTTTATCTTTAAAATAATGGAGGAGGGGCTCGTTCTTTTGTATTTTTCTCAATCTTGCCTCATCAAAGGATTTCCTCCTGTTTTCAAGTGGGATAGTAATGTCAATGATGTACAAGTTATCTTTGATGGAGGCTTCAAAATCTGGCCGAAGAACATTCCTCTCAATAGCCTTGTTTTCAGATAAGACCTACCCTTTGTATAGAATATCCTTTTTAATTCTTTCAACCACTGCATTATGTCTTCTCTGGAGAGCTTCAGAGTAAGACATTCAGTGGTTGAGGAAGTGGGGGAGGGTTTTATCGAATTGCCCACATCGCCGACATCTAGGGTCGAATCCAGCACCTTTCCATTTTTGCCCCGCATTCAAAGGAACAAGATTAAGTCGAATCTTGTGGATGAATCTCCAATCGGCAAATCGAATGAAAGAACCATCCACAAGGAAGTGTGAGCTGGCGCTATGGAGTCCCACGCAATTCATTGCTTTGCTTGATTGGGTGCACGATTGAGTTTTTCAGAGTGGTCGACCCTAAAGAGACGATGAAAGATTTTCATAAGACGATTCCGACAAGAACCAGTGATGATAATTTCGTTTACCATGAGGGAGGGGTACCCGTCTTTGAATGACCAGGTAACACCCAGTCTTCTAAATTCATCTCTCGCCCTCGTCCAAGTGTTGTTCGCAGCATTTGTTGAAGTCTTAAATTTATCTTCCATTGAGCCACTTAGATAGAAGGCAAAGTCTCCGTCGGAAGGGTCACGCGAAAGACGATGTTTAATTGTTATAGTAAGTTGTTCGATTGCATTTACGGTTACGTCTTCATCTCGGGATGTGAGCAACTTAAATGTCGAATCTATCATGTAAAAGTCGGAATCAGCGGCCGCAGAGAGCACACTGCATCCACCAAGCTTCCTTTCACCAAATATGTAGGAATTTGAAGCAATAGAATATAGAGAGGGAAGCTAGAGAATTTGTTTAATTTCTTTGAGAATGGAAGCATAAATACTGTTCCAGTCAGATTTTAATATCTGGGCAGTGCGCATCGCAAAGCATACAGAAGGATAGAAAAAAGATTTCAGCTCATCAAGTTTTTGCCATGGCGCTAATTTGGAAGAAGCGATGTCATGGGCTAACTTGATGGCTTGAGCGAAGTTTGGAGCTATATTGAATCCTACCGGTTTCTCCAAGTATTTGTATGATTCTGCCTCGTCAAGGCAACGAATTGGCATTTCATTGACGAGGAAGACGTAGTCACAAGCACCAGTAGGGGGTTTGCCAGAAAGGTGGAAAGAAGCATATTTTTGATGGTTTATGAAGCGCGGAAACTATTGTATTTAAGTTTTCTTGTAATTTGGTTTTTTCTTTAGAAGGGAGAACCAGGTCGTCCGCAAATGCCAGAATAGATTTGTTTTCTTCATCATTATTTATTATCTTCGGAATGTGATTAATTGAAATATTAAAGAGAAATCTACTCAGAGGACAACCCTGCTTGACCCCACGAAGAATTGGCACAGGGTCGGTCAGCATTTCGCTGGTAATGATGCGGGAAGCAGAACTGGAATAGATGTTTTGTACCAAACTGATAAAATCCGCATCAAACCCATGATTTTGCAGAGCCGCAAAAAGAATAGGGTGGGGAACTGAACAAAAAGCATTTGATATGTCGATTCAAGCAAGGAAGGCCTCAGAGTGGTTTCGTTTTGCCAACTCCATATGTTGAGAGATGAGAAAGTTATGTTCCATTACCCCATCATATGGAGTGAACCCTTTTTGAGTTAAGATGAAAATTCTGTTGATGGTATACCAGTCTTGGACTTTGCGGGTTAGGCATTTAGTGAATAATTTATAAATGGTATCTGAGAATGCAATAGGTCGCCAATTTTCTATTTCATTAGGATCTTCATTCTTGGGAATGAGAATGCAGTTAGAGATTTTCTATGAGTTTGGAATAATTTTGAATTTTAGACCAATATTGAAAATTTTTGTGAGAATCTGGCACTTGGGCTTCGACTTCTTTCCAATGTCGGTATGAAATGTCATCAGGGCCCGGAGCAGAGTTCTCAGCACTATGGAGGCAGAAAACTACAAACTCAGGGTCCAGGCTTTTGACGACTGGTGAACGGAAAGATGTTTCCTCAGATTCCAACGAATAGCCAGAAGGGGGAGATGCCCATGAATTTGTAAAGTGATTGAATATGGTTTCTTTATTTGGAAGGAAGATGAATTTTGAGAAGTAAGGTTTCTGATGCATCTTCGCCTATTCCATCTGTAGAGTTTTTGAATTTCTTGAGCATTTTCAGGATCGAAAGTTTTTCTTGAGGATGAGGAACCATTAGACTTGCTCCGTTGGGAAGGAGGAGTGAGGTTGAAATGTTCCGCCACGGAAGATGTTATTGCAGTTGACAAATTTTCAAACATTTGAAAGGCATTGTCAATGTCATCAAGTTCCAACAAGGCCTCAACAAAGGAAGCGAGCAAAGAAACTTCAGAAATGTCTATTTTGTCATAAGTGTCTTCAGGAGACATATGAGAAGACTCAGCCGGAAGTGAATTTGTATTGGAGAGGCCAATTTGGTTATTTGATGTAGATATTGGTGGAGCGAGGGGGATATCGCCAGGAGCACCCTCAACAAGATTTTTAATTTTTTGGTTTTGTCTCTGTTATTTAAGCGCGAAGGAGTTGGAATTTTGAGTGGAGATGAAGAATTTAGAATTTCTTTTTTTTTTCTTTCTATGAACCGATAGATGATTTTTTAAGCCAAGCACTGAGACTTAGAAGTCACATTGGTGTAGAGTTTCATCGTCAGAGGAGGAAGCAGTCAGGTTTCCTCCGTATTAATTACTATTCTTGGCACCAATCTGCCAGAAAACATTAAGTTTAGGTTTATTAACGATTACTTACAAATTTGTACAGACATACCCCTACAATACAACAAATGCTTCAGGTTCAATTATCTCGCTTGATTCTGCCAAAACCTTGTAACATGTGTTAATTGTGGTATCACTCACCTTGGCAGTGTTCAATTTCTATAAATTGCATTAATTGCAAAGGAAAAATTTTTACTAAATCCCTCTCTATGCCCTGTATATACACTGCTCAAAACAATTAAGGATATTTTAGGTTTTATATAAAATAAAGGTATAAGCGAAATTTTTTTTTTTTTTAGAAAATGGAAGAAGAGTCACAAATGCAAATTTTTCTCATTTTCAAACTTCGGAGTATGCAAATATTGAGTCTGACGTCAAAAACGACGCTTTACCGGCAGCGAATGAAATTTGCCTTTCAACTTAACGAAAGACAAAGCGGAAAAGAATGATCGACATTTAATAAGTGTGTTGTTTCGATGATTGCGATGTCTCAACGAAAACATTTAACCAATTCAGAAGCCTGGAAAATTGTTGGACGGTTACAGGGGGGCGAAACACAAGCTGAAGTAGCAGAAGCTACTGGAGTTTCACGAAGTGTGATTTCCAGAATCTGGAACCATTTCTTGGAGACTGGGAGTGCAGGCCAAAGTCAAAGACATACAACAGCGCCCAATGAAGAAAGATATTTAACACTAACGGCTCGGAGACACCGAAATATGAATGCCACTCTTCTTCAGCAGCACCTTCACTTGGCTAGTGGCACCACAATTTCCACTGAAACTGGCTCCACGCTGTAGGACTGTATGCTCGCCTACCAATAGTAGTGTTACACTAAGAGCAAGGCACCATCGCACCCATAGGGAGTGGGCAACCAAGCATGTGAACTCGAAGAGAAATGAATGGCGCAATGTTCTTTTTTCTGACCAGTCCCGTGTTTCTATTCATCCTGATGATAGGCGTATTTTCATCTGAAGGGATCGTGGCACTAGAAACAATCCAGCGTTCATGCATGGAAATTTCAGATTTGGCGGAGGTTGAGTGATGGTCTAGACTGGCAACTCTATTGATGGGCGCACCAATCTCTACATCATTCGAAATGGAACTCTGACCGGTCGCCGATATAGAAATGAGATCTTAAGACCTATTGTAGTCCTGTATGCTGCTGCAATTGATGACTTCGTTTTAATGGACGACAACTGCAGGCCACATCATGCCATTTTAGTGGGTGATTTCCTTATCAAGGAGAGAATCAATCATATAAACAATTCCCCAGCCGTTTAATCCACCCAAAACATCAATATCCTTTAATTGTTTTGAGCAGTGTATTAGAAAATAACAGATAATGCAATATATATGTACACACCATTTAACTTTAGGAGAAACAAGGCGGAAATATCATGATAAACCTTCAGATAGCTATTCTACAATGGAATTGTAGAAGCCAGAAAAAAAAAAAATCAATTTGCTTCTATATTCTTCTTTTTATCCTAACAGACATTTAGATTTTTCAGGAAACCTATTTTGGAATCTAAATAAATGTAATGGTAACCTTTTCAGGAAACCTATTTTCAAAATAAAATTATTTTTTCTGGAAGGTGTAGTCTATTGCTACCCGATAGACTACACCTTCCAGGAAAAATAATTTTCAGACAAGACAGACCAGAAGGTGGACTGCTAATAGCTGTACCAGTCCACATTTTTCTCGTAAAATTCCAACAGTACAGATGCCAGATATAGAAATGTTTATTGTTCAAGTACATATTAATATTTTCTCCTTTTACATCATAAATTTATATACTTCACGGGGACTCAATACTTCATTAATAAAATCCTTAACAGATCCGATCTTAATCTACAACACCTGATGCGTGGTTCGAATCATATTTCGCAATAAGAGACGATTTTGTGAAATGGTAAACAGACTCCCAACTACTCTTACTAACAGATGCAATATAGGTGCAGCTACACTCATCAATTTACCACTTTGTTCAGGAAACTTATTTCGAAACACTCTTATGTCAGTGATCACTATCCCATAATAACAGAACTATCCTTACAATATAAGGATAAGCTTACTTTTTAAAAAAATAGACTGACACTTAACTATGTAATAAGTTCAACCATCATTAGAAAATCCAGAAAATAAAATAAATAACCTCATGGTTACAATCTCAGGAATAATCTGAAATAACACTAGAAAAATACGATTATCTAATAGATCATTCCCACCATGGTGGAACAGCACTTACAATAATTTATACAGACTCAAAAATTTTTTTTTCATAAAAAAGCCACACACAACATTACATCACAACTGTTAACTATGAAACCACTTGATCAATCATATACTCCATCTACATTTATAACCACATAAAGCATATATTCTGTGTAATATATGATTGTTTTTAGATTCCTTTTTAAATATATGAAAGCAACTTTCTATACAAATGCTAAAAGATATGACATCACTGCTATTAGTTTTAATGAAATATTTCAGAGTAATTTTAAATGAGATTTTGAATATACTTATTTATCTCTTACACTTCTCTAAATGTAGTTTGTAGAATAATACTAATGAAATTTCACAAACAGTTATTAAGAAATAAGATTTTTAATTTATTTTGAAAAAGGTGAGAAATAACACAAAATAGGAACACAATAATTCAAAACAATGTTTTTAATTTCCGATCTGTACAATTTTTAAGGTGTCACACAAAATGTTTATTTTCACTTGGACGATGGTACACTTAATGATAAGCACTTTATACATAGAAGATTTTCTAAATAATGAATGACAAAATGAATAATGATTTTTCTTTATCTCCATATTTACAACTAGAGCAGGAGATATTGTTTCAGAGCCGAATTACAGTAAAATTTATTTAAAGAAAAAAAAAAGTTATTTCACCTAAAACGGTGCAAGACTTTAATGTCCTACAAGAGGTATATTTTTTTCTCCAACTTCATAAGCAGTCCCAATTTAAAATTAAAGTGAATATTTGAATAAAAACCCATCATAATGAGCAATAAATAATCACACAAACCACAAACAGTTCACTACCCGTGATAGAATTTGAAATAATAATAGGCTGTGACTTTTCCCAATATATTTTCAAAGATGAAATTTTCAGTTTATTCCTGATACAGATGTCTACTTTGGTGGATTCCTAAGTCTCATAGTATAGGGTGATGCTTTCTGTTGGGCTGCAGCTGCCTGTTGCTGTTGCCGTGCAGCCTGTATGGCTGCTTGAACAACTTGGGCTGTTGTTGAGACTGATTGGGAGGAGGACAATGAAGCTGAGAGTGTCAGAGATGGTGTTGAGCTACATGTTGCCACAGTATGCATGACAACGTGTGTTGAGGAAGGTACAGCAGAATCAGCTGCAACCTGCTGTACTATGGTTGCTGTGGGAGACAGTATGCTTGACACTTGTGCCACATTCTGTTGCTGGATTCGGTTCTGGGTAGATTGAAGTGCAGCTGAGACTACTTGAGATTGTGGCTGTACCTGTATCTGAACCTGCTGCTGCTGACCTTGCGCAGCACGAACAGCTAGAGTGACAGCTTGAGGAGTTAGTCCTGACTGAGATGCTGCTACTTGCTGGAGAATGGCTGCAGTTTGTTGCTGACCCACAACTACGGCTGGTGTTCCTTTAAGAACACCGCTGGTTGTTAAAGTGGTAGAAGGAAGAGTTGTTGTTTGAGCCTTCACAGAATTTGCAACACCAGGTTCCCCTCTTAGACCAACTGTTGTATGTTGCTGTGGGATACTCGGAAGGCTTGGAGTTGCAGTCACAACCTTAAATATGCATATTCAGAAATGTAAAGCATTATAACAGTCTTTTTTTTTTTTTTTTTTAAATTTAATGTCAATATAAGAACAAAATATTTTAAAGGGGAAAAAACTTATTGCAAAGGGGTTCTAAGATATTTGATTTTAAAAGTTTTGATGAGCTTTAACATTTTAAATTCAGAATTTTTTTAAATTTTAAAGTATTGTTGAACATTAAATATACATTATTGTTTTGTACATTAGTTTTAATCACACATTTTAATTTTGTTATTTTGGCTACTTAATTCATTTCTTGACAGAAGTTTCATTTTATATATTTTTAAAAATATGGTTCTGATTATTTCTGCACATCATCAATCAAAAACAAAAGTTTCAAGCCAATCAATATATATATGTGCATAATATTTAAAATCATGAAATAAAAAAAAAAGGCATTATACAGTTTTATTTCAGCAAAAAATTATAAAAAGGAAATACCAAAACTTCAAAAAACCTTCTAAAAATCAAAAAATTTTAATGCTATGTAGAACACTGAAGCAAATGTTATACTGGAATTAATTTTCTCTTTCCAATGTACATTGTTTTGAATTTTTCAAGTATTTGCTTAAATTAGTGTAAATCTGTTTAAAAATGTAAGTCATCAGGTGTTTGTAAGCCTCTAATGAAGGTAAGGTCTATGGGTAAATTCAATGCCAAGTTTTAATATGTGGGTTTCGATGAAAAACTCGCCAACTTCTTGCAATGTTATCAAGTTGGCAGTATGTTTAACAACTAACTTTTGTACCAAACTTGGCAACCCTTAACTTTGAAAGGGCTTATAACTATTCATGCTCTTTGTGATGTTTCTAGGACTTGTTAGAAGTTCTTAATGATCAAAGAGCATTACATAAGGGGAGTCTCATAGCCAGGGAGAGAGAGAGTCTGAAGTTTAGTAAGAACTCTAAAAATTAACCCTAAAGCAATTTGGAAGTTTTCCTTAAACTGTTCATTGCTACAAGTTGCTATGGCCTGTACAAAACCGTTCAGAAGCTGTCCATTAAGAGTTCACCGAATTAACCCATGTTGTTTGGCAAGACTATTATGGATGAGTTATGAATGAAGATGTTGGAAAAAGGCAAGAGCTCTCCTTCCCTGTAGTAGCAATGCAACCAAGCAAATAATTAAACAAACCCATAAAAAAATCGGCAGCCGAAAAGGACTCTGTAACTAGCTCTATTTTAACTGTTAAATAAATGGCCAATGATATTGCTTTACTTTCTCCATGCTCAGCTAAGAACTTTATTCACAATCCTAAAAATTTACAGAAAAGGACTGAGGAGGGGAACTACTCAAATGAGATTTTAATTATTCTAACTTCCCTCCATCTAAGTTTTTATTGAAAATAAAATTCCAACAGTTGATAATGGGGTTTTTTAAATCTTCCAATAAAAGTGACTATGCAGCTGAAATAAGATAACCCTCATATTTTAACCCTCCAAGCGTTTTACTTTTTTGTGTAAAGCTATTCCGAAAGCGGTCTACTTAAGAACATCTAAAGGTCACTAAAAGTTTTCGCTTTCCATTCACAAATTCTTTGAAAATGCAAGAAGCTACTGTTCCTTCCCCCTCTTGAGACGCGGGTGGTTGACAACCCTCACTTGGGTTGGGCATTTTTATGACTCGATCCAACGCTTTGATAAGCGATTTCGTTGCCTTGGGGGAATCTTGTATGGCAGGCTGCAAGCAGGCAGAAATGGAGTTCGTATTATTCACATCAGAACTTGGAAGGTGTTCGCCCGATCTATTGAGTTTCAATAAAAGTGTTTCAACAAATGAAGAATAAAATAATATAGCTTGAAAAAAATTGGTGGATTAATAGTTGAAAAATTTTTGTTTGCTTCAAACAACACAAAAATTCTTTTTTCTGTCATTTTAAAAAATAAATAAATAAATTTTAATATTACGATTTTAACCGGGAAAAAGTATACTATATTCATTGTTGAATACGAGACCAAGAAAATACAAGATTGTTTTCATGTTTGGAAAAAAAGTAATGATTAATATTTGCTATCAGGGACTATTTGCTTAATCAAAGCGCCAGAAATTTAGTAAAATTTTTAATTTTTATAGAAGATTGAATTCTCAAAAGCAGTTTGCTTGTAAAAATAAATTTAAATAAATATTTTAAGTATAAAATAAGATCTTAAATTTCGTAAAAGTCACGTGTTTCAAATACAGTAATCGAGACGCAATAGGTCACATATTAGTGCTGGTTTTTTGGATCAGGTAAAGAATCACACACTTATTCATTATTTTCAAGGTATGAAGTAAAATTAGCAATACCGTTTTAAAATTGAAATTTTTGGCAGAATCTATTTTGAAAGATAATATGAAATGCTTTGGTAATTTGCATTTTATTTTAGTGGACGGTAAGCATGATCCTGATAAAAATGTAAAAATTAATTTGGTCAAACATTTATCAGATCTGAAAAAAACATTTCTTGAATCCTATTCAAAATGAAAAATTATCTTCGATCCCAAATCCTTCTCAAGAATGTGAGTCCACTGAACTCCCAATAAAAGAAGTTTCTGTGGTGTGGAAGTTAGAAGAGGGGGGGGGCAGCTCAGGTGTCGTCCTTGTCACTTGACCGAAGTTCAAAATTACGAGGTTCGTTGTCAATAGCCCTTGTGTTGCTTCTAGCGCGATGTTAATAATAATAAATAAATAAATAAAAAAAAAAAACTAAACCCAATAAAAGAAAAAACCTCCGAACTCCCAACAAAAGAAACAATTGAGTGTATATATGTTTGATTGATATATCAAATTAATAGGCGTTCAGTTGAAATTAAAATTTAGTTAAGTTGATATTATGTATTTTTTGATTAACATTAGAAAAGAATATCATGAAATTGCCGAAAGAGTTGAGACATCTAATATTATATGTTTCAACCTATATATGCGAAAAATCTTTCTCTTTGAACGCTGCGACAAAAACAAAATACAGAAACAGATTGGATGCTGAAGAAGATAATAGGTTGCAGATTTCAACAATTATTCCAGACGTAAAAATACTTTGCAATAAGAAACAATCACGGCCAAGTCATTCAAAAAATTTCTTTTTATTAATTTGTTATGTTTAAAAAAATTGTTGCTTTTATTTAATATTCATAGGCTATATTCCAGGGGGGGGGGAACTATTAGCCGCCTTACCATTCATTAATCTTACTAAGACATTTCTAATATGATAAAATAGAAATGCAATAAAAAATTTGTAAATTTCATTAGGATAAAGAGCTTTGATATCCTATTTTTTCTGGTGTTTGATCAGGCTGTTCCATGAAGGTATTGGTAAGCTCAAAGGGTTCCCCAAAGTACAAAAGTTTGAATACCTCTGCTCTAAGCGAAATACCCAATCTACACCCACATTTGTACCAAGGCAATAAACTTGACATTCAATAAATAATTTTAAATTTTAATGGGGTATATATTCTTCAAAATGTCAAAATATTTCTAACCGTCTTCGACTCACATTTTAATTTTCACTTTTCCGTTTCTTTAGTGTTTTCAAACTTTAAATACATATTTGTATTTATCTTTTAACAAAAAGTTGTCATTCATAACTACATCTTACATATCCATTATTACAAATTGGGCAGCGAGAGAAACTTTTCCCTTTTAATTTTGTTTTTCATAACAGTACACTTAAAGCACTTTAGTTCAGTGAAGTTGACAGGGTACGAATTAATCATCATATCTCGCACTATATTGCAATAAAAGAAATTGTACATGAAACTTTATCATATTTAATTTCTTGGGAAGGTTTATAAAAAAATAATGTCTGGCTGTAGAGAAAGCAGAATGTATGTTTTGATTTATAGAAAATATGTTTTTTTCCAAATGTAAGGTATTTCCGAATTTAAATAACATGACCGAAGCGGATCATATAATTTCAAAATGCACTCTATTTGTGTTGTGTGTGTTTGCTGGTTTCAAAGTAAACCACCTCACTTTCACGGGAGCTTTTTATATTCAATATCAGCCTCAACGCAAAATTGCTTAAGAATTTGCTTCCCAAACAGTAAAGGGACTAAAATATATGTCTTAGTTCAGTCCAAAATATTCACAATATGTAAAAATCATCTTCCTCTACTAATCTCAGTCCATTTGACAAATTGTACCTAAAATCAGATATACATGTGTATTAGATCAAAAATTCGATTATATAATTGTCTTTTTCCCTATAAAATATAAAAAAGTACAAGAATAATGGCAAAACCCGTTTCAAAATCCTGAAAAACTAGAGTGAAGAACAAATCAGATATAATTTTGGGTAGTTTGACATTTCAATATAATACACACATAAATATGCATATTTTAAAACAAATACATTAGCATAAATATCAATTTATTCAAAACTTGTATTCCGTGTATAAAATAAATCAGATTTCACATATCCACAAATAAACATAATTGTACATAAGGCTGACTCTACCTTATCAAGTGAATATGCCGTATTCTGTTCAAGATTATGGCACTGCATATTGCATTTTCCATCTATTCCAGAAGTAAGTTTTATATCTTCTACACCAGTATGATTACAGTGTACAATTTAATTTAAAATTATAATTGAATTTAGAATTATAAAATTTTTAACATTTGTGATAATGTCACTCATATCTATTTTTAATAATCTGTGAATGCATCAAACTATTACTTTATTATGTTGACGCTTTATTTAACATTACGTATAATATAATGAACAAATTTCGAACTGAATTTTAAAATAATTATTTCAGAAACTATTGTAGATATGCTCATAATTTTTGTATACTGAAGTTTTAGCATCTCAGTTTTGCTTCCAAGTAAAAATTTTATTTTATATTCATCAAATTTTTCCGCTAATTTTGGTTCATAACGTGCAGTTTTCAATTGCATTGCACAATACTTACGGAATATATGAAAATATGCTAGAAATGAAATATATTAAATTTCGAGTTAAATATTTATAGAATTGTAAGTTTTTGTTATTAATAATTTTTAATTGTGCATGTGCCATATATAAATATTTTTATCGTAATTTGAAAAGCAGATTTTCAGGGTAGCTTATGTAAAATTCCTAGTTATATATTGTTAAGATTATGAAAAATGTCGGGATTTTAATTACACGTACTTCAATTATCCTTTAACAGAAGATAAATTATAAGGGATTTTACACATATGAATATTTTTTAAATTTGAATCTTCAAATAATTAGTAATCAAAAGTATCTGTGCAAATGTACAGTTGATACTTACACGTATGAACAAATATAAATGTGTGCAGACGCAATTAATTACTAATTTTTCAAAAATCAAGTTTGAAAAATTTGAATTTGAGTAGGAAATCGCATTCTTCTTCTCTTTGAAGGAAGATGTAGTTCAGTTATTTAAAATTCGGATGTATTTCGAAACTTAACATTACAAAACTGAGGATCCTGCGTAAGCTGTCCTGAATACCTGGCTTTGAAATTATGAAAAAAAAAACTAATAGATTAAAAAAAAGTTTAATTTTTGGTATTATTTTTATTCATGCATTAGAGATTTTTAAAAGTAAAGAAATACAAAAGCTTAAAAATTATTCATTTGTAATAATTGAAAATCTTAAAGCGTTTCTGATTTTGACTCGTTCGTTTTTTTTTTTTTATTTTTTTATGACACTTTATTAGGAAATAAATATTATTTTAAAAACTTAAAGTAGTGAATAAAGTAACACAAATGAAACAATAGAATGTATTTATTGTTTTCATACATTCTATGTCTTTAAACATAAACATTTTATAGATATATATTTAGCGATGTTTTTCGAGATTTATAGATATAATATAAAAACTGATAATTAACTCTATCTGATAATTTTAATATGAGGAAAAATAAAAAAGGTGAATCTTTAGCAATCAAAGAAAACATACAAAAAGTAATTTGTCCAACAATATAAAACAGTAGGTTTCCTACTTTATCTAAATTTGTTAAAATTCAAAATGAATATTAATTAAAAAATGGGAATAAAATCTGGTTAATTTTGTGATTGAACTTTAAAGCATTTTTGGATTGGTTTAAATCAAAAAATTTATCTCGAAAGCTAGGTCAAAGGACGCATTTCTTTCATAAACCCAATAAAATCTCAACTCAAGCTGACCGACAAACACACTTGAAAGGAAATCTTCCCCTTCCCCTCTTGAACAAATGTCTCAATGGGAAATGTCTTAACCCTAAGGGCAAGAGTAGGGTTCCCTTGTGAACCATAAAATTTCCTGTCAAAGTTCATTGTGTGTCCGCAACCCTCCCCAATTATCCAATAAGATGTAAAACTTTTACAAGGGGGAAAGGAATTTCAGAAAAAACCGGTGCAAACGATCTCTAATACATCCTGTGATGGCGAAAAAAGACGGCTCTGCCGCTTTTGGTGCGTTCACAGCCACACGGGATTATCCAGCGCATTCGCTTTCGGAATATCTCGAACAGTACGGGAAAAAGCGTGCAAAACACTTAGAGGGTTAAAAACTTCTAAAAAATTTACGACTCTAAGTCAACCCTCCAATCAAGCAGAGGCTGATCTCCAGGTCTCGTTTCTACCTAAAATTTACCCAGTCATACTATATTTAATGCAGGACTACAATCTCATCTCACAAGAGATAGATACAATTGCTCTGAACACAAAATCCAAATAATCAGATTAACATTAAGTTGCATCATGAAATGGTCAAAGGTTCATCTGAATCAACCAATATTGATAAAGACCTACATGAAAAATTATTTTTGTTTCAAATCCTCACACAATTAAGAAAATGCAAGACCAAACAGCCTCTCTTGATTTTTACAACTGAAATCTGATGGAGTAAAAACTAGTAAAATTTAAAATATTACTGTTTGTCTTCAAGTGACAGTAAAAACTGTTCAACTTAAAAAAGTAAAAAAGGTACTACATAGCATTACAAATGCAAACTTTTCAGCTGCTCTTCACAAAAATTGTGAAACGAGAGTTAGGTGCTTGAAATGTGGTGAAGGTCACAGCACCAGTCAATGTACCATTAAAAAACCAACTTTGCATTAATTGCAGTATCATGGGAGGGATGCCCCAAATTCCTGAACCCAAATGAGGGTAAGCCCACAATTCACAAACCAACAACAGAAATAAGTGAAAACTCCAGATGGCTCTCACAATCAACCCAAAAATTCTAATACTTTCAATAGTAACAAAAATAATCAAAATGATTTTAGCATCTTTAATGCAATTAAAGAAATACAAAATCTGTTCAGAACCTTGCCCAATCTATTATCAGCCTTCAAAAAGATAAGGAGCATTAATAATAGTGCTGATAATATCTTTATGTAGGGTATTGCATCTTCCATAAATTAGATTTATATCTTTAAAAGTCAAGAAAATAATAAATTTCTATTTAAATAACAATAACTTACAATTCTTAAAACTCATTGTCTTGAATTCTGCAGCTTTTAACTTTTATGAAATTGTTCTCCCCAGATAATTCGATGGGAAGTTTGTGTATGGCCCTCAATCAAGGAAAATTTAAGAAATCCTCTCCTCACCTTTTATCAGTATCAGACTCGATAGCTGTTTGCAAATATCTTGATTGAACTTTCTGCACCCCATACCTTCAGTAAATCAATAGTTAATTCAATAATTTTTAAACTTTTTCTCTTTTTATTTTGAGCACCATTCAGTAAATATTTAATTCTGAAATTTATTACTTCACTGAGATAAAATCAAATCATTGTCTTGAAATAAAGAGTTGTAAGACTTAACCATTTCAAAACATCATCAACACAATACTGTAAATATTAGCTTTGGATACTGGACACTCCTATTTTGTAAATAAATTTAGTTAGTGTTAAGATAACTACTTTTCTTAACACCCTTTCTGAAATATCCTTGTTAAATGAATCTTAACATAAGGATATAGTAATGAACAATATAAAGAAAATGATACTAACCACTGGTATATTCTGAGGCATCGCCTGCTTCATTGCCTGCTGGATCTGCTGCACAGTCATCGCAGTGGGCAGTCCTTTCACTTGCTGGGTGCTGCCCACTTGCGGATTGTGCTGCACAATCTGAACTGCATTCATGGATCCAGACAGGGAAGTGGCAGCAATACTTGCCCCTTTACCTTGAACCTAGAACAACAAATTTTGAATTTAGTAACCTCATCACTATTGAATTGAAAGTCAATATGTAGCACTTTTCTTTTTTAAATTAATTTTAAACAATTAATACATAATGAAAAAGACTCAGATTGCCAATGAATGCCTAATAAAAACAATTCAATGAGGTATCAAGATTTCTTCATAGGTGATTTAACATGTTCTATAATAAATACGATCAAAATTTTAAATAAAATATTAATTATAAAAGAAACATTTGTATTATATATATTTGAAAGGAAAATATAAATAAAATGTAGTTGAAGTAAGTTCTATTAAAAA
Organism: Nephila pilipes; assembly: GCA_019974015.1. NCBI lineage: Eukaryota > Metazoa > Arthropoda > Arachnida > Araneae > Nephilidae > Nephila > Nephila pilipes. The sequence continues at coordinate 452,820 of BMAW01054336.1, forward strand.
ATGAATACTTTTCTTCTTGTATACATACATGATTGCTAAATCTACCACACACACACACTCACACAAAAAAACACTACCTTTGCAAGCTGAGTCAAATTAGATGTCATTTTGCCTTTGCGTGCCTGACTCAAAATCTGCTGTTGCAGTTGAAGCTGTCGTATCTGGTGGTTTGTTAAGCTGGCAGTCCCCTTAGCTGGAATTGTGCCCGTCTTACCCTATTATATATATATGTAAAAATGCATACTTAACACTTTTTAGATATATTAAATCATGCAGAGTGAATCTTTAGATAAAACAAAAATTCAAAACTTTTAAAAGCAATTTTTCATCAATAAGAATCATAATTGGGGATCTTAAAATTGCTTCATTATTTAAGTATGCAAAAATTGAAATTTCGAAACAAAGGAAGCTAATGATAAAAAAAAAAAAAAAGCTTGATATGGTATTTAAACTATTCTATGAAAATGTATGGTAAATATTTAATTAATAATCTAGATATTATTAAATAAAAAAAAGTATATATTTGCCTATTTTTTTCAGTACATGTAAATCATTTATTTGAAAGGCATTTTTTCTGTTTTTAAGACAACTATTCAACAACAGATATAAAATGAAATAGAAGATAGAAAATAAAATGAAAGATTAAAAAAAAAATTACACAGTCAATATATATACTGTATAAAGATTATTAGAAAATTATATTCAATGGTATCTATTTAAAACAACAAAATCATTATCTTTTAACAAAAGCAGAATATGGTGTACATTGTGAAAAACAGAATAGGCAATTTTCAGATCCTACATAAGCAAAATATTTTTTGAAACAAGATTGTTCATTTTTTGAGTGAAGAGTTAACAGGACTCATGCAATTGTTAAGTTTAGAGAAAAAGTAGTACCTGAGGAACGCTAACATTAATATTAACACTTCCCATGGTAACAGCGGAGACAGGAATGGCTAAGGAAGAATTGCCACTTAAGGGAGTTGAAACAGTCTTGACTAAAGTAGCTGTGCCTCCAGTTATGGATACCTGTTGTGGTTGAACTTGAAGCTGGGCTTGGGCAAGGATTTGAGCTGTGGTCAACTATAATCAATAATACAACACAATTACACAATACTTTTGGGTATGACATCCAAATATTATTACAAGAATAGATATTTTGGTTACTTTGAAAATTATACTCAAAGTACCCATTTTGTACAGCACAAATATATTATAATCCCCAAGACTCCAGAGGATTTGATGATTCTTACAAATAGTTTAATTTTTAAAATTTCTTTTAAAAATTCATGACTTTTTATTACATTTAAAGTATTTTTTAAAGGACATCACACTAAAAATACTTCTGACATATTTTGAAAATGTATTTTATAAGCATTTTCCAACTGAGTAGACATTTGGCACAGTATTATTTTGCAGCTTTTAAACTTCTAGGAATTTCATATTTTTTATATCATCTTAGAATAAACAGCATTTTCTCACACAAAACAGTAGAACTTTTTAAAAGATAATATATTTAACATATTAACTTTCTTTAACTTTGTGATATTAATAAAATATAAAGATCATGGAAACCAAATACAGTAAAAAAAAAAAAAAAAAAAAAGATCAGTCTTAAAGACTTTTGCATTATCATGCAGTTGGACAAAATTGTAATGACTCCCCCCCCCAAATCTAAATGTTTATGTTTTAAATTAAATAATAAATACTATTAACCATGTTAATTAATAAAACCTGTGTATGTTACATCTCATCTTGAAATTAGATTAAGTTTCAAATTTTGTAAAATTAATCATAACAGTTTCTAATTTATAAGGTTTAAAAAAATGGGTACCCTAGTGATAAATGAACATTTCAATCATTTTTCTTTTGACAATACAGAATATTTTCCACATTTTTCAAAGATGTATGCACCAATCTATTTATATATAAATATAAAAATAAGAATTCTTCAGCTATAAAAAGAAAAGTGAATTATTAAAATACCAAACCTAACATATCTTATGTCGTAAAACCTGAGTTCAAAACTTAATGCTTTTTCAAAAAATAAATTATAAGGTATTTAAGGTCAAATTTCTGATAAGAAAACAACCAATATTAATTTTAATATTTCATTCTCAAAATGAGAATAATTTGAATGAAACATCTAGTATATGCCCTCCCCCCCATATCTCTGGATCTATTTATTTAAATGAAATTTGGAATATAAGCTAGTTAGACTGCAAAAAATTCCTTTCCCATACTGAAAAAATTGCTTTGAAGTTAATTAACTATGTTAATATACTAAGCCATTATCATAATTTGGTTTTTTTTTCTATCTATTAACAATGATAACAATTTAATATGGAAGCAATAAGAATTGTGAAAGCTTTTTGTAAGAAAGAAAGTTTGTCTTTTTTAATGATTGTTAATCAAATATTTATAGTTTGTTATTTTGCAATATGAAAACTTAGCATGTATAATAAATAACACCATTCCCAATCATAGGATTTAGAGGAAGAGGAATGAAATTAGCTCACTAATTTCCGCATGAAATTAGCTCATTAATTTCCATTACTTATCATTAAAAAAAAAGGTAAAGGGTTTTACATTTCTACTATTTTTAAGTCTTACAAACTCATACTAATTCTTCCGTCTGTTTGTGGCTTTTTTTTTTTTGAAAAATAAAACATTTATTAAGAAAAGCTCCATCAAAAGTAAAAAATACATATGTAACAAAAACATTTTCTAAATACTTGATTTACGTGGATGGGGTGGGGGATAAAACAATTTTTTGTTAAATATTCAGCCTTTATATTTATTTAATAATATTTAGCATTTTAGATACAAAAGTTCTGGAACACAATTTTGATGTGATCCCTTTGAAATCAAATCTTGTGCACATACTTAAAAATATGATGTATTTATTTAAGATACACACAATACTTAAATAAATCTCAATCAGTATTTCAATCAAGATCTGAGATTCAAATTAATAAGTTTACTCTTAGAAATAAAAAAATTCAATAGAAAAAAATTATATTGAAACATTATCAAAATTAGGAATATTATATTTTATGGTTTAAAATCATTAAAAACTGGCTCTGAATTAATACAACAAACTTCAGTTATTTAATTAATTAAGCATGTAATAACATAAAATCATGATGATAATCTTTAATACGCATAACCAAATATACCATCAACAGAAACACAACAAACTAAATACACTCTACAAAAAAAAAAAAAAACGAGGCACCAAGAAGGAGTTGTTTGTGAAAGATATTTTTTCATTTGAAAATTAAAGTTGTTCTATTCGAAATTGCATACATTTAATATTAAATAATTGCCAATACACGTTACAGTTGCATAGTAATTTAAAGGAGTTTAATATACACTCTATAACAAACAAACAAAACAAAAAAAAACGAGGCACAAGAAGAAGTTGTCTGATGGAGACAAAAATTGGCAGATAGGAAAATTATTTATCGAATGGAAAATGATTAAAATTTCAGAAAAATTAAAGGATTTATTTCAGAGTTACATAGTTGCAAAGTAACGAGCTTGATAAGGTGTTGACCCATCTCCAGCCTGGATGCAATCTGCAACAAGATGTGGCAAAGAGTTATAAAGTTCTCTGATGGTCTCCTTGGTATTTCTTGCCAAATATGCTCCAATTGTCAGGCTAGGTCATCAACATTCTCTGGTAGAGGCAGTCACCTTCCCATCATATCCCAGACATGCTCAATTGGAGAGAGATCTGGCTGGACAAGAAAGTGTTTGACAAGCTGTAAGACAGCTCGTAGCAACACGTGCCGTATGTGGTCTGGCATTATCTTGCTGAAAAATAGGGACAGAGTACTGCAAAAGGAACAATAGCAAAAAACAGGTCTCAGAATGTTGTTGACATACTGCTGTGCTGTAAGGCACATCTTTGATGATCGTCAGGACACAGTTGGAAGCGGGATTCGTCTCTAAACACTATACGCCCCCAATCAGCACCATTCCAACCAGATCGAGCCAAGCACCACTGTAATCTGGCTCGACAGTGTGTAGGCTTAAGTGGCAGCTGGTGTAGTGGTTGGAACGAGCATAGATTTCACTCTATCAGCCATCTGAGAATGGTCATGGAGGACACTCATGTGCAGGTAGCACGTCTGATGGTTGATAACAATGAATCAGGTGCTGTGACAGCTGATCTGACAATCACTCTGTTCTCCAAATGTACTATGGCCCTAGGATGACCATTACCATCATGACGCTGAAATCTGCCATTGTCCACCCATTCTTGCCAGTACCTTCTAATCGCTGCATCGCTTCGAACCATATGACGAACAATTTTCCGATTTGCCCAACCTGCCTCTTTCAAACTCTGGCAGTTCCTCATAATGAGCTAGAATCCTGCTGTGAGGCATTTTTTTAGTCGTTGAAAGGTATCCTAAATCGCAATGCAACAGAAAATTTGACCATCAGATTGAGAATCACTACTTATACACCTGCTGAATGTGCAGTTCCAATGTGCTGTAGTTCCCAATATTCATTCATTGGACACAAAATTTTAATCATCTGCATGTTCGGTCCAATTGGCTTTGCACAAGAAATTTCATTACATTTGGGCAACTCCTTCTTGCTGTGTCGTTTTTTTGTTATAGAGTGTAGTTATTGGAAGCTATCTACGTAATTAAATGAAGAAAAAAGGAATTGCAATAAGCAATCCTTTAATTATTCAAATTTTTTAGAATTAAATGGAATGTATGAAACAATTTTGTGGCAAAGCACTTTGAATGTCTTTGCATATGAAATTTCATTACAATCGGGCAACTCCTTCTTATAAAGTGTATAACACATTATGTATGATTCTGTAATTTATATTTTTTTTATCTAGTAAGAAGCTGGGTCTTTGCTTTCTCATGTATATGAGAGCATATTAAGTTTTATTTTCCTATATTTTAAATATCAAAGAAAATTAAATTCAGGTATTGAATAAGCTCTAATCAATTATCTCTTTTCAATATAGTTTTAATCTTGGTTATATCTTCGGTTTTTTTTTTTTTTTTTTGTTATAGTGTATTTTTTACATTTCCAGAAATTTAGAGCTTAAATCAAAACTAGATTGAAAAAAAAATCATGAATCAATATAGTTTGATACTAACAGAAAAAACGACAGCATATTCACAATTTCTTACTTTAAAGTTCTCTACAGAATGAAGTTTTCCAAATTAAATTTAAAAATGATTGTTAGCCAGCATTTTAAAACTCCCATGTACATTAATTTACAAGCAAAAAAAAAAAAAAAAAAAAAAGCAGAATTCTTTAATAGTAAAAAGAGAAGGTTACCTCAAATGAAGACACAATTTAGAACAGAAAGTAATTATTTTTCCACACTTATAAAATGCATTTCAATTTTGGCTAATAAATAGTTAAACATAAAGTAAAGAACACAATAGCGAATGAAGAGTTACTTCAAAATGAAAAAGTGCCCCCCCCCCTCCAAATCCCTACAAGCAATCATTGTTAGCAATTTGAAACAATGTACAAAAAAAAAATGGATTTTACCCTTGACATGAATACAATTGTTAACAGAAAGTGTGAACATTTCTTGCTTTTTCTTAAAAAATAAAAAAATGATTACATTGACTTGAGCTTGCTTTTGCAATTGCTGCCTTTTCATAAGCTGAGCCATCTCTGCCTCAGTCATTGGTCGCCCTTGTTTCATGGTCACTTGTTGAGCTACTCGTTGCTGGGCAGCCACTGTCAGGGTGCCTGCTGTTCCAATGGCCACTTTAGCAGATGGTTGAGAAGCCTGTTGCTGTACAGTCTGCAAGCGTTTTAGTTGTTGCTGTTGTTTTGCAACTTGTTCATTCTGTTTGGAATAATTAACAGGAAAATATTTTCAGTGTTCAAGAGATGGGGGCAATATATATAAGGGTGGTCTGAAAAGTTTCCGACCTTACCATGAAGATGACAGCCTTCATCAATAACAGATAGGGAATGTGGTTGCAAATTTTTTGACAGGTACTCGTCAAAATTTCAGCCATTTTGGACGCATAGTTGTTATTTAGAAATTGTTTGAGTGAGTTGATGTGAGTGCTTTTGTGAAAATGGGAAAAATTGTGTATGGAGCTGTCATTAAATATTTGTTTCTGAAAGATAATACACCAACGAAAATCAAAGACGAGTTGGATGCTGTGTACAGGGACTCTGCACCATCATTTATCACCTTTAAATTTTAGGCAGATGAACTGAAGCATGGCTGTACCAATTTGGGAGACAATGAACATTCTGGATGTCCAAAAACTGCAACCACTGATGATAACATGGCTTAAGTTCACCAAATGATGCTAGATGACCTTCAAATTAAAGTGAGAGAATAGCAGAGGCTGAGAATATGTGCAAAGAACATGTTTGTCACATACTAAATCAAGATTTAGGCATGAGATAGGTGTCTGCACATTGGATGCTGTGTTTGCTCAAATAAGACCATAAACATTTTCAAATGAATATTTCCAACATTTTGTTGGAACAGTTTACGCAAAATAAATAGTTTCAGCGCAAATTAATAACTGCAAATGATATATCAATGGATACACCTTTATATGCCTGAAACAAAAATACAGTCAAAACAGTGGATTGTGAAGGGGGAATTGACTAAAAAAAAAGCAAAAACTGTTTCTTCGGCATGTAAAGTGATGATGACCGTTTTGTGGAATAGTCATGGAGTTATCTTAATTGAGTCTTCAAATGGCAAAACAATTACATAAGCATACTTTGCAATATTACTTGACAAGGTGAAGGGAGAAGTTGTGGAAAAATAACCACATTTGCAGAAAAAAGAATTTTGTTTCAACCAAACAATGCAGTCTCACATCTCAGTGGCTGCCATGGCAAAAATCCATGAATTACAGTTTGAACTGCTTGACCACCCTCCTTACTCACCAGATATAACCCCAAGCAACTTATGGTTTCCTAATAAAAAAAATTATGCTTGGAGGACAGAGATTTTTGTTAAATGAGGAGACCATCACCTTTGTAAAGAATTATTTTGCAAAGAAAGACGCCAAGTATTAATTGGACGGGTTAAAATAATGGGAGCATCACTGACAGAAATGAGTAGACCAACAAAAAGACTGTAGAAAAATATAAATAAATTTCAAGAAAAAATGTCTACTTTTGTTAGGTCAGAAACTTTTCAGACCATACTCAATGTCACATATATTTCAAACTATTTACAAAATTAATTACACACATGTATATATATATATATATATGTGTGTGTGTTTACAGTAGCTTATTTTCATGACTTTTTCAGTTTACATTTGAATTTATATCTTTTATTATTTCATTTGTATTTACATAATAAGTTTAATTAATTCGAAATTATTTTTTTATTCGAATAATTATGCCAGTTCATTATGGTTAACATTCCTACATATTTTGTATAAGTGGTTAAACATGTTTTCTGGATCCAACATCCCATTCAGCTAATTACTTTTCAACAATGTGGTCAAAACGTAGGAGATCCAAGAAGTTTACTCCTGAAGAAATTATTAATCAATACTGAAAATTAGCAATAGTTTTATTTCTCTAATCTAACTGAACAAAGCAAAATTTATGTGGTGAAGTTACACACATAATCTTTAATGCAGCTTATACAAACAATTATTAAAATAGAAACTATAACAATAATCTTAAGTATTGATATAAGTATTTGTATAACACAAATTTATATAGCTGGTGCAGGTATGCACTTTAATCTTTAATAATATATAGCTTGTAAAAATAATTTATAAAAAAAATTAAAACTTAATAAGTATTCTAAAATTTTTTTATTAAAATTTTTTAGCTTAAAATTAACGAATTATAACAAATTATATATGTATACCAAAAGACATAATCATATAATACAGGTAGCACTATCTATTTTAAAGGCAATGAGAGAGTTATTTTTGCATAGTGCAGATTAAACAATAATTGTGTATGCCCATAATTTTCTAGATGTAAATGTTTTTAAAAAAACAATTGTGTAGTCATGATCCAAGCAATAGCTAAATATTTAAACTTTTTAAAATTTTTATATGACTTTTGAAATACTAAACTTTAAAACAATGTAAATTATTTATTACAACATTATTGTAAATAAGTATAGGAATGCTACTCTTTTAGAATGGTGCTTTAATAACTTGAAGATTAAATGAATCTCATTTATCATTAACACTACTGCATAATTTGTTACTTTGAATTTACAGTTGCGAACTAAAGAATAGATTCATTATTACTGTAATTTGTTGCTTGAAATCTATTGGGACTCAAAGTACTTGTGTTGGCATGGTGCGAAAGTTTGGAGAGTAGTGTGCCAGCTCAGATGTCATCCTCATCACTTGACCATGGTTCAAAATTTCGAGATCCGTTGCCAACAACTTTCATGTTGCTTCTAAATGTGTTGCTAACAAATAGTCAATCAATCCAATTCATGTCCCTAAAATCGATGCCAATGTGTTACCTCTAGAGGTGGAAGTCTTTGTAAATTAATATGATGGAATATCAGTGTCCCGGGTTTTTTTCTTCTTTTTTGTTACTGCTAACATGATCATTTCTTGAGAAGTAATTTGTATCCTTTAACGAGAGGAAAGAAATGGGGAAAAAAAAAAAACCCTTCAAAATATAACTTAAAGATTCAATGCCATGACTTTAGTCAGTATATGCCAGGTAAAAAAAATAATTAACCTAATTAACCTTAGGTGTATTTATACCCTTTTCTCTCATCTCCTGGCATAAATACATCTGGGTGGATGTTTTTTGCCTGTCGACCACATTTAAACTCAAATATCTCAGGGCTAAGTTTTTCGCGAGATTTAAAAAAAAAAAAAAAAACGAGAGCAAAAAACACCTGTGGTGCCATATATGGTCAAAGTACCCTCTATATCATTACGATAAAGTGAAATATACTTCATTAGCTAGCTGAATATAAATAATTATTTATGTCAGACCTTGTAAGATGATAGAAAAAAAAATTGTTTATTATTCATACTTTCTTTGCATGCAAAAACACCATAGATCTTTCAGTTGTGGATGAAAATTGATTTTTGCTCAAATGAAGTTCGATAGAAAACGATTTTTTACAGTTTTGGGTTTTGGACATATTGTGAATTCCACAGATCTTGAACCCTTAATGGTTACTAAGACAACGTTAAAAAACCTGGAAAATTAATCGATTTATTTGAATCAATGACGTCAAAGGGCTATTAATAACAGACCTCATAGTTGTAAGCGCCAAGATTAAGTGGCGATATAACGACATGTAATTAATTCGGCACTCACACTTTTGCATTATTCTGGCATGAGATAATACTTGTATAAGAATACTTTAAAATAGAAATACATTATTCCCTTATATTTTTCTTTCATTTAAATAAACAAATAACTTCATCAAATATTGGTGAATTTATTTAAAAAAATATTAAGTAACCAACAAATAGAGAACTACACAATCAGTTTTATAGTAGAAAGAATTTCAACATTTACTATAATAGTATACATACCCTGTGACGGATCAGGGCATTTTGTCTAATTGCTTGTATCTGACTAATATGAGCAATATTTCGTTGTGGATTAACAGATTGTGTATTCAATTGACTGACAGCAGCTGAAAAGAGAAAATTATTTGACATAAAATGACAATATTGTAAACCATAAATTAAGATATTTAGTTTCAAAGTTGGCCAGAAGAATTACTTGAAAAACACTAAGAAACAAGATTCTCAATAAAACATTTTTGCTGCATAAGGAGCTCTTAAATAGTTGTATTTATTTCAATTATTTTATTTAAAAAAAAAAAAAAAAAAAACTGAAATTTTCATCAGACTTTACAATATCTAATGTTAGGTATAATATTCAAATGTATTAAAATCAGTTTAAAAAAATAAAATTTGAATAGTATACTTAATCAATGCTTTTTGTTTTTAAAATTTCATTCATTCAATAATAAAATAATTTATAAGTAAAATAATAATGATTTTCAATAGTTCAAAACATTATAGGAAGGCTCTGGATGTGAATTTACAAAACATTTCTAACAAAAATGTAAATAAATATCTGGAGTACTTCCTAATAAAATAAAATTAATTTAAATTCAATATTTAAGAAAATACATCCAAGATATGTGGATGTTTTTAAAATGAAATAGAGAGGAGGAAATCACATGAGAAAGCATATTAAATACAAATGATTTATTTTTAATTTTTATATCGAAATATTTAACCCGTTTCCGCCCAGCGTCATATTTATAGGACAGTTCATTTTCATCATTATAAATAAAGCTATTCAACATTTTGCCTATTCTTTTTCTACCCCTTGAAGAGTAATGGTTTCACCCTACTTACTTAAACCGATTTGGATCGGATGGAGGCATTTTTCAGCCAGCTGCAGACACGTAAACTTCGCCATTTTCATGATTTTTTCTTGCTGAATTTCATTGTAATCGTACGAAAAGGTTTTAAAGGTAAGTTTAAATATTTTTTCAGAATTTATGTTTCAAATATTTTATTAACAGATATCTTAAAACGTTTGAAAATTATTTTTACTTTTATTGGTTTTAATTACAAATTTAAACTACTGTCCTAAAAACAGGACGCTGGGCAAAAATGTTAAATTTTCTGATATTTAGTTTATTTCTTAGGTGCTCAAGATGTCGCGGAAAAAAGTTTTTAAAACTGCTGAGGTAGCTGTAGAATATCTATTTACGAAGGAATTAGAGTCCGAAATGAATGCTTTGCCACCTGAAGTAGATGAATTAACAGAT
>BMAW01054336.1:468596-520249 GCA_019974015.1 Nephila pilipes
ATCCTGGTTAGGTATAATGTTGCAGGGAAAATATCAGAAGAATCCATCTTTGGCAACAAAACGAAGGTTCTTGGAAATGTTTGCATTGTTCTGATATCTATATAAGAGAGATGTTATGGATTCTTCTGATATTTTCCCTGCAACATTATACCTAACCAGGATAGCTCTAAATGTGCACAGATGAAGGAGTCAGCTTTTGAAGTATGAAGTGTTACTTTAGAGGTCTTCTGTGCTTCGTCTTTTCCTGAACATTTGAGAATTATTTTTTGTTGGACTGTTTTTCATCATATACCCAAAGTAATAACGATATGAATCTTTTTATAACATAATAAAAAACGTATATTACATGCTACAAATATTTTTACATAAATATATGAAAAAAAATGAAAAGAATGTAAAAAAATAATATAAATGAGAGAAAACTCTGAAAATAATAATAATTTTTTTAAATACCTGTGCAGCATCCTGTGTGGAAATGGAAGAAACTCCAGCTTGCCCAAGTGCTTTTGTAAGGTTTGCCAGAGTACCAGCAGAATTAATTATACCACTGGTAAGAGATTTCGCCAGAGAAACGGATGTCACAGTTCCTGATTGCAAGTTAGCCTTGCTTAGTTGTACCTGCTAATAAAATAAATTCCATTATTATTTCAAAAAAAAAAAAAAAAATCAATAGCATAGACATATTTTGATCATTTTATTAGTATGCAGTTTTTCAATTAATAGGGTTTTTGGTAAAAAAATAAACATGTTTCATTCCTAGAAAATTTTTAATGAATTTCGGAAAACAGACTAAAAGAGGAGTGGGGAAAAATAACTATAAAGAAGGGTAAGGAGAGATTTATATTCACAACACAATGTAAATCTCGTTATTCAAAATTTCAAAATTCTTTCTCTCTATCTCATTATTCGATACATCTATTGTTAATTTCTGCAAAAAGTTTATTCCTCAAATCTATTTAACATTCCTAAAGATAAGGAAAAACAGATTGAACTGCTCAAAACATTAGTTAGATCATTTTAAAAAGAATAGAGACACTAAATCTAAATTTTAAAAATTAAGCTTGATATTTATTATTTACAAACCTGCAGTTGTTGTGCCTGTGCAAGACTTGCAATGACAGCCTGAGCCTGCTGAGCATTGAGATTGGTTGTTCCTGAAACAGCTACAGTAGCCTGTTGCGGAACTTGCCTCTGTGATGTGATTTGCTGGTCAGACATTTGAGGTGCTGCTTGTGCTCCAGTCTGAAGAACTGCTGGGGTCTACAATTTACATTAAAAAATAATAAAATCAAATTTTGAATTCACAATGCAAGTAATATTACATTACACAAAATAAAAATTTATGTAAAGGTTATAAGGAGAAATTTTATTATAAATATTAAGAAAATACTAATCTAATCAAACAATTAACAAATTGCTTAAGTTTTGTACAAAAAGTAGCAATTTATTTTATTTAGTTACATAATGACATAGCAATAATTGCTTTACTCTATTAATTTTTCAAAAAGTAAAATGTAAGGCGTAAATACTATTTTATAAATTTCTCTTCGGCAAATTTTAAAAAAATTGAGAGTTAAAAAGTCAACCAAGAGCTTCGAGAAAAGGAAAAGACCCTCATAAAAACAATAATAAATAAATGAGAAAAAATTGAGTTACTAACAAGAACAACCGTGCTGGTTCCAGTTTGGTTTTTCTGCTTCTCTCTAGCAATTCGTTCAGCTCTATTTGCAGCAATTTGAGTTGGAGCAAGAGGAGCATCGTAGTTAATGCCATTCTCAGCCAAAACAGAGGCTATCTTCACATTCTTTGATGTCTGCATGAAAGCTTGCCTCTCGTTAGCCTTGCGTTTAGCACCATTCTCTATCATCAACTTGTAACGTTCATTGATTATCTTTGTGAAGGCTCCATTGTTGTCTTGCACAAAGAGTTGACTAGTTTTCATTGGTCTGTTATTTTTAGTCTGAAAATTTTAAATGTAGTGTTAAAACAGCTTATCTCTCCACAGCTTATTAATTTATTAGATAAACTTTTTCTAAATCTGTGCGAGAATCATACATTATGTCAATTATATTTATAATTTTTTATTTAAAATAGGAAGCATTCAAAATTAATTCTCAATCAAGCACTGTAAATTTAAAAAAAAAAAAACATTCTTATTGCCTACATAAATATATATAACCTGATAATCGATTATTATAAGAATTAATAATTGCCCAGGAATGGAACAAAAACTAATTATATATTTTTCTCTCTCTCTCTTTTCATGCATCTATATCAATACACACACACATGAAGTATTTTTTGTATAATGTTACATACTAATAATAATTTGAGGTGTGTTAAAAAAGACAATTTGGATGCAAGTGGAACAACAGGTGCACTTTAAATATGATTATCCCAAATGTAATTTCTATACATAATTTTTTTTTCTCATAAATTCATAAATTTTAAGTACATTCTTCAAAACTATAGCAAAAGACCAAGAAAATTACTAAACATTTTTAAAACCTTATAAATTCCTTTAGTTTTTTTCTGCTTCTTGGGATTGGTGTCATAGAGAATTTTGCCTTCTTCTCTAGGTACAATGATATTTTCATAGCGTATTCTACATGCTTTTGCAGATCGCCAGTTCCTACTAACAGCATGCACAGCTTCACTTGCCATGTCCCAATTAGGTGTGTGTGCTGGCAAGAGAACAGTCAGATTTAATGGAATTCCCTGCAATTCTTGTATCACCTACAAGGAAAATAAATCAAATAATAAAACCAAACATTTCTTTAATTTCTAAATAATTAATTATTCATGATATACAAACACATATGAATGATGTAATAAAAATATATCATTTAAAAAATTATTGTGAAAAAATAATAAAGTTTTGATTTTTTTTTTTTTTTTTTTTTAAGAAAATTTAGATTCAACAATAGAAATTTTACACAGATGATTTTATAAATTAAAAAAAAAATATATCTATCTTGCTCTTATAATATTTTAACAAATGTAAAAATAATTAAAGTTGGAAAACGAAGAAGACTGAATATAGAATAGTGGAAATGATACCTAAGATCAAAATGAGAAATGAAAGAAATCTTTAAAATTTCACAGACAAAACTCGAATAGGAAACTGAAAAGATAACAAAGCAATGAAACAAAACAGAATTAAAAGGAATCTTCTGTTTTTTTTTTTTTTTTAAAGAGATACGCATAAATAACTAAGTATTTAAAGAAAATTGAAGTAATGAAGGCAAATATTCCTTTGGTCCTTTTACTAGAGATACAAAACTAAAAATTTTAATAGCTTACATTAACTGATTTTAAATATTTATAAACATATTACTTAAAAACATGTTTTGCACATTAATTACAATACAAGGTGAGGATTCCCTAACCTGAAGAATAGCCCAATCTTCTTGGACCAGCCACTCCTGTTTATCAAGGTGAGTGTCCACTGCTGGCTTGTTGACCACCAAGGGAGATTGTTTGAGTCCTGGGAAGGAAGTGATGGGTTTAGGCATGTTGCTGGCCCCTACCATAAGTCCTTTCACTTTTTGCAGCTTCACTTCTCGTCTCATCTTGAGAATTGCAGCAGATGGACGATCAAACAGGGACCGAGGGATGTTCACCATGTCATCTTTGCGTGCTTTCTGCTTGCGAGTTGAAGCTACTATGGAAAGATGAAATATCATTGCTCAGTAAATAAATCTATTTATATTCTACTTCATAGTAGTAATGTAATTAAACAGTCACCCCCCACACAAAATGAGCCGATTGATGTTTCAGAAATATAAAAAAAAAAAATGAAGCAAACCTTATTATTATTCTACAGAATGAATAGTACCAGAACCAGGATATGAAGAACCTTAGATTTAAAAAAAGAAAGGAATAAAAGTATTGCAAAATAAATCACTCCTTTTCTTCCCATACTAATAATACATTTTTATTTGATGTAAAATCAAGAAGTCAATTAATTTTGCTGAACATTCTCCAATGTTAAAACAAATACTTTACCACTTTTCAAAATAAGATATCAAGACAAAGCTACAAGAAAACGAAACTTATTCTATTTTATGGGTAATGAAATGCAAGACACCCTTTCCTTTTTCACTCACACAAACACACGTATTATTAAAGATATATAAATATCAGAGACAAAAATTTTTATATATATTTTACACACAATATGTTTCATAAGTCAATAAGCCTATTAATGCATCAAAAAAGGTCAAGGTACCTGAAACTATGGGATCTAGCTTGAGCCTCTTTGCCTCTTTTTTGATGAACACTGGGGGTAATTGTGCTTCATGCATTATAGAGGTTTCATACCAGAAGGCAACACTGTAGTCAATGTAAATATCATTCTCATTGGTAGGTGGAGTGGGAGGAGCCCAGATCTGGAAAAAAAAAAAAAAAAACCCATTCTATCAGAACCTTAAACATAATACTCAATGCATACATCCATTAAAGAAAATAAAAAAAATTTAACCCATCAAATTATATATATATATATGGCATAAGTAGCATTGATTATCCTACTTATTGATAAATCATTTTGAAAGAACTTACTGGCATCTCTTCTTGACCATTCACAGAAAAGTAAACCTAAAAAAAATAAATAAATAAATAAAAAAAATGAAATTACCATTCATTTCAATTAAATTATAATTTAATATTCTATAAATGGTTTGCTTTGTTCTTTAACACTAATACACTTGATCTAAATCTGTAGAACTAGAATGAAGAAAAGTTGAAGCATTTCTTTGTATCTAATCAACAAATTATACTTTCACTGGCGTGACACTCAGTCTCCTTCAAAGATGATAATCAGCTAATATTTAAATTATAATAATAAAATGAAAAAAGTTTTTGAAAAAGTAATATAAATGTAGAAATTACAAGTCCGTGGTTATTTAAAATTTATTTCAAAAGCAAAACTGTTTTTGTAACATATTACAGAATTACAATGCAATATACTGGTAGAAATCTAATATCTTCAGGTATTCAATTTTTTTAAAATTTTACAAGCACATAATTTTGCTATTACATTCTCAAGGAATTTTGACATAAGGAATGAATAGGTGAGAAATATTTTTAGTACAACATATAATCCATAGTAGTCCTCAATTTTAAGTATGTTACTTTCCTTCCAGAATCACATCCAATACCCCCCCCCCAGCAATATATATAGTTATATATAGATAGATAATTCCTCTTCTCCATAAAGAAACTTTTTAACTGTTTCTACAAAAAATAAGATTCTTCAGATTTTTACATATACAATGATCTCTTTTAACTTTTGAACTCCTCAAAAAAGGGTATCCAAATTAAGCTTCAGGATCCAATCAAATTAAACATTTTATAATTAGAAATTTTTTGCAAGCATAAAAAAACTTAAGATATTCAAGACATGTAAAATAAAAATCCTACTTTTTTTTTTTTTTTTTTTAAGTTTTTAATCACTTCTCAAGCAATTGATTGTTAATTTAATTTCTTAAAATCCAAGGTTGTTATTAAATGTATTTTTCTTCCAGAAAGTGATGCAGTAACTACATGTATAGTTTTACAGATTTCAAATAATAACATTCTTTGAAGTTTATAGAATATGTCCAGATAATTTACACCAAACAATTGTGTTCCTATTTATTAAATTCAAGGCATAACATTTTTTAAATGTTAGATCAGTGATAGAATAGACAAAATGTTTCATTTTCATTTAAATGCTCAAAATGAACCATTAAATAATTCTATAACACACAGTTGCACCATACAAAAATTTGAAAACCTTGGAATATAAATTTGGAAAGCATCAACAAATATGAACTCCTTAATTACTTCATAATTTAGTAACCTAATATCATTCCCCCCTGCATTTAAATTCAGAAAATATACTACTACTGATAAAATGAACTTTAAAAAAATATGTTTATATATGTTCTTTGAATTGGTTAAAAAAAGTTTCAAGAATCATTTTGTTTTATGTATTTAAAAGACAGTAGATCAAAGACCTTTTAAAAATTGAAAGTAAACTTGAGAAATGTGAAAAATTAATAATAAAGAATAATAAAAAAAAGTGAGGGTTACAACAATTACTTGTGTAACATGTTGCATAATTAAAAATAAAGATATAGTATGAATAATCATTAACAAAAAAAAAAAAAAAGGAGACAATGGATATTATTTCACAGTGATCAGTAGCCGTGGCAAAACATACCCAAATATACATAATTCAGCCATTTTATCACTCATTTTGAAACTGGTTACAATAAACTATTCAGTATCATCTCATACAAAAAGCATCCACCTTATTTGTAATGTAACATTTTTTTCATATAGTATATAACAGAATTATGTAAAAAAAACAACATTATAAATACATACACACAAAACTTAATTACAAAAATACTGAGCTTAAAAATAATTTTTCATTAAAATTTGAGAACAAATTTTAAAAACTAAAGTGAGCATTAAGTAATTTAAATAATAATGATAATATAGGATTTAAGTTGAAAAAGAGTAATGATAATATAGGGTTAAGTTTAAAGAATAATAATGATAATATAGAGTTAAGATTTAAGATTATGAAGCAAATAGTCATTTTAAATTCAATATTTCATTGGATTTAACATAATCAACATCATTATTCACACTCTTTTTACTATTATTATGATTTGTTTGCTTCGATGCTTAATATTGCGATTCTTATAGGGAAGGAAGTCATTCTTAGGGGAGTTGTTTATTTGAAATCTAGATGACAAAGATTTGGTAACCTGATTAACAGCCTCTCGGCTGCAAAAGAGAGGAGAATCATCATCTCCCAGTTGTCTGGATCTAAATTCTTCTTCCTTTTTAAGGGCTTTGAGATGTCCAAGTTCCCAGTCTTTCTTCTGAGCTTCAATTTTGTCCTGAAATATTACAATATATATATATATATATATATATATTCAGAATAAAGACACATTTTTACATGTCAAACTATTTGAAAAAGAAGCTATTTATTTATTCAGGAATAAAAATGCAACAAAAACAGCTAAATAAATATATATATATATTATAGCTTTAAAATGTACAATTGTATCAAAATTAAGTTAAAAATCTATAATGCAATAACCCAGAAAAACTAGCTTAATATTTCTGAATATTTGATAATAATTATTTTCTAATATATTATACCAATTTATAGTATCAATTAAAAAATTTCATCCTTTATGAGTGTAGACATATTTTTTTTTCTGTATCATGATTGTAAATAAGATTTATCATGAATCTTATTTTGTAAAACAAAATGTTAATGAACAGAAACAACATTATTCAGCTCCATCACTAAAACTTTTGTAAATAAATAACATCAAGATATTTAAAATATAAAAGGGATGTGATTGAAGAGACTATTTCTGGACAAACCATTTAACAAAAATGTGAAATTTTTATAATGATAATGATACAAATAGGTTCTTGTTCTTGCCCATCATTTTCATACTCTTGTTTATTAGTTAACAGATGCATTAAAAGCAAAATATTGTAAAAAAAGAACACCTGCACTTACTTCAGCTAACTTAAGTTGTTCAGGTGAAACTAGTTCTTGCAAAGATTCTAAGAACTTAAGGGCATATCTCTCAACTGGAGTAAGCTGCATGAAAAAATAAACAAATAATTTTCATATGTATTACATCTTTATTACACATACTTTCACCAAATATACAACATATTTGATGACACAACCATAAAAATGCAGTTATTCAAAAAAAAAAAACAGCATTTTTTCTCAAATTATATAGTTTCAATTTTGCTCACAGTGAATAAAAGTCATTCTTCAGCCTCACAATATATTCATTTATATTCAGTTAAAGCAATATACATTAATAAGTAAATCCATAAGAAATTATTGGAATGAAACTTTACATTTATAAATATTTCTAAGTTCTTTTAAAAAAGTAAATAGAATAACAATGGGGGTTGAGTTGTGACATACTTCTCATAGAACGTTTTCTAACTAGACAGCTGTCTCAAGTCTCAGTTATTTTCATCTCAAGGTTTCATTTTTATTGTTGATTGAAGCAAGAAACTTGCATAAATTTAGAAAAATTGAAAAAAGTGAATTTTTTTTAAAGCAGTGACTGAACATTTATATTAGTAAAGTTTAACACCAGAAAGAGATAAAAAATGAGTTGGATGAAGTTCATGGCACATCTGCTCCATGGCCAAAATCGTAGAATTAAAGTCCAAATTATTAAAACATCCACAGTATTTACCAGATTTGGCCCACAGGGATTTTTTTAAAAAAAAAATTCCCAAACTTGGAAAAAATGGCTCCACAAGCAATGGTTCACATCGAACATATAAGTCATTTGCCCACACAGATGGCTATTTTGAGGACCACTTGAAATTTTAATTTTTAGATGGCTTGATAAAGTTGGAGAAAGGATTTCATAGAACAAAAAGGAGATTATGTTGAAAAACATCTATTTTAAAATAATTTGTTTTTGTATCTTTTGCTAAGGATGTATTGAATGACCCGCATAACAATCTCCAGCCTACATATAAACAAAAAAAAAAAGAAAAGAAATATTACCCGATGCATAAATTTGTCCAACTCTTCCACTACAGCTAACTTTTCTTTATTATCTCTACTGCCATTATCCAAAGGTATGGATTCATCAAACTCAGCTAGCTCAGCTACAGCCTCAGCAATTGAAATACGAGCAGCTTTTAAATCACATTCTTCTTCTGCCATTTCCAAAGCCTGAGAAAACAAATAACTCATTTAAAATAGAAAATGTTATAACAAAAAAGAAAATGCAAAGACCTGAAAAAGTACCTCTTTACCAAGCTTAGTACTTACTGACCAATTTAAAATCTTACGTGACCATTTAAAAGTATACCTTTATTTACAATTAGGTTATGATAATATTGCTTTCTAAATCAGATGAAGATATCATTT
This sequence comes from Nephila pilipes, assembly GCA_019974015.1. Taxonomy (NCBI): domain Eukaryota; kingdom Metazoa; phylum Arthropoda; class Arachnida; order Araneae; family Nephilidae; genus Nephila; species Nephila pilipes. The sequence goes on from BMAW01054336.1 coordinate 477,532, forward strand.
TCAGAGCAGAACAAGATAACAAAAACAAAACATAACAAATCATTATTTTAAAATTACGAGAAAGAGAGAGAGAGAAAAATAAATGTTTTTTCTGCATTTAAAAAAATAACGGTATTTTAAGTGATTCTCTTAAGGTATTTTCATTACAACACATGGCATTTTTCTTTGACTACAGTTAATCCGTAAAAGTTAAACTCACAACTGCATTATTGATTTCAAGAACAGGAATTGGTGTTTTCTCTTCCTTTCTGTCTTTTTCTTCTAAATAAGAACAGTGTGGATTTTTTTTCCCCCAATAAGGAACAGAATGTTATTCTGTTCAGTTAATCTGGAAAGAGAGAGTTTAGAGCAGAGGTTTCCAACATTTTGGTTCATCTAATGACTCCTTATTGGGGGAAAAAAAATCCACACTGTTCTTATTTAGAAGAAAAAGACAGAAAGGAAAAGAAAACACCAATTCCTGTTCTTGAAATCAATAATGCAGTTGTGAGTTTTCAGATGTTTAAAAAATAATTTAAAATATTTCTGGAATTGAGGAAAAGAAAGTAATAACAAAGAAACATTCCTTTTTTTTTTTTTCTCACTCCTTCAAATATATTTTATTCTATATAATTAAAGCAATAATCTAGCTTTAAGAAGAAAAGCATGAATCTCCTCAAGATTAACTTTATGTTAAGAAATTCTTGCTACTGTATTGGTGAGACCTTAATCTTATCATGACCTATGTAAATTTTTAATTATAAGCTTAGACAGTAAATATAAGCCACAACATATGCACACTGACTATGGTATTTCATGTGGTGCATTGCACACGTTGCAACTCATTCATGTGATAGGCAATAAGATATTGAAAACAAGTCTATAATGTACAAATACTTACTTTTAATAGGGGACTACTTTTGTTTAAAAAGGCATTTATAATAATTTATTGAAACACATGTAAGTTAATTTTTAGAATTAATCAAGCTTTACAGCACCTTCTTGCAAGTATTGCCTAGAGGCTGGCAGTTGGTTCTCAACACTCCCTATAAATTAACCTTAGACCAAAATCTCCCTTTCTAGACAGATTATTCCCTTAGATCTGTTCAATGTTAACCAGCAGATGTTACCAACCCTGTTGGTAACTGTTGGTTTAAAGTTTCAAATAACTGCTTTGATTCATAACATCCATTAGATTTTCTGCATGTTTTGTTTTTAAAGAAATGGGGCAAAACCAATGAAAAAAATTGGAATGCAAAGTGGAACAAGAATTAATTGATATTTGAGCATTATTAACCTTGTGGCAACAGGTGAAGAAAAGACTTTGTACAACATTGCTTACCCCCTTTCCTGCCAATGATTGGCAGTTCTAATTGTCTGACAAAAGGACCAAATAGAGTGTTAGTCCCCTATGGCCAGTGGGGATATTTGCGGTTCAGAAAGCCCCTAACAACCAATGATTCTCCCTTTTCTAGAGGAAGTTCTTTCTGAAAGATGCATTGCAATTATCACACTGCTTTTAATGCAAGAAATTTTCAGAAATATGTTTCTAAAAAAAGAAGGCAAATTCTTTCCTACAATTTCCTTGTATCATTTGTAGTACGATAATTAGAATTTTCATGCTGTTAATTATTCTAATCATATGCAATGATCAGGGGGAAAAATGTTATAATTATTTTACTTAGTAATATTTATAGTTATCAATAGCAATTTAAATTATCTATTTATAGTACAAAAATTCTTCACTGATTATTTCTGAAGAGTAAATATGCTTTTAACATTTAAAAGTCAGAATAAATTAGTAAAGCTTTTGAACAATGAAGGAAAATGTTCCATTCAACAAAATTATGTGTAATATTTCCTACTTAAGATATAAATACATTGCAAATGAATTTTGAATTAACAACAGAAATAAATTTTGTACATGAAAACTGTGTTAAACTATGATATATAATAAAATGCATTTACTGTAAAAATATTTGTTATAAGGGAACATTTTAACTATTCCAGCAATATTTTAAGGCAGTAATATTTATTTTCCCACTGAAGTATTCTATTGATCAAGTATGAGAGTATATAATTTGTTTTGTTTTTAAAAAGAAGTAGCATGTTTTATTCACAAGCAACTTTTCTAATTATGAAACAGTCGAAAATTGCAACACACTTGGCAGAATTTTAGAATTAACCTTTTGAAGACGGCGGTTTTTGTGAGGAAAAGACCCTTAAAGACGGCGCTTTAGGCGATGTTTACTTCCCCCTTTTTTTATCGCTGATTGCATACATAGGAGTACAAAAGAAGCAAGATAGTTGCTGGTTTCCGCAGTTAATGGGATGTTCGCGGCTTAGAAAGTCCCTAAATACAAAGAGTCTCCCTTTCATAGGGAAATATATTTTCTTGGAGAACTCAATGTAGTAATTACGATTTCAGTTCATGAAAATTTGAGAAATTTATTTATTTTATTTTCTTAAAAAAGAAATTATTTCCTAACAATTTAAGCTGCTTTTCACCTAGATTTCTTCTTCAATATTATTAAAAGCATTGAGAGAAATAGCACAAAACAGTGATGATAATATAAAGCATTGCATAAAAAAATGAAACGCTTATTTCATTGTAGACAAAGGTACACACAATAAACTAAACCAAATTTAATTGATATTATTCAAGTAAAATTTATTTATATTTTGATTTTCAGTAAATTCATTAAAATAGATATAAAATATTTTAAATTCTTTTAAATGCAGGAATTTGATACACACCTGGTGTTAAAACTTAAAATAATCAAATTAGAAGTAAGAAGTAAATAATATGATACTTCATAAATTGCACGTAATTATAATCAGTAATACAAGATAAAATAAAAAGCAAAATTGCTGATCCTGTCTCTTGATGTTATAATGTAAAATTTAGACTTTTTCAAATCGATAATGAAGTAAGTTTAAAAGCTCTTATAAGTATTCACAGCATTTGTATGACAATAGACATATCATCATAAATCAACTATGCTTTTTTGGAAACTTCATTATTACTTAATTTATAATTATTTTTCTCTTTTAGAACATGCCAGAAAAATCTTAAAAATTTAAACCCTCTTAAGAGTTTTTTTTAAATATCTTCCATGAAGGAATGATAGATTTGATGTATAATTGTCATTTTTTATTGTTCCATAATCCATTATATTGTGATACATTAGAATTCATAATACTGAATGAATCCTAAGATTAAGTCTAAATTTTATTAACAAGCATTTTTCAAAAATTAAATTTTTTTTTCTTCTTCGATATAATTCTTCCTATATATGCTGATTATTATGATAAAATATTCACTGTGGCAAATAAATGAGATGAATAAAAAGCAAAACCATTAAAAAAAAGGTGTTTCGCATTATGCTCTAAAGCATTATGCATTCGCATTATGCTCCTAAGGCTATAAATGTTGGCCTTTGTTAGTAGTGCCACATTGTACTGTCCACATGTTTTTATCGAATAAAGGTGACAATTAGGTGTTCCAACGTGTAGCAGAGCTGATACGCATTAAATCAAAATTCTTATGTTCCCGTGGTGTGGAAATTAGAAGTGGACGCTCTAGCACGGCTATCGTTCTCGTTACTTGATTGTCATTTAAATTACGAGGTCCGTCTTATTAATTTGTCCCTTATGTTACTTGTAAATGAAATATTAATAATTTATCAGTTTACCTACGTGTTCCTAAAAATAAATTCTTTAAATGCACATAAGAAATTTAAAATTATATTTTTTCCAACAGTAATAAATGTTTTCATTAGTAAAAAAGAGGAAATGCTTTGCATTTCTAGAATACTTGTAGTAAAATGCAAACAATAAGCTGATATCGAAGACAAAATATTATGACTGCAAACATTTTTAAGTTGTCGAGGAGCTTCACGTATCTCGGTAATCTTGTTTATATAAAAGGAATATATGATTTTTATTTGTACTTAATTGTTTCTTTTGCAAGTAATGACAACGTACTGAAGCTTCTTACCTTTTTTTTCACTTTTCGTACAAAAAGTTATATTCTTAACCTTTGGATAATCCTTACTTTTTATTTAAAATTTCAAAAGAATTGCGTAATATTGCTTGAATTCTAAGTTTACTGCTCTGATTTTTGTGCGATAATAAACTGATTTTTGTGTGTGATTTTGTGCATATGATAGAGCCAAAGCCAATACATTCCTACGAAGCCAAATCTTTCGATCAACATTCAAAATAATTACAAAAACATTTCCTTCTCAACGCACAGACTCCTCAGTCGGCTTAGAAATAATTGACAACAATTTTTCTTTACTTTCTTCAAAACGAAGGAAAACTTTAGCTTCAAATATCGTTTTCTCCCTCCCCCCACTTTGTTTGGACAGTCCTCTAAGTGACTGGGTCCTTTTTACATTATCTCTCAAAATCTAACACAATATCAGTTCTCTGAACAGTTATTTTCATTTTCCCGATAACGTTCGCAAAGTAGAAGGCCTTCTTTTAAGTTGGTCGGCATAGTTTCTATTTATCCTATGTCCGACAATGTAACAGAAAAGGAAATGCATTTTCTAAAGCTTTATTACGGCAATAAGAGGAAGAACCACGGAAGAATAGTTTTCCGGCTACATGAAAGCAACTTTGAAGATTTCCAAAAGAAGGCAGATGTTCATTTCTAGGTTTTATTACACCAAAAAGGCATATGATAATCAATAATGACCAAAACCTGAAAGAATCAACAATAATTAAGAGGGAGAAGCATTCTTTGTCGATATGAAAGCTTTTACAATTTGTTTTTCATGCTCATTTACAAGAGCCACCTGATTCTCTATTCAGAGTTTCAAACGTTCAATAGCCTTAGAGCGCACCTGAACATTCCTTTTTTTGTACTATCGTACATAAAAAGTGTGACTCATGAATAGATAGGCGAGGAAAAAAAAAAAAAAGAAAACAAACACATTTTTTTTTTATTTCAATGTAATTATCTGTTAGATTCTGATTATATTTATTTTTCAAAAATATTTTAGAGCATTTTGCAAAATTTTTCGTAATTATTATTATAGAAGAAACTTATTATATTTTTTTTAAAAAAAGACTTCTTTTAAGTTTTGAAAAATCAGGAAATCCAACACTGTAGAACTTTTAAAGTATAATATATAACAAAAGCAAAAATTTCATTCTTGCTTCTAAGGTTTTTCAATTAATCGGAAATTTTTCTTATGCTAAAGAATTCGTAATATTCGTCTCCTACAAATTTGAAAGAAAAAAATATCGGAATTAATAGTTTTTGTTTCGAAGACTCAACTTTTATACATCAACTGTCATAATAAAAAAATGTCTCTTGCTTTTATAAATTCGAAAGACTACAATGTACAGTTTTAAAAATCTATAACAGATATTTCTGTAATTTTTTTTGTTGCAAATATTTTTTTCTTTTTTGTTGTTTATACACGATTTAAAAAAGTTTTTTTTTTTTTGATGTTTCGATATAAAATTCTTAAAAATTGTTTTTCAATAAGCATAACTTAAGATAACAGTAAAAATACGCTTCTGTACAGCAATACATTGTGTAATTATGCACAAATTTTCTTCAAAAACTGAATGCAAAAATTGCTTCAAATTCTCCACAAATATATTTTAAGTAGTTTTACAGGTATAAAAGTTAATAAAAATGTAAAACTGAGGTATTTTTAAATCTGGAAAATGCATAGCAATACGTGTATTAGTAAAACATTGTCCAGCAAAAATTGTAGTTGCATATATGTTTGTCTCTTCTGTAATTTTTCTTACTACAGAGTTTTTAAATATGCAATTAAAAAAACCACTTTCTGTGACACACGGTACAGGGGCTCCTTTTATAACATTATTTCCAGTAAAAGGTAAAACTGTCACCTTATGGGTTATTTGTGGGTTGTTCCAGATTATTTTATTTTGTTCTTCGGAGACAATCTCATCTTCAACCTCTGGACTCAAATTTAAAGATTCATCTCAATCATCTTCCTCATTTTCTAACTCAGAATCAGAATCATCAAAAATTTCGTCTTCTAAATCAGCTAAAACTTTCTGAATCTCTTCAGTGGTAAGTCCTCTTTTATGTTTAGGCATTTTTTTTTTAAAAAAATCAAATTAATTTAAAATGAATTGATTAAGTAATCGAGATGACAAAAACACTTACAAAAATAACTATTCACTCACCGCTAGTGAGAATTTGAGCATAAAGGAAAAAAGAGGGATTTTTAGATAAGGGTGAAAGAGGAAGCTCTATCCCCCTCCCTTCTGAATACAAAAGAAACCGGTCAAGCAGATGATGTTCCCATGCTATAATAGGCCTCATGCTGATTCGAAAGCTGTTTAGAGGGGAAAGCACTGCCTGGCCGCTACATCAGTCAGCGTTGTCTTTTAAGGGTATGTTCCTTTTGGCCTATAGATCGGCCAGCCATCCTCAAAAGGTTAAAATAAGCATCGAAAGCACACAAAAAAAAAAATGTTCATCTAAGACTTATATATTCAATGTTGTAATTTTCTTGAGTTTAAAAATTCAATTGAATTTATAAAAACTTGTTTTTTAAAGGTTTTAGAAGAGGAAAAAACGGGGGGGGGGGGCGCGAATATAGATACTGCTAGCTTTGTTTTACTTTTTCAATTTCTCTTGAAGTTTTAAGATTTGTACATCAATAAGTTAAATATAATAAAAAATATTTTCAAGCATTTCATAATTGAATACAAAAGAGGGAAATACATGGTTTGAAAAATTAACTGCTTCTCTATCCATTTTTTTAAAAATTATTGGTATAAATAAATTATGGCATAACTGCTCATGTTTTGTAAAGATTTTTTTAATAAATTTTGAACAATTTGAATACATTCAGCACTCATTCAACTGGGCAAAATATGTTTTATATATATATATATATATATATTTGATACAGATTTAATTTTTCAACGATATTATGTGAAGAAATTATCAAACAAGGATGAGTTGAATGCTGTTTCAAAATATATTTCTACCATTTTTGAATTAATTACTCATGCAAACTGGTAGGAAAACAATGTCCTAAACATGACAAAATATTGAAAAAAAATTATATTTCCTTATTTTAATTGTAGAACTTAAATAATTATATGTACAAATTTTCATAGTTGCAGCTGTTTTATTTAGCATATTATTTTAATTTTCTTTCAAAGAGTGTGCCATATAATTTTATTGATCTTCGAAATCTTTAATTCTTTTTCTTAACTTTTTTCATTTTTCACAATGGTTATGCATTTACTGTTCCAAATATTTTTTATAATCAGTATAATATATCGAAATTACTTCTGATTGTTTTGCATAATTTGCTCGATAATTCTAAGAATGAAATAAATATTTTGATAAATAGCTGTTTATTTTAAAAACTGCATAATTAGAAGTAACTGTTTTTTGAAGAGGATGATTTAATTATTTAGTTAGCAAAAAGAGAGTTAAATTATGACACTTTAGTCTTGGGGACTATTTAGGCAACTAGGTGAGAAATTTGGAAAAGATCTCAAAGGTGCTGGAATCTAGATGAAATATCTACCTGGAAGAGAGTTTCAGACTTTTCCCATGTAACAAAATGCCTGGTTGGAAAAGGTACAAATATGCCAAAAGCTACAGTAAAGGATGAATGCCTGTGTATGGAATTAGTTTGTCTGAGGAGTCTGCTTAGTAGACTAACCGAGGAATCGTGGCCAAGTGAATCTACTGAAGGTTCAGCCTGAATCAAGTGGAACTGCTGGAGTCTACCTTAGGAGTCTCTGTTGCGCAGATCGATCAGAAAATCGACTGAAAGCTTTTGGTACTTCGAGTGGAGTGTACTGGGTGGATTTGTGGAGAAGCAGTGTTATCTGACGAAAATTGTCAAACCCTGCCCTGGGAAGTGCAGAGAATTACTGCAGAGGCTATCCACAGGGAAATTTAATAAGCTGGTGATCCGAATGTTGCTAAAATAATTGTGACTGTCCATAAAAGTGTGTTTTGTACCTGTTTCTGTGTTATGTGAGGAAAGATTTGTTTTGCTGATGCAGATTGGAACAAAAGGGGGAAGGGAGGATTTTTAGATAACTGTGTACAAAGGAGTCTACCTCCCTACCCTTTGAATACATGAAGGCGTGGTGAAGTTACTGAAATTAACAAGCTGCGAGGCATTCCAAAAACTGTTAAGAGGGGAAGGAACTCTCCACTTTCTGACCAACCACATCCTTTAACCTGTTCACTCCCAGTGTATCATATTTGATACACTCTGTGAGTGTCTTCTATGGTCCAATGTATCAATAGAGATACATTTGATGAGAACATTTTTTTTTGCTTTTTTTTTAATATTACTATATGATGTTACAATACCGCGAAATCTATATAGATAGGTTATTTGGAGTGTTAACCTTGGTGATATGGGCTTGGATTTCACTTATGGCTACCAGGAAGGGGGTAATTGTTAAAAGCATGTATTGCAGTGCGGCTCTTTAAATGATTTAAAGGGTGCCTTTGTTTTCGGTTTGCTTTTTTCTTTCTTGCTTGCTTCTTAGAAGTTCGAAGGAGAATTTATGGCCCTTTATGGGGGTCAGGGCTTTTGGTAGCAGATGCTCTCAGCTCTTCATTTCATTCGGTTGGTTTTCATTAGTAGCGACAGTCGAGACGAAAAGAAAGTATTTATCTAATACTGAGATTTGCAAACTAATGAATGAATCTGATAGTAATGTCAGCGGAAATAATCCAAATCTGTACATAGACATTAAAGTAAAAAAAAAAGGGTGAAGATGTGCCCTTTGCTCAAAATCTTGCATGAAGCGTCAAAATATGTGTGTAAGACATGTGACATTGGACTATGCATTGAATTTTTTTTTTATAGATACACCATACAGCAAAATAAGATTTATATTTTATGTCTATATGTTCCATGTAATGATACATCATTAAACCATGTAATTTATGTAATTATCTTATGTAAAAACATAGAATTTTCTATTAAATATTTTTTCTTTCGTATATATTAAGTTTAATGGATTTTAAATAATATATGTAAATACCAAAATATTTTAATGAATAGCCAATTTTAGAGGAATTTTTTTCACGAATTAAGACTTAATATCTAAATTCATCTGGGCACAGCGTGACACTTCGTGGTAAGAAGCCATGGGCCCAAAGAAGCACTTCTTTTTTCTCCCTCCAGTAGTGAAAGGGTTAAGACACTGTTCCTTTTGGTTGTGAAAGTGACAGCCCATCCTCAAAAGGTTAAAAATTTATGAGCTTTCATCCAATTTTCATTTTAGAATACACATCAATACAAGATTTTTGAATAATAACTTTAAACACAATTATACTACATGATTACAAAAAATACCTGTTCCAATTCCTCTTGAGAAAATTGCATTTGATTCTCCAAATTCTTTTCTGGCTGCAACTCTTCTATCTTCTCTTCTGATATTATTTGCTCATTGATTCCAAAAAGCTCTTGAATTGATTTCTGATGGAAGAAAAACTATAGTCAGTACACAAATATTCTAATAATAAATAACATATTACACTGTTACCAGATAAAACTGTTAAATAATAATATCACCTTTTTATAGAAGGCAGTATTAAAATTTCCACTTTCAATAGCCAGGTCACCCAAAGTTTTCTTCCAATTAGCCTTTTTGAATATATTTTCTTCAACAGTGCTTTCACTTACTAACCTTAAAAAAAAATTCAAACAATCAAATACTGGTGCATGTTTTAAATTACATTTCTTATCAAGAAAAATTGTCTTATTTAACAGGATACATATCAATATAAATATGCTAAACATTACATATAGCCGAAAAATGGTGGAAAATTATATATAAGATTTTCTAAGAATGAATTACAATGAAATTATTTTCAGAATTAATACTTGGTAATATGATGTAATTTAATAATGAATGTGGCTTAATTTGTTTAATATACTTTTACAATTATTAAACAAATTTAAATTTTAACCTATTCTAGCACAACATTACTGAAAATTACTATTTTTTTTACAAATAATAAAGACACAATCTATGTATTTGAAATCAAAGCAGATCATAATTAAAAAAATCAGAAATTTTGAAACTATTATAACTTTTATAGCAATAAGAAAGACACTAACAAACATAACTTATTTTTTTTTTTTTTTTTATTTAAATTTTACAGATTATTCTTGCACTTGATTGAATATAAAAAATGCTTGATATAACGATTTTCGATTTAAATGACATATAACACACAAATCATATTATCTAAAACATATTTAAATTTTATTTGTGTGAATTTAAACAAAATTTCAAATAAATTAAGGATGTCATTGAATAAGAATGTGATATATCTTTCAATTCATTCTACACATGAATATATCTTTCACTTCATTCTTGGTGCATTTGAGACTGAACAAAAATTCTGAATTACTTAATATTTTTATTGTGCTAAAAACAGAATACATTACTATTTTTATTAGATGCAGCCTTCAACATTCCACAGAATGATGGTGGGGTTGGGACATAGATGATACTATAGTCACAGGGCTTCAATTCTAACTACAGGATTACTATACCATCTCCCACACTTTATTGAATCTTTATTTTTTAAAGCAATTAACTTTAAAGATGTTAAATAAATTTCTTCAGAGTTTTAGATAAATTTTATACAAAGCTGTTTCTTTTATTCTCAAATTTTATTAAGAATGCAGTCTTTCTTGCATTTGAATGATTCAACATTAAGAAACACAAAATATAAAGATAATCAATTCATAAATTCAAACATATACATGAATCAAACTATCTAAAAAGTATTACCTGTATATATGTACATCATTTGTTTGCCTGATCCTGTGACAAAGATCTTGTGCTTGAGCATCCATAGTGGGATTCCAATCACTGTCATAAAAGATAACAGTATCTGCTCCTGTCAAGTTAACTCCAATTCCAGCAGATCGGGTGGACAAGATGAAGCAGAAGATTCGCTTATCTGCATTGAAGCGTTCTATGAGAGACTGAAAAAATTAAATTCAATCAATGAATAATACTAAATATAAAAGAAAAATTTCCATTTAAAATTAATATTTAAACAAAAAGAAGCTTTTCCAAGTTTAACAAATGTCATACTGAAACTGCCTGGTGAATAAAACTGGCAAATTATTTCATTTTTTTACAATAAAAAAACATGAACAACATCTGAGACTACTCTTTGCAAACTTCTATGTCAAGTCATGCAAAAATAACGATGCTCAAATATATTTAACCTGGTGCATTACTCCATATACTTCTCCTTTAGACTAATAATATAACAATACTTTAATATAACAAGATCCAAATCTTTCATTTCAAGTAACAAAGCTCTCATATTTACCATCAAACTACACGAAAGAACTTTTTGCAATAAAAAAGTATTAATTTCATTATAACCAATTTGAATATTGTATTTTGAACCTGAATTTAATTACAAACAGGAATTATCTCACAGCAAAATTGAGGATTAATACCAACCTGTCTTTGTTCTACCTCAGTATTACCATCTAACCGAAGATATGTGTACCCATAACAATTCAGGAACTGTTCTAATAAGTCAAGCATTCGTGTCATTTGTGTAAAAATCAGAACTCTATGATGTTTGCTTTTCAATTCCCAGAGGAGATGGGCTAACCTCTGCAACTTCCCTATACAAGAAATCATATTTAAGATTATTTAATCATTTATATATATATATATATATATATATACACACACACACACACATATAAGCTATTATTATAATATTTTTACATAATACACAATAAATTCCTATATTTTTTTTTAATATAAAATTTTAAGACAATTCTGGAATATATATAAAATTACTAGAATTTTTTTTATAAAAACTAATAGCTCAACATACTTAAAAACTGATAGTAAAATTTTGCTCTGCTTATTTGTATATAAAACACTCTTATTTTACTCTTAATAATTTAAAAACAGAAATAAGAAAGATTACCAATAATACAAAAAAAAAAAATTTAAACTGCAAATGAAAATTTTTTATACAGTCATTTAATGAAATTCATTATGACACAAAAATAACAAAAATTTAATCCAGTTCAGAGAAGCGATTCTTGCCTAATTTAAAATGAAGTAACAACTTTTAAAATTCCTGTTTTGATATAGTTCCACCCATAAGAATATGCTCAGCTATATCATTCTAATGATACCAAAAAAATAAATAAATAAATTTGGAAAAAAAAAAAAAAAACACCAAACAATATTGTAGTATATCAACTTAACAGCAAAGTTATAAATATTTAAAAATCCATTCATCAATAGTACTGAACTGTTTCTCCCTACAACTATAAAACTAATGTAAAAAGCTATGCACAAATATTTTAATTATGGTTAGCATTGATGATTACAGAAACAAATAAAATAGACAAATGTGGATACTAACAAAAACTCTTACTATTTTATTAGTGAAATGATTCAAATATTGAAAATACCAGTTATAATTTCCCACCATTTTCTCAAAAATTTAAATCTCCAATTTAAAAAAAAAAAAAAAGGAGTAAATAATAGTTTGAAGTTTCATTTAGGCTTTTATTATCGAATGAAGTAAATTCTTAATAAATCAAAATTCTGTCATACTTTTCTTGTTTAAAGAAACTAAACTTACCGCAATCATACTCAATAAGTCTGAGTTCTGGAAACTGAATCTTCATATTATTAACAATAGGATGCAAGAAGGCACAAACAGGGGCAAAATAATCATTCATTCTCTCCACATTCATTCGCTCTTCACTCAAGCGGCAGGGGACTGGGTGAGATATGTGCAATTCCATGGGAGGAGTCATCACAGCAGGAACAACAAACACAAACCTTTTTACAAAAAAGCAATCAACATATTGAGAACGGTATACAAGCATGTGTTACAAGTAAAACATCATATAATTTGGGGGAATTGCTACATATTGTATACAATAAAAAAAATACCTTACGCACAGCACAACTCATTTTAGTGTTTAACCAGTTTAACTTTGGAAAAGAATGATGGGAAAAAAAGCATAACAAATAAAAATCCAATTTCAATATTGTACTTCATCATAAAAATTGTATCCAAAGTCTTCTGGTAGATATAATCTAGAGTTTACTCCCACATTACAAAACATTCTTAATTTATGACTGAACTTTTCTTTAAGTTGCATTAGTAATTGGAAATTCACATAAGTTATTGAATTAAAAAAGCCTATCAACAAAATGCATATTTCATACAAAGTGAGTGAAGCGAATATGTATTTTCTAAAAAAAATTTGAAGCACTCAATAATTAATCTAGTTTTAAAATATCAATATAAAGCATTTCCTACAAATAAAAATACATCCTTCTCATATCTTTCCACTTGATCAACCGCTACCATTTCACTTAAAACACTATGCGATTAACTCAGATCCAACATTTTAAAAGATATATTAATTCTGTACTTGTGATAGTACAGAATTAATTTTTAATTAAGAATTTAAAAGATATATTAATTCTTATCAACCATTTTCTTGAAACCAGAAAATATTACTAATTGATGCGATATTCAACCAGTATTGGAAAGTGGGAAATCAAACATAGTGTTTGCTGTTTCCATAGCGATGTATGTCTAACATATGGTTCTATATAAATTTATTTATCCTTTATTTTAAATGAGTTTTACTAACTACTATTTCTCAGTTTTTTTCACTTTCGATTTTAGAAAAAATTACATTAATTTGGGACTTGCCTACCATGGAACAGTGTTAAAAGAATGTGAGGCCAGGTAAAAAAATGCAACAAAAATATTGGGGAACCACATGCTTAAATTCACAAGGTGAATTCATGTGGTGTCCAATTTACAATGAAGAGGAATCATTCATTGCTATCTTGAATGGAATTAGGGATTTTTGGCTACTTAATTAAACAGAGTATGTTCAGCTGCAATTGTGCTATATTTCATGGTGGATGGAAAATTATGACGAAATTTTACACAAGCGCCACATATTCATATTAAGATTGGAAATAATTTAAACTTCTTCAAGGAATAAGAGCTATAATTCAATAATAACTTTATCTGACAGTTGTACAAGCAAAATAAATAAAAAAAAAAAATATTCAACAATATATCTGTCATGGCAAAAGATTTTAATTATTTTAGAAATTTAAATTGCTTCAGTACCTATTGATAATACCAGAAAGTTCTGTTACACGATACTCAGGTGTCTTGATAATGTTAGACAAAGTTTCTGTATGGTCCCAGTACAGAGCAGGATTTTCCTTGGCAGGAATGGTATTTAGACAATTCACATACCCTCTGCCCTTCCAAGGTGATCCTACATTAGAGTGTTTTAAACTATTTACAATGGTCACAGCCTCTACAAGATCAGCACCATAAATAGGGCAAGCACTGCAACGACGATTATTGATTATTGCCAAAGTCCTTAGAGAATCTTTTCTCAGCTGTTCCTTAGTTTGAACTAGATTTTCCTGAAAAATACATTTAAGCTGATAAGAATGGCATGAAATGAAAATTTTATGCGATAAATTTATATTTACAATGCAATAAGTTAAAAAATATATAGTTGCGTGTTGTTGTGAAATTGAGATGACGTTTCCCTGCAATGGCTGTCTTATAAAGGAAATTATACATTTACAGATATTTCATCAGTTAAACAAAGGAAAATTTAAGCAATGACACCTTAAATTTAGCGATGGATTTCACGACAAATAGAAGGCTCCCGAAAATGCTGGAACCTGGGTGAAACATTGACTGGGAAGAAAGCTACTGACTTTTTGTGAATTTTCAATATGATGTCACACCTGGCTGGAACAGGCATAAATATGCTGAGAACCTGATACAGAGGAGTCAGTCAGTCTATCTTTGGAGATCAATTAGGAAATTGATTGGGAAGCGGATCTGTGGAGGAAATGCTGGTAGTGTGCAGGGTGAATTTGTGGAGAAGCAATATTTATCTGCTGGGAGAGGGAGCAGCTGGCCCTGAAGTGCAGAGTTTTAGTGTGGAGGCTTGTCCATAGTGAAAGCAATTAAGCTGGTGCACTGAACATTGCTGATACAACTAATTGTAAGTAAATGTGCTGTTTTGTTCCTGTACCTGTGTTACATGTGTAAAAGTCCTGTGTTTTCTATTTGTGCTACTATTGTCTCAGCTTTGCTACCTGAGTGTCATCCTGAATAATTGTGAATAAAGTACCATTTGTCATTATCCTCCTAGTTAAGAGTTGATTTCACTCCCATACATCCAGAAATATTTGTACTGTTTATGTCCAAGCTCTGCTACTTGAATGTCATTCTGAATAATTGTGAATAAAGTGCTATTTGTCATTATCGTCCTAGTTGGGACTTAATTTCACATCCATACACCCAAAAATTTTTTTAACAATATATACTAAATTAATGAGAAATATATTCATGAACTGAAACTAAAAAAAAAACAAAACTGATGAACAACATATTATTTAATATATATTATACATAACTTTTCCTGAGATATATAACTCCAATTTAGATTATTTCCAAAGCTTTAACAAAACTTTTTACCCCATTAGACTGAAAAATAAACTTCAAATCACAAATATTGCTTCAATAATTTAATGCATGAGATATTTTTTTTTTTTTTATCAAACTTAATAAAAGAAAACAGCTTTTATATCTTCCCATCTCACTTTGCCATCTGTTTGATCATTCTACAGCAGTTTTCTTAACTCATTACAAATCATATGGAATCATTCAGAAATCCAAAAACACGGTGAGTAAATATTGTCAATTTCTTTATATTGCATACAAATATACATACAGACAATTTTCTTTTTCCCAACTATAATTAAACATAACTTTTTAATTCAAAGGAAAAGTTTATTTTTACAAAAATTTCTGAAAAAATAATTAATATCATTAAATAGTTTTCAACTTACCAAATAAAACATAGAGCCTTTTTTTAATCCAGAAACATTGGATGTAGGTTCAAGTTTGGGAACAGATTTTGTTAGAGAATGAACAACAGGCGATTTTACTGGTTGAATATGATTTTGATTTACAGAATCTAAATATATATAAAAAAATAAATAAAAAAAAAAAAACATGAACACTGTTGAGTGCAATTTATATGACAACACTAAGTAGAATAAGAATATAAATAAGACATAGTTGAAAATATAACTCTGTCATCTTCATTAATGGCATTGGATTGTGGAGGGAGAGCCAGTTGAAGGTTGTGAGCAAATTTATGTATCCGCCATCCATTTGCAGGACTAAGTAATTTTTTTTGTTAACTTTCGGTTGTTTAACTTTTAGTTCTGACATTTTAGAAAGAAGTACCACAGTTTTGTTTTCTCTTTATAAATTACTATTTGATGAGTCAAAAAAAAATTTGCTTCTTCTTTTTCTTTTCTTTTTTTTTATTTAAACTGAAACTCAAGCTGAGTCGCTATTGAGAACAAGAAAATTTCTGACATTTCATTAATACACGGTAACCAATAAAGTTCTTGCCACTTTTGCTTTGCCATAAAATGAAGTGAGAATAGGTATGTAAATAGTGTATCTCATGGTTTAAAAACTGGTTGGATGAGAGTAGGAAATCATTATAAAAGCAAGTCTACCACGCACTTTCATCATCCATTACTTGCACAGTAGCCATGACAAACGGAAGTGTCAAAGGATCTCATTCAGTATTATTTGCTTTACCACTTCAAAGTGGGCTTATCAGCAGCAGCAGCATCATGTTGTTGAATATGTCAAGCGTTTGGGGATAGAGCTGTGAAAGAATGTATTGCAAGGCATCGATTTAAAAAATACAGGTTGGGAGATTTGTCCCGCTGTGATGAATAACACAATGTATGATCACACTCTTTGGATGATGAAGCCTTGCAGGCTGCCATTGAGGAGGACAGTAGTCTAGTGTGTGGTGAACTTGAAAAATAGTTTAACATTTCTGATGAAACAGTTAGATTTCATTTGTACCTTTTAGGTAAGACGTACAGGCTGAGAAAATGGGTTTTGCATGCACTGTTGGAAGTTCACAAAAGACAACGAGTGGCAGCGTGTATGTTGTTTTTGAAGATAATGAATTTGGAAAAGTTATAATTGTATGAATTGTGAGTATCAAATTGTAGAATATTACTAGCGAAACTCATCTAGAAATTGATTCAAGTATAAAGCCTTCTATCATGGCAATACAAAGGGTACCCATAGCATTAAGAAAAGGTTTACAAAACGAATTAAAGGGACTAGAAAATACAGGAGTAGTTGGAAAAATCTTGGGTCATGACTTTGAAAATTCAGGTTGATCAATTCGACTGAGTTAAAAAATTCAATGGAATGAAATAAAGCCACATTAAGACCCTATAATGATTGTAAAAATGAATTTGGATTTATAAGTGAAGTTGTAGTAAGGGAGAGTGTAGTTATTCCTAAAAAATTGAGAAAAGAGCTGAAAGAAAAAATCAATTTAGGACATCAAGGTACTAATTCTGAAAAAGACCCCATAAACTTGTACTTTGGTCAGGAATATCTTCTAAAATTCAACAGTTTATAGGTAATTGCTGCATAAGTTCAGCATACAGAGATTTACCACCTCAAGAGCCTGTCATATAGCATGTTGTTCCAAACAGACCTCGTCAAAAAACAGGAAATGGCATTTTTCAACTGAAGGATGTCACTTTGTGATAGTATATTACTTCAATTAAATTACAGAAATAGATTTCCAGCCAAATATTACCTGAAATACAGTAAGATACAAAATACCATTTAGCAAGGTACAGAATTCTTAATATAGTTGTGACAGATGATGATACTCCGATTCAATTTAAGAAATTCAACTATTTTTGTAAAAATTGGGATGTAACACATAAAAGAAACAAGCTTAAACAATAGTAAATCAAATAAACAGGTTGCATCAGCTAAGAAAATTGTAAAAAATAGCATGAAAAAGCTGTAGCTACAAAGGAAGATTCCTATTTAGAATCATTAAATTACAGGAATACATTCTTGGTAACATCGGTCTTGGACAATTATTGTTTGGAAAATGAACAAAAACTATAGTTCAAAACATGTCCAAGCTGTTTGAATCAAGTACAAATATCAAGAAGTGAAAGAAGCCAAAGAAGAAAAGAGATTTATAAATGATGATGGGAGAAATATATAAGAAACAGAATGTTCTTAGAAAATAAAGGAATGAGAAGAAAAAAAAAGAGAGAAAAATAAGGTACAAGGGGGCACCTGATGAAGTTTACACTTAAAAAGCAGATGTACCATTGAATAAGTCCTCACCATATCATACACGATAGGGATTACTTATCAAGCAGCCTGAAAAACCTATATTTTACTGAACTACATTTATTCTGTCTATTCCTAGCAATTATATATTTAACATTAAGCTTTGATAAAGGGAAAGATGTTAAGTGTAATTGATATGATAACATTTATTACTTAGAATGCATGCATGCTTATTCTGGCAACACAAAATAGAATAAAAATGTAATTAAGATAAGAATTGAAAAGGTACAATTGTTTTCATCAATTAATATTTAATGATCTAGGAGCCATAGAAGCATTATAATAAAAAACAAAATAAATATGAAATACTAAAAACAAACCAAAAAGGGATATAATTTATGTGCAAAAGATGTAACTTACTTTCTACAATTTGTGTGATGGGAGAATGGCCATTAAAGGGGGCCACACGTGCTAATGGTCGGTTGTGAACATTCTGGTTGTTAAGTGTTGTCGAAGAAATACTATTTGTTTGTGGCCTCGAAATGTTTGTTAAAAAGGGTGGCGATACAGATGGATTGCCAACTTTCTGTGCAGGAGTCAAAACTGAAACATTAATAAAATGAAAAATTAGATTTCTTTAATTAATAGAATTCATACAAATTATTCATTAGAAACATTGAAAAGTATATTTTCAGCAACAATATTTGCACATTAATACTACTACATTATTGATAAATGAGTGTGCTCTGGATCAAATTTCAACTTAATATTTTTTTATAACTAATACACACTTTCCTCAGGTTTAATTTCCAGTTTTTTTCTAGATTTTTTTGATGAATTTATATTTTAAAATTTTAGCCAACAAAATGTAAAAAATAATATGAATAACTAATTTTAAAAAACAGGAATAAATTCTATGTAATTATGCATTTTCAGCATATGCTAGCCTTTTTAAACTATAAACTACAAGGGGGGGGGGAAGCATAACATTTCATCATTAATTTCTTAAAAGATAGATGATTTTTAAAGAAATTAATGATGATCTATTAATGATGAACATTTTCTACTTTCTGTTTACATAAAATAACTACATAATATATCAGAATCTAAAATGAAGCAAATATCTGAAAATATTTTAACAATCAAGCTCTAAAAAAGTAGAGCCAACTTCTATTCAATCTATAGCATAACTTTTAATTTACAGTTGTAATAGTTAGAATTTTTTAAAAATATTTTAATGTTTTCCTGTTTATTTTCATAATTCTTGAATTATTTTCTTGATCAAAATTTAAACTGTATAACAAGTATTTCATATTTACTCATCCAAATCACTTCCTTGAAAATTCCCTGACATTTATTACTGATTTTCATTTTTTGTAGCAATCACAGTTGTGATGTGCTTTGAATTGTGTATCTGGTAGTTAATAGAGAAGCATTCTTAAATTATGGCAGAAAAGAATCATGAGAAAACTCAAGCTGTGTGTCAGATCTTTTAATTTTTAATGACAGAGAAAGAGAGAGATATTTAACAACTTTTACAATTCTCATCACAGTCAGACAAAATAGATATCATAATTAAGGAACTGAATTATGATATTAATGGATTAATTTAACTGCCAAATGTTAAAGCAGAATTTTTCTCATTACAAAATCTTTTCTTTTTTTTTGGTATTTCAGAATCAGGTAGAAAGAATGGTCTAGATCAGACCTGTCCAACCCAAAAGATTTCGTGTGCCTCTTTGGAAAAACATTTTATTCTGGTGGGCTGCTTTGCATGTGTGATGAATTTGATTTATTATCTTCTTTTTTAATTTTGGCTTCTTCAAAGCCAATTCAAATTTTTCAAATTAAAAACTTCTGAACTTTCACTATTCAAGTCGCAGGAAGTGACTAATCTTTCTGAGTCTAGTTAGAGAAATCAAGAACATTCTACAATAAATTAAGGGAGATTATATTTTATTGAATTAAATGCATTTGTTAGAAATATAATTTTTAAAAAAAGTTTTGCAGTTACAACAGAATACTGATGAAAATTATTAGTGATCAAAATACACAGAGCAGTGAGTCTGTATGGAACCATACACTTCTCAGTCAAATATATTAGGCTTGCTGCAGAGAGACTGGTTGTTACTATTTTGCATGATCCACACGTCACATAACCTCTTCGCATCTAGTGATGCATACCCATACTCTTAAGCAGTTTTGCTGGATAGGTATACATTGCATATCGCCCACACACCATAACTTTGTAATTATTCCTGAAGAAAAATTGTGACAATAGTTGAGTCAATGAACTAAGATAATTCCTGTACTAATGGGATATGATATGAAAAACTCATTTCGTAATGTTCTTTGGCAGCATTCGGTCTACAGACCAGACCAATCTAGATAGCCAATGGTGCAAATTTTATTAGAATCTGATTGTTGGTTCCTGAGATATTGAGATAACCTATCAAGGCAAAAATAAACTGAATTATTTTATGCAAATGATTCCAAATTTTTCCAAATTCATACTTAGTATGATTAATGGATCCTTCATTGCATATTTCAAATCTTCATCTCTCTGAGTACCAAATTTACTTGGGAAGTTAACTGAGAGGTCAAGTGTCGGGTTAGCCACTCGGCCTGGATACTAGCTAATACTTAGTGCCCTATGCCCAAAGGCTACAGAAACAGAGATGGGCACTATCTGGCGGTACTTCTAAAATTCAGACACATTAATTTAAAACTTACCTCAATAAATTTCATAAACTAGCATTCACCTCTGAAAACTGATAGTGAGTTGATTTCAAATTTGACTTTGAATAATCCTTGAAATATCTGAAGGAATTACATGGAATTTTTAATTTACTCATAAAGGTTTTATAACATGAGGTATATACGTAAAAAAATTATTTATTTTGGTATGCCTTAATTTATATTTTTATTTTTTCAGTATTTTTTCAATATTTTTACAATAGGAATAAAATTATCAATCAATGTTAACATCTTTGAAAAAGAAAATGTTAAGTAGAAAACTTCACATCACCAAATGTTTGACAACTCCAGTAACATAATACAATTCCTATATCTAAGAAACTCTTAAACAGAATATAAAATTTTTTAAATGTTAGTTAATTTAAAACAGCCCCAATATAATGAAAAAATTCTATTTTAGGAGTAAATTAATTATGCAAATTAATTCATTAACATCATAATTTTTACAACAGATTTTGAAGATCACTTTAAAATCAATTTTGGTCTATTTGAGTAAATCAAGCTTTACTAAATCCCATTCTCAACTTTTCTGCTGATCATTTCTCACTGTACAAAACTAATTTTATTAATACAAACTTAATAATTAACTAATCTATTCATTTTTTTAATACTGTTAATTGATTACTTTTATGGCATAGTCTTCTTAATAGACACTTAATGTCAAATTCAATCATTTTTATTTAATTATTAACCAAATTTCATTAACAGTGAAAGTTAAATATAGAACTGTTGATACTCATAATTGTTGTTAGTGGGATACTGAACAATTACGAGTCAATCACAGTGCAATTCTTGATATTATCTATTATTTTTTTGTATTACCTTTGTTAGTCTAAGTATCAGTATAGAAAAAATTTGAAAGCATGCTCATTTATTGTTCATTTCTTTAAAAAATGTGGCTTGAAATAATTTTATTCCTTTCTTAATATAAAACAGCTTTGTTCATATCAAAATTAATATAATATACAGTCACCTTTACAACAACACAAAGTATTCAATATTTTTTCCCCAAAATGTTTCCTTACTTTGAATGCATGCCATATTCACAAGCAGATAATTCATCTTTGGCAACCCATTTTAAAGAAGCACAGTAAAGTATTTCAGGGGGGAAAAATGGAAAAACTTAACAAATTCTGATCATTTGAAAACAGTTATCCACTGTAAAAAGGAGGGAGAAATTTTTGTTTTTTGTTTGTTTTGAATATCAGACGTTAAGAAAATGTTTATAATAATTCACTTTCAAATGATGGAAATGGAAAAAAAATTATTATTGTCTTTTTAATGTTTTAATGTCAAAATTTTCTTCATGGACGCTAACTAACATTGAGACTATATACATACAGAGATGCTTCTTGGAGTTTTTCAAACCTGCTATGCATAATATATATGAAGGAAAAAACTATTTGAAAAGCAATAACAAATAATAAAACTAGGAATTTAAAAAAATATTAAAAGTTATATTAGAAGATTTAATTTTGAAAAGATTCAGCCATAATTAGTAAATATTAAATTAATGGGAAATAAGCAAATGAACCATCAATAAAAGGGAGAACAAAAAATAAATAATTTCCTTCAAAAATAATTTATATTTGCTCTGGTATTGTTAAAAAATTGTTTAGTTCCTATAGCACAACTTCTATTTATTAAAGTATTTAACAAAAAAAAAAAAAGAAAGAAAGAAAGAAATGTGTTTTGCATATACAAAGAAGCATCTGTTTATTTGACAAACTCTAAAATTCATAAGCAGATTAGTTTTCATTGGCACAAGAGTCATTTTACAAATTGCCCAATTGATATCCAGAGAAAGTATAGATGGTTAATAAAGAAAGATATAATTAGAGATAAATATATTTAATCTTTTAAAGATACATATAATTCAGCAATTCATGGATAAAAAATTATTCAGTGCCTGATGGCAACATAATACTCCAAACCAACCTGTAAATAATCACAAGAAAAATTTCAAAATCAACAATATTCAGTCTCTGATATCCAGGAAAAGAGGTAAACTTTTCAATGAAAGAAATAATTGTAATGCATCAATATCATCCAGATAAACCAATTAACAATATCAAAGGTTTTTGTTTATAGTACATAAAAACTTATCCAATGCTCATTGCATAGAACCATTCCACTTTCAAACAGAAAAAATAATACACATAATTACCACTTAGTAGTTTTTAAGTACCACAACATATTTTGTAAATACTTGATAAAATGAGCATACCGGTTGTCGTGGCAACATTCGCACTCAAAACAACAGGTTGCGAGCTAGCAGCGGTGCTAGCTACTGTAAGTTGGGCGGTCGTAACGGCTGGTTGCTCCGCCATGGAGGTTATGACAAAGTGCGCCCCACCGGCGGTCTGCACCACACGACCGATCCCACCGATTAATGACTGAATGCACTGAACCCGGTTGCCGCCCTGAGGTTGCAACTGCAGTGTGAGGCCACCCAGAGGGGCAAGGGAAGCAACAGCTAGTGAGAGAGAAAGAGAGAGAGAGAGAAACCTCCCATTCAGACATGTTATGCAGTAGTCAGAACAGCAATGAAATTGAATGCAGGGGGGAGAAAAGAAAAAGCTATATTAATTTTAATCAATAGTGGAAAATGATTGCATATAGTTGTTAATAGGCCCACAATTCACTTAGTTCTAAGCTCATCACTGTGTATCACAAATCTTATTGATCGAAAACTTTATTTTAAAGTAAGTTGTCAATTCACGACACAATTTATTTTTCCTTCTCTGATGGAAGGGGTAAGTCACTAACTTTTATCCACATTTTGGAAAGCATTTTGAATCATTGATGTTTATATACTAATAATGGTACTTTTCCATATTGCCGGTACAGGCAATAAAGTTGCCAAAAATGATACAACTTATGTCAAACGGAATAACTCCTCTGGTAACCTTTCACTGCTTCAATTTCAAAACATGTCACTGCCATTTCTTATCAGTCATGTCTTTTACCTAATACATCAAAAATGGATGAAAAACCTATAAAAATTTGGGATTTGCCCAGAACAGAGGAAGAATCTGTCAGAATCTTTCCAACAAAAAGTTTTTGCCTAAAATTGCAACTTGTGATAATAATAATCATAAAATGAAATTATATTTCAGAGGCAAAATTCAATAACAAACACATGAACATTTTTTTTATATGTATACTGTATGTTGTCAGCAATGAAGTTTGCTTGCCATGATTTGCACCGGCGAAATGGAAAAGTACCCAAATAAGTTATTAAAAAGTTGGAAAATTTAGGTATATTTCCATAGATGTCATAATGCTTTAAAAACATTTTCATAATTTATTCCTAAAATAGCGAAATAGTGTTTTTCTCTGCAAGAAACCGCAGTCTTCAAGCCATAAAATGTACATTGAAAATATTTAATATATGGCATCTTTTTTGATTTATAGTTTTATTCATTCAACTTTTTTACTTTCTTTTTAAAGATTTTTAAAAATCGTACTTGGCAGCAATGGTAAAATAGAATTACAGAATGATAAACAATTGTAAGTGTGATATTAAATATTATGCCTTCTTTATAACATCAATAGATCATAAATGTAAGTTGAATTTTTTTAAAAGAATTAAAATAATATTGGTACATAAGATGGCTATTTTCTGCTCGAATAATTAACACATCAATCAATAACTCCCGAGACTAACATTGAAAACATTTTTTTTGCAAAATTTTTTTTTATTCATCAACATAACACCAGTTGTTAATCACCTTTTAGGGTGATACAATCGTTCCAACGCTTTTCCTCCCCCAATTTTTTTTTTTCCCCGCAATTAATCTTTTTTGTTGCGAGTAAATAGCGATAAACAGCTTTGTGTATCATCGACTCGTTGCTGTTTTTGTTCCATCGAAAGCAATCGCGGCACCCACTTGGAAAAAACCTTTTTCAGTAAATACACTTCCATATGATATCTGTGTCATCTCAGCAATCTCACGGAGCTTCACTTTACGATCTTTCATTATAATTTTTGTCACTTCACTCACATTTTCTGGTGTAACGGCTTCCACAGGTCTACCCGAGCGTTCCGCGTCATTTGTGTCGGTACGACCACGTTTAAACTCGGCAAACCACCGACAAATCGTTGCTTTTGATGCACAAGAGTCCGGGTAACATTTTTCAATCCATTGTTTCGCTTGCACGGTGTTTTTACCCATTAAAAAACAATGTTTTATCAAAACACGAAACTCGGTTTTTTCCATTTTTTAAACAAACTACAAAACGACTTTACTCCAACCTCGATAACTCAGCTGTTTCTGGTCCGATCGACTTAAAATTTTGACACGTTTCAAGCAAAGGTTAGTACTCTAGAAAGACCTGGTTACTGGTTTACTACGAGTGCCATCTCTGGGTTAGTCTCGGGAGTTATTGATTGATGTGTTATATATATGAGCAAAACCAAGGAAATTTTTTTCTACCATATTGTAAGCCTTAAAAAAAAAAAAAAAAGGCCATTGATTATCAACTAATTACTGGATAGTAATAAAGAAAATTGGTCCCGTTAATCACCAAATCCTCTCTATCTCAAACTAATTTATTATTATAGCTATAAATGGAATTAATTTACCCATGAATATATTTTACAAAATCAAACCATAATAAAATTAATAGTACATGACAGTAATAAATGTTGATTACTATTTCACTGTTAAAAAAAAGATTGAATATAAAGAAAATGTAACCAAGATTAAGCCTATATTGAAAATAAATATTCATAAGAGCTATTGTTTATATTTTCTTTTATATTTAAAACATAGAAAAATAAAGCTTAATATACTCTCATATGCACAAGAAAGCAAAGACCTAGCTTCTTACTACATAAAAAAATATAAATTACAGAATCACCATAATTTGTAATACACTCTATAACAACAACAACAAAAAATGACGCACCAAAAGGAGCTGCTCGATAGTAATGAAATTTTATACGCAAAGACATTTGGACTGAACATGCAAATGATTAAAATTTTGTGTCCAATGAATGTATAGTGGGATCTACAGCACATCGGAACTGCACACACAGCAGGTGTGTATAAGAAGTGATTTTCAACTGTATGATCAAATTTTCTGTTGAATTGGGACTTAAGATACCTTTCAACGACTGAAAAAATTAATTGCCTCAGGATTCAAGCTCATTATGAGCAACTGTCAGAGTTTGAAAGAGATCATATCATTGGATTGAAAAAGGCAGGTAGGGCAAATCAGAGAATTGCTCATCGTATGGATCGAAGCAATGCGGCAATTAGAAGATGCTGGCAAGAATGGGTGAACAATGGTACATTTCAGCGCCATGATGGTAGCAGTTGCCCTAGGGCCACAGCAGATCGGGAGGACAGAGTGATTGTCAGATCAGCTATCACAGTGCCTGAATCATTGTTATCAACCATCAGATGTGTGAACCGCACACGAGTGCCCACCATGACCAATCACAGATGGCTGATAGAGCGAAATCTACACTCATACCCACCACTCCCACTTGCACAATGTCAACCCATATTACAGTGGTGCTTGGCTCGATCCGGTTGGAATGACGCTGACTGGGGATGTATAGGGTTTAGAGACAAATCCTGCTTCCAACTGTGTGCTGACGATCATCAAAGACGTGTCTGAAGATGCCCATGGCAGTGTGTCAATCCTGCTTTCAATATTGCATGCCACACAGGTCCTCAACCAGAAGTTATGGTCTGGGGTGTCTCCCTTAATACATGGACCCCTTTGATCATCATTAGAAGCACACTTACAACACAGAGGTACTTCGACAACATTCTGAGACTTGTTTTGCTATCGTTCCTTTCAGTACTTTGGCTTTATTTTCAACAAGATAATGCCAGACCACATATGGCACGTATCGTTATGAACTGTCTTACAGCTTATCAAACACTTTCTTGGCCAAAGAGATCTGTCTCCAATCGAGCATGTCTGGAATATGATGGGAAGGCGACTGCATCTACCAGGGAATGTTGATGACTTAGCTCGACAATTGGAGCAAATTTGGTAAGAAATACTGCAGGAGACCATCAGGGAG
This sequence comes from Nephila pilipes, assembly GCA_019974015.1. Lineage (NCBI taxonomy): Eukaryota > Metazoa > Arthropoda > Arachnida > Araneae > Nephilidae > Nephila > Nephila pilipes. The sequence goes on from BMAW01054336.1 coordinate 504,528, forward strand.
CTTTATCACTCTAAGCCACATCGTGTGGCAGCTTGCATCCAGGCTGGAGGTGGGAGAGCTTATTGAGCTCGTTACTATGTAACTCTGAAATTAATCATTCCCTTTTTCTGAAATTTTAATCATTTTCTATTCTTATAATTTTAATTATTTTATTCATTTTCTATTCTTCACATAATTTTCCTATTTGCCAATTTTTGTCTCCATCAGACAACTCCTTCTTGGTGCGTCATTTTATTATTATTATTATTATTTTTTTTTTTTTTTTTTGTTATAAAGTGCATATTAGACCAATCATTTCAAACAAAACTTTTAAACTTAAATTACAAAAATGAGTATACATATAAAAATGCAAGATAAACTCAGAAAAATGAATATAATAGCAAAACATTTTAAGATATACTCCCTCTACTATATTTAAAAACCTATTGAAAATCAAAGATACTGTTATCTTTACATACTACTTATATTTTAATATTTACTCATAATCTTACTGTATCATTTACCTACTATATTAATTAAATAAAGGAGTTTCTCCCCACAGTTAAATGAGCAGTTATTTTCATTTTGATCAATACTCGTGATAACATTCCCAACAAAAGGTTATCAGGTAATTGGTCAAACACAGTAGTTCCCAAATGGTGGCTCGTGAAAACAATATTGTAATGACTAAATTTTAAATTGCAAACGTAAAAAAAATATGAAATAATAAATTTACATACATATACTTACTGAACAGTTAATAAATAAAAAAAATTAAATATAAATATGTCCTTTAATAAGACAAACACTGAGAAACACATTATTGCATTATGGTACCAAGTTGGGGTAAGCCACCGAAAAAGCAGATGAGACAGGAAGACAACCCATCTCGTCTCTGACAACCTGTCCATCAAAAGTGACACCTGTACTCAATTGGATAGCAAAGCAGTAAGCAAGATAATTTTCCTGAGGAAGATATTTTTCTCAAATGGATAAGTGAATTTTGTTAATTCACTTATCCATTTGAAAAAAATATCTTGTAAATCTTGTGTGATTTAATTCATGATTTGTAGTATGCTAAAGTAGCTCTGTATAGTGAAGTTCTTGTTTAAATAACCTTTGATATTTATCACACCATAATTTTACTATAAATTGATATTTAAAAATGGGTTGTTTAGCTGATTCTGACAAAATACTGGACAAGCAGTCAAATCTTCATTCTTTAATTTCAACATCTGATTTGAAACTGCACAGTATGACGATACTGAAAGCTGTAGTGAGCTACTATCTCACATGACTAAAAACAAAGAAAAAATTGGGGAACATGATGAGAAGGCGAAAAAAGGCAAGAATATAACAGCAACTATTCAAAAAATGGGTTTTTAGTTTAACAGGAAGAATTAGAACCTAAGTCGATTTGTGTAATCTAGAAGAAATTTTTTGCCAACAGCAGTTTAGAACCATCACTTCTTTGTTGACACTTTGAAACAAAATATCTGACAAACAAATAAAAACTTGTCAGATATAATAAAAGAAAATTAGCATATAATAGAAAGTGCAGTGCTTCTTCTCTATCAGTTTTAAACAAATAATAACCTGAGTCATCATTTTGAGTAAGTTATAGAATTGCAAGATCTAGATAAACACATATAAGGGTAGAAAATTTATTTAAACCATGTGCAAAAGATATCGTAAAGTGTATACTTAGAGAAAAAGCCACTAAGAAATTTGACCTGGTTTCTTTATTAAACATATGATGTCACATTGAATAAATGATCTAGCAAATGTTGTGGAGCTAGAACTTCTGAAGAGAAAAAAAAATGGAATTATTTTGCAATTCAGCTTAATGAGTTGGACCAATGTTTTAAATGCTCCAATATTGCTTGTCTACATTAGATATATTTTTAAAGATTCCATTTAAGAACATGTACTATTTGCAAAACCTTTGAAAACCTATACAACTGGAGATGTAATTATCGATATGATCAATGGTTATTTTGAAAAATTGGAATAAATTGGTCTTATTGTAAGGGTATGTGCACAGATGATGCAAAATCAATGACAGAAAAATATTCTACTCTTATGGTGTGAGTAAAGAAGATAAAGAGAAAACTAAAGGGACTCATTACTATTATTCATAAACAAGCATTGGCACATAAGGGCAACAGTCAAAGCTAAAGAAGTTCCTATTTTATAAAAATACAATTTACCCTCTCATCTTAACTAAATATTTAAAAATTTCAGTTGTTAAAAACTTTTCATAATTTATTAATTGCTGTCAAAATTAGGGATCAAGGCAAAAAAAATAAGCCTGGAATTTCGGCTTGTGAGGACTGCTAATAAGTTGGAGAGATAAAGAGATAAGAGACCAAATTGCGAATGGATGCCAAGAAAGCAAGCTAACAAAGCGATAGCCACATTGGTCAGTATGTTAAAGGGGGTGGAACTACAGATCAGGGTCAGAGCAAGTTGCTCTGACACCTGATATTTCTATGGTCCATGGGATTTTGAGAGGTTTTTTTTAAGATACAAAGGAGAAGTTATTTTTAATGAAATTAATAATAAGTGCCAAGCTCAATGCCAAATTTTGAATTTTAAAAGCCAAAAAGGATGTGGGTCTTTTTGACATGAGGTGATTAATGCGTGAAAAGAATTATTCGAATCATCATAAACTTGAGGCGACCCCCTGGTGAGAGTTAAAGTCTCTTAAAAGATTGTAATTTAGGAGAAAATTAGGAAAAATATTGTTTTAAAAGTTATTTATCAATTTAAAAGATTTTTTAATGGCTTTGGAAGTTACCCAAAGCTATCATGGTGTATATCGTAGCATTAAGAGTGAGAATTTAGTGTGTATGAAGTCCTACAAGTTAAAAATTAAAAAAATTTTGAAGCATACAAGATTCATGCTAATGAATTACTTTATAGTGTTCTCAGTCTTTTTAGATCAGGGAAATGTTGGCAGTTATGGCTTAGAGTAGATCTAGGCCTTTTTTGTGAAGATGGTATTCCAGCATCATAAGATGGGAGGTTTTAAAAAGAAATTCATTAGGAATTTGTGGAATCCTGTTGAAGAAATTTAGTGATTGTTTTTTAATGAACTCTAAAAGTGGTACAATTTTTAAATCTTTATGCAGGACTTCATTTTGAACAAACCAGTTGGCATGTAAGAATGGCAGTTTTCAACTATGCTGAAAAAAATTATAAATTTTACAAAATCCTGTGCTACAAAGTGCTATCTATTCCTTAAATTTACTGTCATTTAGAGACCTGTCTAACTTGAAGAAAAGCCCACTGAGGAAATCTGTGACAATTCACTAAAAGCTGTTCTTCAAGATCACTCTTCAATTGAATTCTGCATCAGTATTACAAATGAATACAATGTGATGTCAAAAAAAGCCATCATATTTTTATTTTACTTTTTTGCACAACATATCTATGTGAGAAAGGAGTTTCAACACATATTTAAGATGAATACAGAAACAGATTAAATGCAAAACCTCATGTAAGAAAAACTGTCAAACACTAAATTTCTTTATTTCATCAGGCAGCTTCAAATATCCCATTTATTTTTTTTCTCTTTCAAATTTAATGTAAGTTTAACTATGAAAAATTGGTTTTTGTTAAATTAATTTATTTATTTTCTTGTAGCTATCATTTTATTATTGTTTGTACTTTGCTGTTTTATGTTTTCATTTCTTGTTATGAATTGTTATGCAACAGGGAAAATAAATGTATTACCAAATATTGTTGTTTTTTAAACTTTTACTAATCACTACACAAGTGGTTCACCAATCTTTTTCAGATTTTAGATGGTGTTCACAAGGAGACAAAGGGTGGGAACCTTTGGTCTAATACTGCATTTCCAAATATATAATTTGATTTCACAAAATATTTTATAAAGGTTATATTTATCTAAACATCTATTGTTCATGATATTAATACAATGAAAATCAATTGCATGCAGTTTCATAAGGTTAATATGGAAATCAGGAACTAAAATTACAATTATAGGAAATTCAATAATTAAGTACAAAAAAATTTATCATCTTATCTCTTAACAGAACTTAATAAATTTATCTCTTAACAGAACTTAATAAAATGATTATTTGACTTTTTTTTATAACCATTATACTAATGAAGGTTAAATGTACAGATAAAATTTCTACATTACAATCACTCTTAAAGTTGTTAATACAGAAATGATCTCAGATGAAAAAGAGGACAGTAAGTAAGAAATACCTATAATGGATGTTTACATAATACTTCATAATGCTCATGGGGGAGTTACATCAAAACATTCACATATATTAGAAACCCATAAATCCCAATGCACATTTTAATTTGTTTCTAATTCACTGCATAATAAAATAAATCTATTTCCATCACATATGGTATTATAAGAATAAGGGAAACTACATAGTATATTTTTTAAATAAATTGGATACTTAACCTTAGTTTTTTGTGACTCCACAGCAAACACAAAAGTTAACTGCAGTCAAATATTTTAGCTTTTACAAACTAAAATGCACATATTTTTATAATAAATATGTTTTAGCATTATTTTCTATTTCAATAAAATTTTCAATGATGCAAAAAATTCTTACGTCTTTAGATAAATTTATTCAGCAATATTTTTTAAATACATATATTAGGATGGCAGTAACTTTAAACTTAAGTTCAATGTAATTGTATTTACCTTACCTTTTACTATCTTCAACAAAACTTCTACTTAATAGGAAAAAATATATATCTTAAGATATGCTATGTGTTAAAGCAAATGACTTTTAATACACATGAAGATAAAATTCTCAGTCAGATAATTTTTTTAAACAATTAGTTACTCATACAAAGAGAATTCTTATAACATAGATGGATTAATTATTTTTTACTTATTGGGGGGGGGGGAACACTTGCTCCAATAAACTTTTTTTCTTTAAAATTATGAACCTCTCTTGATTCCTTAAACAGATAAATTCATCAAATTTATACAAAAACTCTCATTCTTAAAATTTATATAATCTGACTAACAGCACTTGTATTTTTAATTGGATGCAAATAAATTTCAAACCTATTGATGTCTAGGAAGAAATCTAATTACAATTTAATTAATTTGATGATTAGAGAAACATTGAATTTAATAACAAATTACACATATTCCATTTAGCTTAAAAATCTCCATTTCATCCTTCAATAACCTCAATATTTAATTTTTAAATTACTATATCTGTGATTTCTTACAATATCCCTCCTATGAATTTCACTTTTAGAAAATTGTACATAAATATATACTATAGAAATATTTACCTACAACATACATAAGATTTAGAATATAATCACCTAATTTTATATCTAACTGAACTTAAGATTTTTAAATTATTCAAAAATTTAAAATTTGATTATTTGCTTTGAAATTTTAAAATGCAGTAGGTAAATTCTAACCTGTTCCAGATTGAACCAGTTGAAGGGTATATTGTTCAAGTTGACCAGTAGCTGACTGACCACCTGCAGTACTGGCCAGAGAGGCAGCTCTTGTGATTTGCTGCCCTGGAATTACCATGTATCTCTGAGACTGAATTACAGGCGGAGAGGCAAGGCGATTGGGAACACTGGAGGGCAGGCGAATTGCAGCAGCAGGAGGTTTGGGGATAGCTGTAGTAGGTGTGGGGTTACTGGTAGCCTTTAAGAAGATACAAAGAAACAATTACTAAGAATTGTCTAAAGCAAAGTTCAAAATGGAAAACATTTATAGAAGAGAAATATTTAAGTTGTAATGTAAAGGTAAAATAATGTGCATCACTGTTCTAAGCAATAAATCTTGACAAACACAATGATATTTTATGATAAATAAGCATATATATATATATATGCTTAAGTCATACATATATATATAATAATAAATTACATTTTTAAATAACACAATCCCAGTATAAAAACACCACAAACCTGAGAATTACAGAAGCTAACTTTCATCTTGACTGATGAACAAGGAGGAGGAGGCTCAGGCAAGTTATCTATTTCAACAATCAGTTTTGGGGGCACCTGAAATTTTTTCACTCGATGAGCAGCAAAAGCTGATAACGACAACTCAAGGTCAGCAAGTAGAAGATTCAGAGATGACAAATTGATATGCTAGAAAAAAACATTTTTTTTTTGTAATAGGGAATATAAGTCAAGCAATGGAGAGGAAATAGTAGGATGATCGAATGAAAATGCAATATATATAGAGATGTGTAGTGTTAAATGAACACTATGCAATTATTAGCATGAGAGCTAACCATACTTTATTAACTTTAAAATTGCTATTACAATCCTCTTTAAATTTTACATTTCATACTTAAACACCAATACGCCTTTGGAGCAATAAAAACCCCTTTCAAAACATCAAATCAAATAATTGAAGTACTTAATATAAATACAACACACACAAGTTAACCTAAATTTCTTCAACTGAACTAAAATTATTAAAAAACCTATAAAAACGATATATATTGAAATCATTTGCAACACATACATTCGCAATTTGTTTTCAATGTGGCATAACTTAACAATTAAAAATACACAAACTATTAATATAATGGAAAGTTTAAAATTTGTAGTGAAATGACAACAAACATATTTAAATTTGAAGATTTCAAAGGAAGGGAGAAAGAAGCTTAAAAACTAACCTTAAAGGGATCATAATCAAGTGCTCCAAATGCAAGTGATGTAGTATTGTATTTCATCTCTTCCATCAAAAATGGTGATATTGTGGGCCTTTCTTCAAACATATTTGGATGGTTACACACTTTTCTCAACTGCATTAAAATGTTAATCATGCTCAAGAAATTACCAGTTGCAAGCATTTCCTTAGTCCTGTGAAACATCATGATAGCATTAGAAATTTTTTGAGATCAAAAGGCAAGAATGTAGAAATGTTATTAGTCAATTTCAAAATGTATTCAAAACAATAAATTTATCCTCATATGTAAAAAAAAATTACTTACTTAGTTTGAGACAGGAAATCATCATACAGGCATTTTTGTCGGTTGGAAAGCTTACACATAACAACATGATCATATTTCTTAGGTAATTGTTTTTCTACATCAGATTTAAGTCGCCTCAATAAAAAAGGACTTAAAATCTAAGAGATAGGGAGAGAAAAAAAAATAATAAGTATGATTTATTAAGACCACCTTAAAAATTGCTTTTTATAACTTTTATTCATATACTTCAATTTTTATATAATTATGCAATATTCAAAAGTTTAATAAAAAAAAAAATTTAAAATTTACTGGGATAAAAAAAAAATTTACATTTTCCACCAATATGAATGACACAAGGGGGTAATCTGACTTCAAGACAGCTATATACCACATTATAGAGAGATTTTCTTTTTCTAAGGTGCAAAATAGCTACCTCATTAGATTTGTCATACCTCAAAGCTATTTTAAAATGCATTATTTCCCAAATTTTTTCATGAGCTGTTAAACATTAAAATATAAATAAGTATTAAAAGAAAATAAATTTCTTTTCAGAATTTACAAAATGGAATAAACAAGTATAACAATGCACACAACACAAAATGTTATAAATGACTTTTTAAAATCAAAAGCTTGATTCACCTTGTGCAGTCTCTTAATGAGACATTCATTGTATTCATGACTGTCCTCTGACATTCCAGTGAAAGAGTTTCCAAACAACTCCTTGAATTCTTGAGACTGCAAGACGTTGGGCATGAGAAAGTGCATCAGAGACCTCAGCTCCCTTAGGTCATTCTGGAGAGGACTTCTTGTCAGTAGGAGACGATGTGAACTTTGGAAGTTTAGCAATATCTGCCAGCGCTGAGATTTGAAATTTTTGATATGTTGGGCCTTGAACACAGTTTTACAATTAGCATCATGATATATGGTTTATTAAACTATATTCTTAGACAAATTAAAGAACTATCATAGTAAAAATATTTACATATGTGGAAGATACAAATGGTAAAGTTCCAGAAATTGGGTGTGAAAAATGTAAAATAAAACAGAGATAACTGAAAACAAGTTACCTCATCTAAAATTAAGTATTCCCACTTCTTTCTTGTGAAAAACTGTTGATCTTGGACAATTAATTTATAAGAGGTGAGACATACATGAAATGCATTACATTTTGTCCAATCCTACAAAAAATAAAAATTAATTGAGAAATGGCTTATTTGCATTTAACTCAATTTTAAACATTGAAGTATACATTTTGTTTCCACATGGAAATTTTTTAAAAAATCATAATTAAAATAACACTCTTTAGAGTTAACTCAACATAGATAAAAATTTAGACTAAAATAGGAGAAGGTAGGAATTATTATAAAAACAGATTTATTTCTATATTCTGAAACAAAATTCTTATAACAACTAGCACTTTAAACAGAGAAAAGGCTCTAAATATGATTTTCTGCACAAAATTCAGAATGAAACATCAAAAGTCTAAATCTAAAAACTATAAAAAAAAAAATAATAATAAAAATTTAATTAAAATTTTCCAAGGGGGAAAAAAATCTGTTATTACAAATTTACTTAAAAGGAAAAAAATAGCAGACTAGTGTGGAGGAAGGAGTTATAATAATAATTTCATCTTATATAATGGGTTCAGAAAGACTTATTTTTCTTAACTGTAAATATATACATTCTTTTTTTAATTTTGAAATTATCTTTAAAAAAGTGTTATGTCGAAACATTATGCTCTCTCTCTCTTTCTTTGATACATCTACTGATCTAAAATTAATCAAAATTTATTACTCAATAGATTAACTCTGAGAAATCCATAAAATAAATACCTAAGTTGAAATTAACCACTTAAAAAAAATCAAAGATTTTTAATACAAAATAAATAAAAGAAATTAATCTAAAAATTTAAATATTTATTGGACAAAATAGAACAGCATTTTAAAAATTAATGTACAAACACAATAATGAAGCATTCTCTCCAAATCTTATATAGGAACAATGATGCTGTCAGTAATATATATATATAAATTTTCACATTTGTTATTACAATAACATATTTAATTTTACTATTTACTACAATACAATAAAAACAAAAAAATATTCAAACAATAATTTTCAAAAATACGACAATATTTTAAGGATATATAATTCCATAATAAAGGTATTTTTAAAGTAAAAAAAAAAAAAAAAAAATCTGAAAAGAAAAGAGACAATTTTTTTTATTGTTATAACACATATTAAATTTCAAATATCAACAAATTTGTACTAATATCTACTTTTACCTGCTTTGAAACAATTATGCATTTCAAAAGGATAGAAAGGAAATAAGATAATAAGCTACACAAAATTTCAAAATCATGACTTGCCATTCTCTTCTGTTCTCGTTCTTTTGGTGTACCATAATAAGTCAAAATTTTAAATGCTGGACACCATTTCTTGAACTCCATTTCCCAATTCAACATTAAACTCGTAGGAACAACAATCAGATGAGGACCCCAGATACCTAAAAAGATACCACAATTCCCACAAAATTTTTATTCAATTTAATAAATTCATAAAATAAAATAATAATAGTCTAGGCATTCCAAAAACAATAGACTCTTCTTTTAATATGCATAAACTGACTTTTGATGAAACTTTTTTTTTTTAAATTTAAATTAAATTTTTACATTTGTCTTCACTTTTATCAAAAATTCATGTGTAATAAAAATTAGCAATTAAATTATGCCTTGAATTATGAATAAGTAATTGAGAAAAAAAATTATAATTATTTTTTATAATAGTAATACAATATTTAAAAATAAAAATACTTTTTAACAAAAAATATTTTCAATGCAATTATTGGTAAAAACAGAATTATATAACAGATTAATAAATTGAGTTGAAATAATAAAAATTTTAAGTAAAAGATAATTAACAGAAAATACAAAACAAAATCATAAAAAATATATTTCATTTGAACAAAAAAAATTAACAGATTGGAAATGCTGAAGCTCATTTTCAATCCTCAATATTCAAACATAAAATTTTTTTAAATACTTATTAAATATTTAAAACAAAAGTGGAAAAGGCACCTTTTTCACAAGCAAGATGTGCTAAAATAGATATCGTTTGTATGGTTTTTCCTAAACCCATTTCATCTGCAAGAATTCCATTTAATTTTTTATTGTACATGGCATTCAACCATTCTAATCCTATCTGCTGATACTCTCTCAGTGGGTGTTTCAAAAGAAATGGAACTTTAGTACAGACCTGCCAAAGATTTTCACATTATTAATTAAAAATATATCTGAATTTAATACATTATAATGAAAATTAAAGGGACAAATATAATTTACTTGTGTGGTTAATAGTGTATTTCCCCTAGGTTGAAGGATTTCCGCAGCTGCAGAAATATCACTAATTTTTTCAATAGAATTACAATTTTCCTGAAATAGAAAAGGTCAGGAGAATTTTTTAATCATATATAAACACAACAAAATTAAAAATATTTTAACAAATAATATGCACTTACATTCTGTTCTTGGGAAATAAGCTCTTTTAATGGATATTTAATTTGTTCATGTTTTCCTTCTTCTTTTATATATTCTTCCATAATTCTGGAGTCTAAATAAGAATTTCAAATGCATCATTTTATCAAATATAAATAAAAAGCTTAAAGATTGTGACTTCTGTCCCTATTTAAGATATTTTTTTAAATAAACAAAGCAAATTAAAACGTTCAAAAAATGCATAATACAAATGTTTTTTTTTTTTTTTTTTTTTTTTTTGTATTTTACATATCTATGATCAAACCATTGACTTAAATTGAGTTTTGTGAAAATAAGGACAAACAGTTATTTTAAATAAAGAAACAACTAGTAAAATTGCATAGTTTTAAAGTTTCCCTCCCTTCATATGTGTATATGTATGTTTTTTTTAAATCAGCCCTGCCTTTTCTGTGTGATTGATGATTAAAGTATAAAATAAATGGGAAAATACTTTCCCCATCTTTGTGATTTTGATTACAATTGTAAGTGAGCAAATCAAATTGCTTTCCCCTCCGCCATTGCTAAGAATATCTTCCATTCTACAAAAAAAAAAAAAAAAAAAAAAAAAAAGAGACCATGAGAAGCCAACTTTCATCTTGATTCGATGAACAAGGAGAGGAGGCTCAGGCAAGTTATCTATTTCAACAACTGCCTTTGGGGCACCTTTTTCAATTGATGAGCAGCAAAAGCTGATAACCACAACCAAGGTCAGCAAGAAGATTCGAGATGACAATTATTATGCTAGAAAAACATTTTTGTAATAGGGAATATAAGTCGCTACGGAGAGGAAATAGTAGGATGATCGAATGAAATGTAATATATAGAGATGTAGTGTTAAATGAACACTGCGCAATTATTAGCATGAGAGCTAACCATACTTTATTAACTTTAAAATTGCTATTACAACTCTCTTTAAATTTTACATTTCATACTTAAACACCACACACGCCTTTGAGCAATAAACCTTTCAAAACATCAAATCAAATAATTGAAGTACTTAATATAAATACAACACAAGTTAACCTAAATTTCTTCAACTGAACTATTAAAACCTAAACGATATATATTGAAATCATTTGCAACACATACATTCAAGAATTTGTTTTCACGTGGTATAATTTAACAAAATACACAAACTATTAATATAATGGAAAGTTTAAAATTTGTAGTGAAATGACAACAACATATTTAATTTGAAGATTTCAAAGGAAGGAGAAGCTAAAACTAACCTTAAAGGGATCATAATCAAGTGCTCCAAATGCAAGTGATGTAGTATTGTATTTCATCTCTTCCATCAAAATGGTGATATTGTACTTTCTTCAAACATATTTGGATGGTTACACACTTTTCAACTGCATTGTAACAGCATCATGCTCAAGAAAATTACCAGTTGCAAGCATTTCAGAAACATCATGATAGCATTAAATTTTTGAGATCAAAAGGCAAGAATGTAGAAATGTTATTAGTCAATTTCAAAATGTATTCAAACAATAAATTTATCCTCATAAAAATTACTTACTTTAGTTTATATTAGGAAATCATCATACAGGCATTTTTGTCGGTTGAAAGCTTACACATAACAACATGATCATATTTGTTTTCTACATCAGATTTAAGTCACCAATAAAAAGGACTTAAATCAGATAGGAGAGAGAAAATAATAAGTATGGATTTATTACACTAATTTTAAAATTGCTTAACTTTTATTCATATACCACCTTTATATAATTATGCAATATTCAAAGTTTATCAGTAAAAATTTAAAATTTACTGATAAAAATTACATTTTCACCATGAATGACACAAGTGGGTAATCTGACTTCAAGACAGCTACATATACCACATTAGAGATTTTCTTTCTAAGGTGCAAAATAGCTACCCCATTAGATTTGTCATACCTCAAAGCTATTTTAAAATGCATTATTTCAAATTTTTCATGAGCTGTTAAACATTAAAATATAAATAAGTATTAAAAGAAAATAAATTTCTTTCAGAATTTACAAATGGCCAAACAAGTATAACAATGCACAACAATAAAATGTTATAAATACCTTTTAAATCAAAAGCTGATTCAGTAGTCTCTAATGAGACATTCATTGTATTCCATGATCACCTCATTCCAGTGAAAGAGTTTCCAAACAACTCCTGAATTTTGAGACTGCAAGACGCTGGGGCATGAGAAAGCGTGTCAGAGACCTCAGCTCCCTTAGGTCATTCGAGAGGACTTCTTGCCGTAGAGACTAGTGAATCCCTTGGAAGTTTAGCAATATCTGCCAGCTGAGATTTGAAATTTTGATATGTTGGGCCTTGAACACAGTTTTACAATCATGATATATGGTTTATTAAACTATCCACTTAGACAAATTAAAGAACTATCATAGTAAAATATTTTACATATGTGGAAGATACAAATGGTAAAGTTCCAGAAATTGGGTGTGAAAAATGTAAAATAAACAGAGATAACTGAAAACAAGTTACCTCATCTAAAATTAAGTATTCCCACTTCTTTCTTGTGAAACTGTTGATCACAATTAATTTATAAGAGGTGAGACATACATGAAATGGCCATTTTGTCCAATCCTACAAAAATAAAATTAATTGAGAAATGGCTTATTTGTATTTAACTCAATTTTCCATTGAAGTATACATTTGTTTCATGAAATTTTTAAAATCCACTAAATAACACTCTTTAGAGTTAACTCAACATAGATAAAATTTAGACTAAAATAGGAGAAGGTAGGAATTATTATAAACAGATTACTTATATTCTGAACAAAATTTTATAACAACTAGCACTTCTTTAAAACAGAGAAAAGGCTCTAAATAAGCATTTTGCAAAATTCAGAATGAAACAAAGTCTAAATCTAAAACTATAAAAATAATAATAAAATTTAATTAAAATTTTCCAAGGGGAAAAATGTTATTACAAATTACTGGGAAAAATAGCAGACTAGTGTGAGGAAGGAGCATAATAATAATTTCATCTTATATAATGGGTTCAGAAAGACTATTTTCTTAACTGTAAATATATACATTTTTAATTTTTGAAATTATCTTAAAAGGTTATGTTTAAACATTATGCCTTCTCTTTCTTTGATACATCTAATGTGATCTAAAATTAATCAAAATTCTATTAATAGATTAACTCTGAGAAACCACAAATACACTTAAGTTGAAATTAACACTTAAAAATCAAAGATTTTAATACAAAATAAATAAAAGAAATTAATCTAAAATAAATATTTATTGGACAAAATAGAACAGCATTTTAAAATTAATGTACAAACACAATAATGAAGTATCTCTCCAAATCTTATATAGAACAATGTGCTGTCAGTAATATAAATACATTTGTTATTTACAATAACATATTTAATTTTACTATTTACTACAATACAATAAAACAAAAATATTCAAACAATAGCTTTCAAAATACTAACATTTTAAGGATATAATCTTACAATAAAGGTGTTTAAAGTAAAAATCTTGAAAAAGAAAGAGACAATTTTTATTGTTATAACACATATTAAATTTCAAACATCAAATACCAAATTTGTACTTAATATCTACTTTTACCTTGCTTTGAAACAATTATGCATTTCAAAAGGATAGAAAGGAAATAAGATAATAAGCCAAAATTTCAAAATCATGACTTGCCATCTTCTTGTTCTCGCTCTTTGGTGTACCATAATAAGCCAAATTTTAAATGGACAATCATTTCTTGAACTCCATTTCCAATCAACATTAAACTGTAGGAACAATCAGATGAGGACCCCAGATACCCAAAAGATGCTCACAATTTTACCAAAATTTTATTCAATTTAATAAATTCATAAAATAAAATAATACAATAGTCTAGTATCCAAACAATAGACCTTTCTTTCTAATGTGCATAAACCGATTTGATGAAACTTTTTTTAAATTTAAATTAAATCTTTTACATTTGTTTCACTTTTACGTATCAATCATGTGTAATAAAAATTAGCACTAAATTATGCCTTGAATTATGAATAAGAAGAGAAAAAATTCTAATTATTTTTTATAATAGTAATACAATATTTAAAAATAAAATACTTTTAACAAAAATATTTTCAATGCAATTATTGTAAAACAGAAATATAGTAACAGATTAATAAATTGAGTTGAAATAATAAAATCTTTAAGTAAAAGATAATAAAGAAAATACAAAACAAAATCATAAAAATATATTACTGAACAAAAATTAACAGACTTGGAAATGTGAAGTCATTTCTTCTAATCCTCAATATTCAAACATAACTTATTTTTAAATACTTATTAAATATTTAAAACAAAAGTAAGGCACCTTTTCAAGCAAGCATGTACATGCAGATATGCTTGTCATGGTTACCATTCAAACCCATTTCATCTGCAAGACATCCATTTAATTTTAGTATACAGCATTCAACCATTCTTAACCTATCTGTGATCAGCCTCTCTCAGTGGTGTTTCAAAAGAAATGGAACTTTAGTAAGTTGCCTGCCAAAGATTTTCACATTATTAATTAAAAAATATACTTGAATTTAATATATTATACATGAAAATTAAAGGACAAATATAATTTACTTGTGTGTTAATAGTGTATTTCTAGGTTGAAGCGATTTCCAGCTGCAGAAATATCACTAATTTTTCAATAGAAACAATTTTCCTGAAATAGAAAAGGCATGGAGAATTTTTAATCAATATAAACACAACAAAATTAAAAACATATTTTAGAATAATATGCACTTACATCCTCTGTTCTGGGAATAAGTTTTAATGATACTTAATTTGTTCATGTTTTCTTCTTCTTTATATTTCCATAACTCCTGAGTCTAAATAAGAATTTCTAAATGACATTTTATCAAATATAAATAAAGCTTAAAGATTGTGACTTGTCCCTATTTAATATTTTTAAATAAACAAGCCAAATTAAAACGCTCAAAAATGCATAAACAAATGTTTTTGTAGAATGGAAGATATTCTTAGCAATGGCGAGGGAAAGCACCTGATTGCTCACTTACACAGTAATCAAATCACAAAGATGGGGAAAGCTATTTTCCCATTTCATTTTATACTTTAATCATCAATCACAGAAAAGGCAGGCTGATTTAAAAACATACATATACATATGAAGGAGGAACTTTAAAACTATGCATTTTAATAGTTGCTTTATTTAAAATAACTGTTTGTCCTTATTTCTACAAACCCTACACCAAGTCAATGGTTTGATCATAGATATGTAAAATAC